>CM039527.1:8475779-8513608 GCA_022433055.1 Begonia peltatifolia
TCTCTCTCTCTCTCTCTCTCTCTCTCTCTCTCTCTCTCTCTCTCTCTCTCATGGCTGCGGTAGAAACCAATCAAGATCATGCGCAAGGAATTAAGCTCTTTGGGAAAACAATCACGTTGCATGATAAGCAAGTAAAGGACGGAGATAAAAGGGATGATGATCAGACGGCGGAGAAGAGGCCAGAAAAGATCATCCCTTGCCCTAGATGCAAGAGCATGGAGACTAAGTTCTGTTACTTCAACAACTATAACGTAAACCAGCCTAGACATTTCTGCAAGGGTTGCCAGAGGTACTGGACGGCCGGAGGAGCTCTCCGAAACGTTCCCATCGGAGCTGGTCGCCGGAAAGCAAAACCACCTTGTCAAAACACCATAGGTGGGTTGCCGGGAAGTTACCTTCATGACCCCTCTTCGGTGGCCGTGCACCAGTTTCAGTTAGATGGGGTGGTGGAGGATTGGAAAGTTATGATCAGCCATGGTAGTTTCCGGCAAGCTTTGCCGGTGAAGAGGCGGAGGGACGGCTGTGGAGGTCAAACTTGTTGATTATTTCTTCCTTTTTTGCTTTTCCTTGTACATATTTTTAAGCTTGATTAAAAAAATGAAGAGTGATTAGCTTAACTTGTACAAATACAGACTGTCTTTTTGGTTTAATTAATTGATAGGGTATTTAAATATACTAAAATAACAATTATCACATTGAGAAATGATTCCCCCGTTATTCTTTTTTCTGAATTTCAAATTAAATAATTTAAATCATTTTCATAGTTAACGAACTACATATAATTCAAGCCAAAATTAAATTAAGTAGATTAAGTAAAAATAGACATGGTGCAAAGTTTAATTTCATGGCAACTGTCTCTCACGAGGCAACAAAGTTGTACACTCATAAGAAGATTAATACGTAAATAAATTTCTCTTTCTCAAACGAAAAAATGTGTTGTGAGATACGATCAATAGATAAATTCATGTAGATTTCCGCCCAGAGCAGAGAAAATACTTTGTTAGTGGGAGTAACTAATTTTGAGTAATAAATTCTATAGACTATTTATATTAAAAGGTAATATTAGATGTACGGTTTAACTTTACATGGCCAAATACGTAGTATACTCTTATTATAAAATAAGATTTTTATTTATCTAACTTGTTAAACCTAAGTAGTCTGATTCGTTTGGCATTATTAGGGATAACTACGTCAAATAAAATAACATAAATTATTTTTTAATACAAAAGTTTTATTTATTCAAAGTCCAAGCAAAAAATTAAAATTTTCAAAAAAGAATCTAATAATTAAAGACTTGGATCAAAGACTCGGAAGGATTGACTTTGACAAAGAAACTATTTGTTCTTCTTGTTATAAGTCATCAAGAAAAGTTGTAGCTTTACAATTTAAATTTACTTATAATTTACACTGTACATGTGTGTGTGTGTGTGTGTGTGTGTGTGTGTGTGTGTCCATATGTATATATACATATATATTTAGTAAGTTACGTGCCAGTGAGTGGTCGGTCAAGTCCGAGCACCTCAGGGATCTCTCAATTGAAGGCTGCAAAACTAGAGTCGCAGCTATTAAATTATGAAAAATATTGATCAGTGAAGCAGAAAACTCTAATGGCAATAATCATCTTTTTGAGTCTTTACATTTCTTATCCAAAGCTCTAATTGATTTGAGCATCAGACCGGAGATTTAATCGGACACCATATTCGTGTTCTGTTGGTCTCTTCTCGCTCTCTCTCTTTTACACACCATAGATTAAATATGAGAATTTCAACCATATTTTTTTAACCCTTCAAAATAGTTAGACATTGAATTTGATTTCTATGCTCAAAATGAATTATTTGAGCAATGCCAAAAAGGGCAGCCTTCTTCAGATTCTGCTAGCAATATTATTGATGACTGAAATTATTGTATAATCATGAGAAATGCAGTTATCACCTTTTTTTCAATGGCTACAAGCTAAATGCTATAAAGGACGAAGATGATTCTTGCTGCTTTAAACTGTCTGCAACATGAGCTACCACTCCAGCACCAGCATTATGGAGCCACTCATTTTTCACCTGAAACAGTCCGGAATCAAATCAACGGTCCAAAACCAAGCAAACATGTCTAAATCCATGATTCAAGTTTGCAAAAAGAAAAATACGTGAATGTTATTGTGGGCGAAGAAGGGCAAGGGAGACGAATGAAAGTTGACGTCAACTTTTTTCCACCCTAATTGCTGCAAACCATGTATCATTTCCTCTGTCAACGTTAAAATTGATCTGTTCAGGTGATGTTTCCAGAAAATATTTTTTTCCCGTGAGTTTGGATTCAATTATTAACGTACCTTCCATAATTTCATAATATTGGACTGTATCCTCGGTGTTTGGAGCATTTTGTGCTGCTTCTTTGGATTTAGCTGCTACCAGAGGAAAATGAGGGCCATCGGAGGAAACTGGAGGACAATACTCGACATCAACTACATGCTCGTAACCATCCAAGGATCGTCGAGGGGGCTGAAGCAAATGCAATATATTAATAGTGACAACAACAATAGCAATAGTTATGATTGGCCTACATAAAATACATTAATTTTCAAAATTCCAAATTTTGTCAGTTTATGACAGCCAAGTAAAAAGTAAGACATTTGAGTGATGGATACAAAGATCATTTTTTGTTTTCAATTAGACCTAATGCGACTCGCAAGAGTAAATCTTGAATTAAAATTATTTGTTTTGAATAGAATTTATAGGAAAGTAGGCAACCTAAAAATGGTCGAGGGAGAGAAAATTTGATGATTTAAGGATGAAAGCGCAAACTCACCATAATAAGCTCTTTTTCCCTCCTAACAGAGGATGTTCGCCAACCAACCATATCTATATAATGGTCAAGATATTAAACATCAAAGAAATGCCAATGGAAGTGCTCAAACAAAAAAAACCACCAGAAGAGGTAGAGGAGAAGTGGATACGATCATATGATACATTGGCATAAAGAATGCGAGATCTAAAAGCACGAAGCGCAGATCTGCAAATTAAAAAAAAAAAAGACAGATTTACTGCCAAGAAGACACTCCTGCGTGAAAGAGAGAAAGAAGGGGAAGGGGTTCTCATACATAAATTTCCCTTCTTCACAGTCAGATGTCATAAGTAACAGCAAAGGAGGTCTTTCAGGTTGACCATCAGTAAGAAACAGCTGGCTACCAGTTCTGCCTGCAAATATAGGAGCCATTGGTGGAGCCAACTTTTCCAATAGTGGGACTCCAAAGAGAAATGGAAGCTGAAAAGAAAGCCAAATAGTAATAATAAAACCCGAGGTGATCCAGTGTCGATGATGCTACAATCATATAAAACTGTTTCTGCTCTACACATCTCCAGTACAGAAACAAGCATATTATAAGCAAGAAATAACAAGTAGAACCAAATTACATTAAAAATACAACAAAGGAAGCTAACTTTCTGCAGTCAGGCGATTGGCAAGGCTCAGTAAAGGTATTTTCCAGGTAAATAAGTTCACAGTTGGACAATAACTATTCCAACTTTTGACTTCAAGCATCATAAGTTGAATTCTTAGTACTACCTCTTGCATTTTCCATCCTTTTATCCCCTCTGTTGTTGTCCAATGAATTTGATATCTAATAAAAACAGTTGACTTAACATTACCAAATGGTACTTGTTATTTCAACATCAGAAATTGCTCAAGTCTGGACAGACCAAAAGTATGAAAACAAGAAATAACAAATGATGGCAACTCGTCTTATATAGTTGACATAAGAGAGCCACAACAGAATACGAGGGGGATATTAAAATGAAAAAAGTATGAAACACTTTTGCTCTTTGACAAACCTGCTTTTTGCCTCTCACCCCCAGATGAGGAGTGGCCAAAGTAATAAAATTGATTGGCTCCAATCCAGCGATCATACCTCTTCTTGTGGAGCTAACCTGTCCTGAAGTTTTGGATCCAGACTCACTATCAGGTTGGCTACAGTTAGGTTTGTAAAGAACGGCAATTGCATATCTTGCAAACAAACCACCCAGAGAATGTGCCAAAAAAGAGATCTTTTTCAAGCCTCCTGTCTTCTGTACAACTTGCATGATCTGATTATAACAAAAATTACTGATTATTCATCAGTAATTTTTAGCCATATTTCAACGAAGTTGCGAGATGGACAACATCTACATGTTAAAAAAACATATAAAACATTTTAAAAGTTTGTGAACTAACTTCATCTGCTAGTCGCTTTCCAGCTCCATCAATCCCAGTGAAAGTTTTTGTGAATGTGTTTGAAGAGCTTGCTGCAGACATATGAACCAGGGTTTAAGAAAAAAATAAATGATTGTAACCCAAGCACGCACTTTTAAAGACCTAAAAATGGAACTGTCCGTTTGCCATGATTTTAGTGAATCAAATCTTTATCTAAAAGAGCAATAACACATATGAAAGCCAGCCAAAAAATTTGTTTATGGTCTGGTCATGTTTACAGGACAAGAGGCACTTCATTGGCCCCTGAAACATGTAATCAACAGCATAACAGGGCATATACAACAATAAATTATTTTTTTCAAGAGACAGAGGTAGAAAAGCATGATGAGAGGATTGGCAAAATATGAGTAGAAAAACAAAAACTGTTGGAAGTGTGGGAACAAACTAGCCATGCAAAATTGGAAAAACAAAATCCAAATACGTCTCCCGCATCAAAACTGATTAGCTTGTATAGATTTCATTATTTGATAAATGGTTAGTAAGTTCATAATTAGTTTGAACAGCAGCGAAGTTTGATATTTATAAATTTTGTATCCTCAGTGTTTCAACATATTAAAGTTCGATTGGAAAATTAAACAAATCAAAATTGTTTGTATCCTCATATGTGTCAACAAATTAAAATTTGATTGGAAGATTAAAGAACGCAATATCATTTAAATATTTTATCATCTGAAACATAGACTCATATTTGCATAAATGTTCAGAAAGATTCAATTTTCTTTTGTAAGAAGTGAAAGCTGCAAAAGTGGAATATACCGTGTAGCAAGAAATTTTTCCCCAATCGCCTTTTAAGCTCTGCTTCAACATATGTCCAATCACTTGGGCTACGAAATATCAGAGATTTTATTGGGTTCTCGAAATTTGTGTAATAAGTTAGATGCCCATATAAATAAGAAGAATGGTAATATTTAAACAAAAGGAAAATTATCAAATGAATGAGATTATAGAATATAGATACTTGAGCGAACGGAGAGAGAAAAAAAAAAGACCTAGCTAAGATGCCGTGAACAAGGACAAGAAGATGATCTGGATCGTCTTTCATAGTAGAAATGCTCATTGATGATGCAACTGGTCCCTGAGTAGTAACATTCAGAGCTAAACCTCCAATGTCTTGATGTTTCCAATTGTTACTGTGGCCTAGACCCAATGAACATAACTTTAAACCCTCTCTAAATTCTCCAAGAGATTGACAAATAGTTCAAAATCCATTTCCTAGCTTCAAAAATGACAACGCAGAGCTAGCCTAACAAAAATAAGAAAAATCAGCTATTCAGGTATGTATCTCAGATTTCATTCTCAAAATGATTTAATACGAGTAGTTGTGATGGAGAAATAAACACAAATTACGCCAATTTTCCGATCTACGATGCAAACAAGCAGCATTGAACATGAAAAAGTGCGCCATTCATAATCATGCGAACAAGCAATTCTGGAGAAATTGTACCAGAATTCACAATTCTCTCGGAATATTCCAGTACCAACATCAAGGAGGATTACCAGAGGAAGAAGAGGGAGAAGCAGAAGAGGAGCAGGCCGACGCCGGCGGAAGTCTTTTCGAAGAAGCAGGTCTTGGATTTCCAAACATGAGAGAATAACCGCACCCGGCGTGAATCGAAGGCGCCAACACCATATTCGTACGTATCATACAACTCCCCGCTTACATATACGAAGGAAAAGTAGAGCGGAGAGTTCCGTTGTTGAATTTGAACAGCAACCAGCCAGAAGACAGGCGAGTGAATGGGTAGCAATTCACTTCTATTTCTAGATGTCTTTCCCAAAATGACACATTTTTAAATCACATTTTAATTAATATATAATTTTTTAATCATGCAATTTAAAAACAGACAAACCAAAGTCTTTCTGTTAATACAATAAAAAATTATTTGAAATTTCATGATATTATTTGAAGTATTAATCATTATTTGAAATTTCATGATATTTTAAAAAAATAACATAACATTCCTCTAAATAAAAATAAAAATAAAAATAAAAATACTTGTAATTAGTTCTAGTTGTGCATGTTCAGACTTGGTAACTGATTACTATTTAGTGAAAAATGCCGAGTTGGTAAGGTAACAATATTTGGTATCACTTTCTCCTTCCTTTCAATTAGTATCTTCAACTTACTTTTAAGTTCACTCACAGAAAATGATTGAACCATGAAACCGAACATGAGGGAGGGAGGGAGGGAGAGGGTGACCGTCTTGTTATTGCGTTAAACTCGGCCTAGAACGCACAAACTGCAATTCCCAAACAATAAGCAAAATCTGCATATGCATGAAATCAATGAAACAATAGATTATAGTCCAAATTGGAAACACTTTCAAGTCAAGGGCAAAGGAAGATACCAAAGAATGCTTCCTTGGTTTGACCCTATATCATCCTTTTTCTAAGCTCTTCTTTTTGACCATAACATCATCTATTTGATGAAAAATGCATGGGGATTGAATAGACTTTGAATATTGCACAAGCAAACAACATCCCATCTATAGAAAACTAACCATCCATCACGATTCAAATGGAGTTCCAATAATGATCAATCACTAATAATCAAAGCAGATATACAATGGTCAGCATAACACTTCAATTTTGTATCCACCCTGCAGCAATCACAGCGACCAATCGTTCATCATATGCAATATGAAAAATCGATAGTTGCATTGAATGAGCAATTATCATCGGCTAAACACCAAAAAAATGATATTTTTAATCAAAATGTACATGTATACTCATCTTGCAGTGAGTAAGTATGGCTACGCATTTCAACTCTTATCCCTTCTGTTATGGAGTTTCTCTATGACTACTGAATTAAACACGTGTAAAGCTAGTAAAGCATTGTAATGTCCCTTCTCGATTTCATCTTCTTTAACCTGATGCAGCAACAGGGTTTCAATAATTAAATCTTCCCAGTCAACTTCATTAACTGGTTTTATCTTTCTTTTCTTCCCCACACATACATCGTCTTCCATTCTGTTATCGTTGCCTGAAGGATTCATGATTCGACTTATTCGAAGCTTAGCAGCATTTATTTTTTCTCGTCTCTTCCCATTTTGATTGCAATTTGAAACAAACGACGGAGGCATGGGATCCAATCCTACATCTTTCTCCAACAATTGCTCAAGTAAAAGCTTTTTGGTCAATTCCGACTTCCCCTCCCACCATTCTGCACAAGTACGAGGAGTTGGCGGCCTTCTACTTTTCCTTTCATTGACCACCTCCCTCAAGGACTTCCCATGAGCCATCTCTTTTAAAAATTCTTGGTATATCAATGATAAACACTGATGAGATATCCTAAAATCATTAGGCCTTATCTCTGCAAACCGGCCCGGAGCTTCTAACCCAAAGTACTGCAACTCATCTTCCTTGTCATTAACCTCACTCTCATATTCAATCTCTTTTCTTAAACATTCGGAAACTACATTCCCTAAATCAAACCTGACACTTGATAAATCCTTTTGCATACCATGCGGCTTCAACATTGACTTATGCTCTATATATTGGATCACAAAAGGTACATTTTTTATGACATTTTTCAAGGTGACATCTTTCCCCCATGGCAATGCTTGAGCAACCTTCACCAGAGCTTCCAAAAGCTCCTTATATCGTTTCTTACTCGTGGACACATTTGCATGAACCTCCTTCGCCATATCTTCAATCGTGGCATCCACCTGATTCAACTCTGCCACCAAAGCTAACACAGCAACCACCATGGGGGGAGGCCTCCGACCTGTCGTCAAAGACCATTTCATGGCGCATTGTATCAAAAATGTTCCTTGTTCCAACATTTTTCCCAACTCTTCTTTCCCCAATCTCGAAAAACATGGCAAATTCCTAAATGCCCTTTCCAACGACCCAACAATATCAAATTCCGGATATCCCTCCCTTTTCAGATCCAAAAAATCAACCACTCTCATAACCATTCTCCCCATATTTTGATCATCACATCCTAATACTGATGCTACCTCGGAAATTGGCAACGATCTGCCATCCTTACGCATTGCAACGTAAACACATGCGCCTACAAGAATCGGAAACCATTCTCCTTGTCCATATTCACCTTCTGTAATTTCAGAAACCATGTTCCTAACATTATCACCACCCGATCCGGACAACTCAAACTTAAACACAATATCGTTGATTATCCTACCGGCCTCGTAGATTTTCTTCTCCTTGTAATTGAGAACGCTACCAACACCCGTCGTTCCAACGCGCACAAATGTACCTTGCGGACCATTGAGACCGCCGATCTGAGCTTCGAAGTTATCGAAATCCTGAAAAATCCCGCAGGAAGAGCAAAGCAGATTACCGGAAACGTCATCCCGGATGAGGGACTTGCCTCTACAGCTTTTACAGCAGGACATCGTGATCGAAGAATGGAGATAAGATCAAAGAAATAGAAAGAAATTGTGAGAGGAGAATGCCCGGGGTGCATGCTCAACGAGAAAGCAAAACCCTAATTAAACCTCTCGAGTCTCGCGGAGGGGAAAATGGACAGACGTGGAATTTGGAAAGACTTGGCTTGGGATGTTAATCTTACCGGTGATAAATCAAAAAACCAAATAAGCCCATTCTCTCCCCATAAAAGTCAATAATTTTATTTTTTATTACGAACTAATTTGATATTTTTATTTTATTTAAATAATAATAATAATATATTTATTTTCTTATTTTATTCTTTTAAAATACTCGATGACTTATCAAATATGATTAATACAGCTTATTTAATAAAGTTACTATTTATAACTTATTACACTTATTTCATTAATTATATTCATCGTTCTTTGACAGATTAACGAATATTTTAAAATAATATAATAAAAAAATAGACGTAGCATTACTTTTTAAAAAAATATTTTCGAACTTTTAGTAAGTAATTTGCAAAGAATAATGGTGGTTGAGAGACAAATTTAATTAATTTTATAGTCTTTCGAATCAAGAAAAACTAATAAATTTCCTAGTTATATTTTAGGGTAATTAACAACAAAAAATTTCAAATTAATCGTCATTTAACTATGTTAGTTAACAAATTCGCTCTTAAATTATGTTTTGTTTACAAAATAACCACTGTCATCCATATCTTCTTTAGTTGGATTCTAACTTTAGGCAAAAAAAAAAAAAAAAACCAACAAAGATGAGAGCCCGCTATTCAAGGGAGGACTCTCATTGTTCTCATAAAATAAGAAATAAGAAAACGAGTCTGCTATTCAAGAGAGTGGCAACCCGCTCTCAAAAGATGAGAGCATACACGATTATTGTTTTGTTAACAGAGCAAAGTTTAAAGACAATTTATTAACAAACATAATTTAAGAGTAAATTTGTTAATAACTCAATAGTTTAAGATTTTTTTTTTTGGCAATTACTCTATATTTCACTTAAATTGTGAAAAATATGCAAATCATAAAATCGGAAATTTTAGAATATAAAAAAAATAAAGTGAAAAATAATTATAAAATAAAAAAGAAATTAGAAATCCAACCATTCTTAGGGACAATGCAAATCTTCAAAATCTAGGCTAAATTAATGGTATATATAATCACAAGCTCTAATGCAATTAGCAGTTCACAAATTGCACTTATCTAATCGACTTTTATGCAGTTGGAAGGCAGGATTTACCCAAGCTCCGCAGCTGCACTGCATCCCAGCCCAGTTGAAATAACCCAATCGTGCTTTGCATCCCATACACTGCAGCCTCTCTTGAACATGACCTTCTTGCACTGCTGACAACCAATTCAAATCAAGTCAGCATTTGTGTAATGCTTGGTTTCTGTTTCTCAAAACGAGACAGAACACAATTCAAAATGACAAGTTGTGCTCTGTGTCACCCTCATCAGCCCGGCCAGACCCGCTAAGTTAGGCCTTGGTCGTGGTCGTCATCCCCAAGGCCCGGGTGGTCTGCCTGGTTGCTGGCGATGATGACACTGAGTTTTGTGCTTAGAAAAAATACAAATTAATGAAAAGATCAGGACCTACTAGAGAGTTGAAATTTTAATCACCTGACTCCATCCACTTCATGGGTTCGACGAATATGGATGTGCAATCGACTAATGTCTTCGTTGTATCCGAGGAGTCGCTTCTCTTTTTCCAGTCAAAGCACAATTCGCCTTTCCCGGGTTCATGAGTAACGATACTCTCCTGTGAAGCAACTATTCTACGACACCTCTTACAACGGTAGACAACTTGAGGTTTTGGAATGGTTTCCAAACCAACATTGCTCTGTTCTTCCATTCCAGTGAGTAAATCTAGCAATCTTTCAGCACTATTAATTGCCAAAAGAAGACGAAGAAAAGCATTATATTGTATGTCCACCTCACACTTGACAGAATGGTTTTTACAAACATAAGTAGAAAAATCGACAAAATTCAAAACAAGTCCTAAACACTGACATGAAATTTGTTTCAGAAGTGTCAAAACTCAACAGTTAGTTAAACTTCTCATAAAGCTTCAACTCTTAAGGGTCAAATAACAAATCAGCATTTCTCATCACTATGCCTATGACCAACAAGAAAGGCATAAAGCTTCCAACATCTATTGATTAATTATCGCATCACATACAAGCAATAGAAAACCTAAAAAGGATACAATATAATATGTCAAAGTAAAACAAACAATAAAACTGTCAAAAATTATGCGATCAGGTTCTTCTTAATTAGCAAGTCAAGAACCTTCACCCAGAAACTTGAGTTCATCCCTGTAGATTTCTTACTTCTAAATGCTAGGATGCTCGCAACAACCTCCACATATGCATCCACTAGTATGACTCGAGGTCAGTCACTACATAAGTCATTGTAGATTAAAAATGAATATATATGATAAAAGTAAAGAGTGCGCAAATTTCTTATTTTGCGCTTTAAACACTCCACTTAGTCTGCATCATTTTTTTATGAATAACTGTGATATTTGAAAGCTTTAAGAAACCCTCAAGAAAGATAATTAGAAAATCTTGTTTCTGGACTCTGGAGGAGCACTTTACAGAGACAAACTCCCATGATATGACTATAAAATAAAGGAAGTAATAGGAGTTGAAGTATGCAAAAAGAATTTGATGTAGCTAGTTCTGTAGCTGGCTAATAAGATGTCCAAAGCCACTAAGCTCTGTCGTCCCTTTACCTTCACAAAGTTTTACAACAGCAGTGTAAGACCCCTTTTCCTCCATTAATTCCAACAATTACAATTTAATACAATTCTATCCACCATGTCAAATATTATAATTAAATGAAAGTTTCAACCTCTTTAAATACTTGCCAAGTTACCCAATATTTGTACGGGATTAGAAACGATCCATCTCTAAGAAGGAAGTATGAGGAAACAGAGAAAAGGATACTTAGGAAACAGAGAAAGGGCAGGACATGATACTAACTTGTTGATGCTAAAAGAAACAAGCAATATAACATAAAAAAAACAAATATGATTCTTGATATAATTACACAATTGCTAAAAGAAAATAGTTTTTCCTTCTGTTAGATTTATATTTGTATTTCTGCAGGTGATTTTTTCAGTCCAATCTTCCTTTCTTCTCAATTCAAACCACATTCCTCCCATTAATAAATGTAGAAAAAGTGCCGTCTTCGTGCCCCTAACGTTTTGTTCAGATGTCTGTGTTTCATTAAAAATATAAAAGAACTTTTAGCAAGTAAACAGAAGCATTGCCTGCAGAAACTACTCGTACGGCGAAAACAGTAAAACAATCCCAGTTGAAGTTAGACATGGAAAGCTCCGACCCGCTTAAAAACTGAACTAATAAACGGGTACTTAAAACTCCTTCGTCCTCCCCTGCCCATTCATTCAATTCACCTCAAACAGCAACAAAATAAAGTGCATTCCCAGAACACGGCATCCTCTCAATCACAGAAAGAAAAATTTAAAAAAAAAAAAAAAATCAAAACTTAACACTAACACTGCGGATTTGGCTCTGGGCTTCAACAACTTAGTGTTACGGTGATAGAGGAAGACAAAATCTCAGGCGCACCACTCAATTGAATCACATATGAATTAGCAAAAATCAGATACCTTCACGAAGCCGCTAGTGCGTCGATGTCGCCCCCTCCTCAACAATGGTGATCGCAAACAACGTACGTACGTGCGAAATTAGGAAAGACGGCTTAATACTGAACTTTCGGAAAGAGAGGGTCAGATAACTACGGCCTACGCCCTCCCCTACCGGCCTACCCAACCCATTATCTGTTTTTTGGTGCAGAGATGGTAAAATCGAATCACAAGGTTGGATTTCGGTTCGGTTCGAACCATTCTTGATTAACTGAATTGAACCGTCCTCCATGATCCATAATTTCGCTCCAATTTTATTGTTGTCTATATTTATTATTTTAATTAACTATAATTTGCTATAACTATTTTATTTCTTTATTAAAATAAAGCAGGCTCATAAATGAATAAAAGATCAAACTATAACATTAAAATATAAAATACTGTATTTATATTTACTGGTATAAATATTATAGAAAAAAGTCTAATTTAAACCTTTAACTATTATCTCATCGACAATTTAAACCTTAAACTATATTTGAATACAAACAACACATTATACTATTCCAATGAACAAGCAAACTCTCGTCATTACTTGTTGTTAAATACACTCATGATCCCCCACATTCTAAATGAGAGCAATCGCGTTTCGCACGATGACGACTTCTGAGGTAGCCTGCGTTTAGGGCGAGGTTGTCCTCGTTTTTACACTCGATCGCCCTTGTTTAAAGCAAAACTACGGTGAAATCACGAAATTAGTACAATTTGTAAATCGATTGATATAACAATCCAAAATTAAGGCGACACCAAAAAGAAATGGTGTGGGAGAACAAAACTGCGAACAAAATCGATGTAAGACTAGATATTAGAGGTCGAAATTCGCTAGAACCACACAAAAAATCACTTGAGAGATAAGTTAGATTCATCGCAGTCGGTCGAATTTCCCACGAAGGCGACCTCGTCTTAAACGCGAGCTACCGTGTAAGTCATACTCGTGCGAAACGCAAGCGACTGCAAGTGTATTTAACAATGAGTAATGACGAAATTATAACTTATTCCCTTGAGATAGTATAAACTTTTATTTGTCCTCAAACATAATTCATAGTTCAATTTGTCTGTGACTCTATAATTTAAGGTTTAAATTGGACTTCTTTTAATTTTCTATTATTTTAATATTTTTATAATGATTATAATTGCTCAATCAAAAATTATTGTATTACAAGTTAATAAATTCAAATCGTATCAATATTCTTAGTTTCAACCTCAAATCCTTATTAGATTCATGAATATTCAACAATGGCATCGTATTCCATCTGTATGCATTCAATCAAAGACATGAACTTAGCCAAAAACGAAAAAACTATGTGCGCTTTCCGCTGTTTGGGTTGGACTTGGTGCATAGGACCTTTCGACCCTTTTGCCTACGACCCTTCAAAACGGCTCTGCCACTGGAGGTTCTCATCCTCCGTCGGAACCCATGAGTTCGAGCTAAAGACTTTCGAGATCTGTTCCTCTTTGTCTGGCAGAGTGCTGCCTTTCCAGCCCTCACCACAAGGCTTCGTCAGCCAGTCCCATGCCTCGCCCCATTATTTGATTTCAAACCCAAGTTCAAGGACAAACCTGAAATAAACAAACTATTGATCAGGACTAGATGATCAAAGGAGAATCAAAGTTAGTAATATTCATTGAGGAACAAAGTCAGTGAAACAAAGTTAGTAATATGTAAAAGAATAGGGCCACCAAACTATTCATTGAGGAACAGCATAATGTCGAGCACGCCATGAAATTAGTGAAACAAAGTTAGTAATATGTAACAGTCGAATTACCAAGAAAAAAAAAAAACTTTCTCGTCGGTAATGGCAGAAGTAAAAGAGAATCAAAGTGGTTCGAAACACCCAATACAGGAACTCTAAAACCAATATGAGTTTGAGAATGGACTTCAGAGAATTAAGTTATCCGTTTGTAAGTAAAGAAGATCCATCATAAAAGAGATACATAACCCTTATAGCACAGATAGTTATACAAACCAAAAATGGCTCCCACAGTCACTTGATGATTGACTGTAGCGAGTTTTTCCCATTGTCTTAATCTCTAATCTGTTAGCTTCTTCTTTGTTTTTCATTTGTTTAGGCTTTATGCATTATGACAATAAGGTAAATGTTTAAAAGCAAAGCAGTAGTAAAGGTGTATAACTACAAATTTCCATTGTAGTTTCAGAAACGGATGCATAACACCCTATTCTCAGAAGAAAAAGAGAATATGCATTTGCTTTCGATCAAGAAAACTGTTTTTTAGACTCCTAATTTCTATCGACTTATATATATAAAAGCTTTACTAATGTGTGGACTACACTAAAAAAATCACAGCAAACCCTTGTAGCTACTTTGTATACTCTAAGAGACAACACGGGGAATCAAAGTAGAACACCAATGTTATTGAGCAGCAGTGTCCCAAAGTTACGAAAAATTCAATTCGCTTAATTTGAATTTTAGAAATAAGAAAAGAGTTTCAACTGAACATCATCAGGTCATTGATTCAATTTCATTATATGTACACCACTCAAAGAAGCCTAGCAGGTTACTAAGGGAATAATGAGATAGCACCCATCAAACAAATCCAAACATAGAAGGACCGTCAACCAAAAAATATAGAGCCACAGCCAGTTACCAGAAAAAAGAGTTGGAGAAGTGAGAGAAGAAGACGAAAGAAACGAGCAGTGTAGTAGGCGAGGGCGAGAAGAGGAATTGCTAGGAACAACGAGGGAGGCAGAGCCGCGTCGATGAGAACCAGTGAGAAAAATGAGTGAGGCAGAAGGAAAGCGGGAGTCCGTGGCTTTGGTTGAAAGCCATGGGGACGATGACATGGATGTCATTATTCGCGCTCTCCTCTCCGTGTCTCAGTGAACTGGAGACTGAAAACGAGAGGGAGAGAGAGGCATGAACTGGATGAGATGAGAAAGATATGTTTAATTAAACATGATTTATATGTTTAAATTGCCACTCGAGTGGGGATGTAGCTCAAATGGTAGAGCGCTCGCTTTGCATGCGAGAGGTACAGGGTTCGATCCCCTGCATCTCCAATGTTTTTGAATTTATTTATCACAATTTACTGTAATTACTCATAGATATAATCTAGGTAATATAAATAATACTATTTTTATTTTTTTATTCTACAGTATTAAAATATTTAATTTAACACGTCAATAAATATTTTAAGAAAATAAATATATTACTGTACAAATAAAAATTTACGTCACATCTTTCTCTCGTTAAAATCTCCTCCGTATTTTAATTTATTCACAATAAATTTATTTAATTCCCCTCGTATTTTTTTACCAATTAGGTTTTCCGGGTAAATCTCCATCCTCATTTTTCTTCTCTTTTTGTATTTGAGATAAAGTTTAGAGTACATACAAAAATGGGTTAAAAATAAGAGTCACCTTCATCATAGTACATACAAATTTGAATTATTTCTTGGTTGTCCAAAGGCTGCTGATGGGAGAATATATCAGCAGAATCCTCGAATACACTGGAATCGGTCTTAAGTTCATGAAACGGCGTCGTACCGATTTGAATTCATTGAAACTGATGGGAGAGTTTTGGTCATAGTAATTGGTCAATTCATGCAAACCGTACATCTTTATGGAATCAAATTAGATAGGGTATATGAAAATCTTCTCTTAACTTTATCTTGAGTTCCCTAATTTTCAGGGCACTCGAGGAAGTATCGCCCAACACGGTATCGATATAACATTCATCGAACATTGGATAAAATGTTTTTTTTTCCCTTAACATTAGATTGTGATAAATGTTTTTTTATCTTTTTCTATTTATTATTAATTTTGTCGTTGTCTCAGCATATCTATTAACAAAATAATTTAAATTACGTACGAGAGTTTATGTGCTGCTGTTAATGAAAATTCATCGTTAATCTAAATCGAAATATAAACAATAATACCGAATCTACACTCTAATAATCAAATCACGGATAAAATGGAGGAAATGTTATATTTTGTTTTCTTTGTTTTCATATAATTTATATAAAAATAATTTTAAAATTATGGGATTATATTATTAGGCACTAGCTTGATTGATATTGACGGTGGGTCAACCTCTATTTAAATTCATCGATAATTGACAAAATGCACGGGTCTTCTATTTACACAAATTATTTGCCAAATTAAAAAATTATGCGGTTTGGTCAACTAGAAAAGCGTGGACTCAGTTTTTGTTCTGAACCGTCATGGAAGACTGCAATTTGCGTTTCAAATTCTGAATCTTTTTAGGGTTGACTATTCAACCCGACGAAGCCGAAAACACGAACCTTTGACTTTTTTTCAAACATTCATTGCCACGTCAGATTGGCTTCCCTGGGTATTCGCCATCTGGTTTAATAAATATATCAGACCGAACCGAAATGATGTGGGAGCTAACCCAGTGACTGAGAATCGGAGTGTTAAACCATTAATCTCAAAAAGGTAACTCAACTTATTTTTTTTTTTTTTTACGTTCTATCAAATTAATAATTAATATTATTAAAATATAATTAATATAATAAATTACATGTGTATGATTCATTTAATTATAGGCAATTTGAGTATAGTCATCAATTTATCAATTAATCTAGTATTTATATTCAAATAGTTTTCATTTGATAAGATATTTTAACATAATTCTACCATATTTGGTGATTTCCGACCACTATTGAAATTTGTCGATTACAGATTAAAAATCACAAAAAGGATTTAGACTCTCCTTATTTGATGAAAATTGTTGCGTGCACGTGCAAGATAAAATGGATAAATTGACAACAAAGTTAAAATTTCTATCGATTGAATTTCTTGAAAATACGATAGTTTAAGGTTTAATAAGTACGAGATTGTATTTTCTCTAGTATTTAGAGAAAATGTAACCTTCAATGGCTTATTTTGTCTTTTTTTGTTGCTGCTTCATGACCAAAATGCCCTCTAACGCAGGGTACCGTTGCCTATAAAAAGATTCTACGTTGATCACAAACTCATCTCTAAATCTTGCTTTCTTCTTCGCATTATCTAAGAGCTTGTTCTGAAACCTAACAATGAAAGCTCCGGTAAGATTCTCGAGTTGCAGAGGGGTTGCGTTTGAGGTGAAACCCCACGAGGATCACTTCGCCATAGCCGACCCTTCTGCAGCTTCCCGAAACAGCAGCAAAAGAAGCAGCAAGAGGCTCTGGCTAAGCGCCTCCAAAGTCTTCCCTTCTTCCATTAGCAGGTCTCTGAGTAAAACCAGCAGCCATTTCTGCGACATCGACCAAATAGAAGGGGAGCAAGACGATGAGGACTACGAAGACTACGCCATTGAAGAAGGCGAAGAGCTTGAAGAAGGTAACGACGAAGAGAAACAAAAGCAAAGTCCTACTCATCTTTTAGCGATGAGTGAAAGAGAGCAACCTCCACCTCCGAAGCCTGCTCGGAAGCCAGCAGAATCCAGACTTTCTGTGATTCTGCTCGACCAAGGGCTGTTTACAGTTTACAAAAGACTGTTCATCGTCTGCTTGGCTCTCAATATCACCGGTTTAGTTCTTGCTGCTACTGGAAACTTTCCATACGCGAGAAACCGAGCTGCGCTTTTCTCCATAGCCAATATCTTCACTTTGATCCTCTGCCGTAGCGAAGCTTTTCTCCGGATAGTCTTCTGGTTGGCTGTAACTCTATTGGGTCATTCATGGATTCCACTGTTTATTAAAACCGCCTCCACTTCTCTTCTCCAGAGCTTAGGAGGGATTCACAGTGGGTGCGGACTTTCCTCCGTTGCATGGCTGGTTTATGCTCTTGTTCTTACTCTTAAAGACAGAGAAAACTCTTCGCCCGAGATTATCGGAGTTGCCTCCGTCATTCTTGGCCTCCTTTTCCTTTCTTGTCTCGCGGCTTTTCCTCTCGTCCGTCATCTTCACCATAATGTGTTCGAACGTATTCACCGATTCGCAGGATGGTCCTCTCTCGTTCTCCTCTGGGCTTTTGTTATCCTCACCATCTCTTACAACCCTCAGACCAGATCTTACAGAAATGAAATCGGAAAGACATTGGTGAAGCAACAAGAATTCTGGTTCACCGTTGGAATAACTCTGTTAATCATCATCCCATGGCTGACAGTGAGGAGAGTTAGGGTGAATGTATCCGCTCCCTCCGGCCACGCTTCCATTATCAGATTCCCCGGCGGAGTGAAACCCGGAATCTTGGGCCGAATCAGCCCGTCGCCTCTATCGGAGTGGCATGCTTTCGGCATCATCTCGAACGGAAAAGACCACTTGATGCTCGCCGGCGCAGTGGGAGATTTCACAAAATCATTGGTCTCGAACCCGCCGACCCACCTATGGGTCCGACAAGTACACTTCGCCGGCCTTCCATATCTAGTGAACATGTACGACAGAGTTCTCTTGGTAGCCACCGGCTCCGGCATTTGCGTGTTCTTATCGTTTCTTCTGCAGCCTTGCAAGGCTGACGTCTGCGTCCTCTGGGTGGCCAAAGGAATCGAGCAAAACTTTGGGAAAGAGATAAAAGACTGGATGAGTGGCCACCCAAAGGGAAAGGTCATAGTTCACGACACCGCCGTCATGGGCCGGCCAAACGTGGCACAGCTGTCAGTCGACACGGCGAGGAACTGGAACGCAGAGGTTGTCATCGTGACGAGTAACCCGGAGGGAAGCCGAGACATCGTCAACGCCTGCAAGAACTCCGGAATCCCCTCCTTCGGACCGATTTGGGACTCTTGAGATAACAAAAATAAAATCTCTTCAATATTTATGCGTGTTTTTTTTTCCTAGATTGGACATTGTTCAAACAAGAACTGTCTCGTCTTTGTTTGGCTAATTTACAAGCAGATGAAATAAATGTTAATTTTACTTTTGTATTTCGAGTTAGAAATCAAACGATAATCGAAAAAAAAATTACTTCAGACATAATATTTACATTAAAAAATTATTGTGAGAAAAGATTAATAAAAAATTATTGTGAGAAAAAATTACAGTCAAAAAAATAAATTTAATATAAAAATTAATTACAACACTTTAATTTACATTAATTTATAAAAAAAATAAAATTTTAATGCTTACCCACCTTATAAAACTCATGTGGCATTGAATTTAACACTTCACCTTACAAGTTTCGATAAATCTTAAATTATAATTAATTGAGAATAAGTGGGACATAGTGAACATTCTTAGTTTTTAAGTAGGATGACATCTTACCACATTAATATTTTATTTATTTTTTATTAATTTTGGTAGCAACTGTGTTGTTTATTATCATTACATCCGCAAGAATACGAACCTGAATGAAATGGAGTCAAAGAAAGAAGCGTTGGAGTCAAACTCTAGAAAAGAGATCTTTGGAAGTTAATTAAACCAAGTCCAAAGGGAGTTATACTGTGTCAAGATCAAGCACAATCGAGTCAACGCCAATCCACTAAAAAAATAAATAAATAAATAAATAAATGTGTAATTAGCTTCGGAGAGCTGTCACTTAAATGCAAAACTTGGTCTTTACTTTATCCTAATAGGAATTAGCACAAAAGTTATTTATGAACTAAATGACATTTTCAAACGTGCTACCAATATTTTCAAACAACCGGGGTAAATACGGTAATCACAAACGAAAAACATCGAATGAACGTTATCTTAATTGGGAAGAAGAAAAATTTCTCGTCATATATAATGTCATTTAGTACAATCGATCTTATTTATAATTATTATATCAATAAATAAATATATAATAAATAATTTAAAATTTAGATAATAAAATTGAAGTATACATGAAATGTTACTTGTTTTAAGCCTTAAGGTAAGGAAGCGGCAATTTAAGAACAGAAAAGGCAAGAGAGGAGTTGACGTAGACTAAGATCGTCTTAAGGCAACGTCAAAGGCCCGTCTTAATTTGAGTCCAATTTATCAAAAAACTCCAATTTCATGGAAGGATTAGGAGAAATTAAAGCAATTTAGAAAAATAATCATAACTAAGATCGATTAATGTTACGTTTACTATCTCAACAAGAATAACGTCAAATGGACTGAGAAAATAAAACAAAAAAATTAAATATAATATTATAATTAATTATGAGTTCCTACTCTAGGTCTTTGTTTAGACCTTATATTCACGTTGAAGTTGGAGATTATCATACCAACAATGTAAGAGACAAAAATCCAAGCGCGGACCGAATAAATGTGAGAAAAGGCGGCTCAAAATCGCAAAAGCTGGGCAGGTTTTCATACTTCGGGGAAGATGAAAAGTAACGATTTATTTATAAAAATCGAACAAAATTATGTGCGAGAAACTTAAAACAGCCAATTTTGTATTATTTGATAGAGACGAATCCCACATACAATTAGTTGGTGATTAAGAAGAAATATTAATCATAATACTCGACAAAGAAATGAGGACACTCCATGCTTCATATATAGGAATGGTCAAACAAGGAGATGATTGCTACCAAATGTTATTTCTTCTAAGTAATAACAAGATGCCATCAAATATTCACTTATTTCATAGCATACACCAAGTTGGAAGCACTAATTACCAAAGAATTTAAGATTAATCAAGATGCTAACCATGCATTAACTTGCCTTTTCTACCTTTTCCTTTCTGGGTAATCACTAATCAACTGCGATTTGATTATTTGGCCAACAAAAGAAACCTCTTACTAGTTCAAATTACCTCATTTACTAGAAAAAAATTGGCAAGTAGTCCCGGTATAGAGCTCCGAGCACTGCTTTAGACCTCCTTCCAACTCCAGCTAGGCTCATTCAATAAATCTGTCAACATCAACTTCAGATCTAGTATAGAACATACAATTTTGGCTTAAGAATTTCTTTTTTCATGCATGTATGATCAAATTGTACTTTATGAACAAATGTGCATTTGTAGGCTGCAAATGAATGTCAAGGAAGAAAATATACCATGGAAAAGTACAAATAAAATGTGCTTTCCATCTTATGAGTGCTCTTTTTTGTTGGATATTCCACTCCAAAATTTTGGCCTCTGCTCAAGAAATTCCGGTGGTCTGCGGTAGACAAAAGATGCGGCTTCTATCAACATTCCGGCAGTGAGAGCCCAGATGACGTACTTTGTGTTCTTGAATTCATAGTGAAAGAAATGAAGAAGATACTTGTCTCCCATATATTCGTTCTCCACTGCACTTCTCTTCTTGTCCTGTAAACTCTTCCTTGTTAATTCTCCCCTCCAAAATTTTATATAAATTTCTTAAAAACTGAAAAACCTAATGCATACAAAGATGGCAAATTGTTTAATGAAATTTAATCACTTTTTTGCTTGGCTTGAAGGTAAACATAAAGCATTACATGATGGCGTGAAGATAGACATAGAGCATTACATGATTCTCATTGTTTGTCTTGGAATGACAAAGCATGAACACAATGTGAAGCATCAAAAGAAATAAAAGGGGGATAAAATAAAATAAAATCTGCTAACAAACCTGAAAAATACCGAAAGTTCCGTGCACTATGTTAGGCATAATTTTTTTTTTTACTTCAATCGATGACGTACATGAGAAAGTGTGAAGTTAATTACAATGTAACCAAATTTTTTTGACTATTAATATGCCAATTTCCAATTTCCTGACAAAAAGAGAGAAAGAAAATGGAAGAAATGAATAAAGAAAGAACCTTGAGGAACATTTCTAAGGGGGCATCAAATATTGCTTCTACTTCTGCATCATTTGCCTTTGCTTTATATGCACTCTTGTTGGAAAGTAACCCAATTACAGGAACAACAACTACAGCATGCTGCTTAACAGATCACTTTTTGTCAGCAGATAATAATAATTATAGAAAGTATAGAAAAAGAATTGCGGGGCGGTCTTTTGCCAAAATATCTAAATCTGGCTATGAAACTATGAAGAATGGATCTGAACTTGAATAAAATTGGCAAATTCAAAGGTATAGATGCAAACAAATTATCCAGCATTGAAAGTGCCTTGTCTAATTGATTGGCTTCCAAAATAGAAACGTTTAGTTTTCATATCAAAGGCTATAAAACGTTTATGTTCTTAATAGTAGGAGAGAGAAATCTCACATTCAAAAGGCGTAGAATGTGGATGCGACATATAAACAAAAGGAATCATAACAACAGGCCACATATTGACAGTTGGTAAGGTCTGGGAGGATGATTTTTATCAGCTCAGTAATAGGCAATAGTACCATCGAAACATTCTTGGCTATTGAGATTATTGAGTCAATTGATATCGATAGGAAAGAAGAATGTTTACGACTAAAAGTGTAGTCGGCGAATGTATAACTCACTCGTAGAGCGATCTCTTTCAAAACCAGTTCATTGATGATTTAGATTACGAAGCATGACTTACAACACTATCTTATAAGCTTAATCACGAACCAAAACAAATCAAGATTTCTTCAAAATGAAATAAGACAATGGCTAATTTGAATCATAATGACAAGCACTACATGGACAGTTCGCAAGGTCGGGGAGGACAATTTTTATCAGCTCAGTAATAAGCAATAGCACCATCTACACAATCCAGGCTATTGGAGACGAAGGAAGATAATGTACAACTAAACGGTGTAGTCGGGGAATGTATAAAATTCATGCGTGATGAGATCTCTTTCCAAACCAGACTTACAACACTGTCTTGTAAGCCTAATCATTCTTTAAACGAATGAAGATTTCTTCAAAATGAAATCAGCAAAGCAAAAGAGTTTAAATCACATAAATCATCATCCACAGTACCTTGGTCGTATATGGCTGAAACACACCGACGACTTTAACAAGAGAAGGCTCCAATCCAATCTCCTCGTTAGCCTCTCTCAAAGCAGTCTCCACATCATCAGCATCACCCACCTCTCTTTTCCCACCGGGAAGAGCCACTTCGCCTGTATCCAAACACCTCCACTTCATAAAAAATCTCAAATCGACAACCCGATCATCCTCATCAAGCAATCAAAACAAAATTCGAAACGAGTCTAAGCAATCCAGAACTCCATACCAGAATGCGAAGAAAGCGCTGAAGATCGCTTGGTGAGGATGACTCGGAGGTCGCCATTTTCGCCTTCAAATAAGCAGATGAGTACGGCGGCTCGATTAACGAGCGGGACGGGAGATTGGAAAGATGGGCGAGGAACATTGAAGTGTTGGGCTAGAGTATGGAGTCTCTGAACGACTTCTCGGCCCAGAATATTGGAAGAATCCATTGTCAGAGTTTGGATCGACGATCAAGAAGCAGCAAATCGGTCTTTGATCAATCAATTTTTAAGAGCCTCAAAGTCGATGATCTCGTCATGGAATGGATGGAACTCTTCAGAATCAAATGCTCATTTCTGCTCTACTTTTATTCAACCAACCAATGATTTTTGACCATGAAGTTACCAATCATTTATACTCAGACATCTTATATTCTTTTTTTTAACGGCTCAAAATTTTGCGTTTCACTGCTAATGATTTGAACAATTAAACGTAGGATATCATATTTATCGTTTAATCAAGTATTTTAAGTTGACTTTTAATATACTTAGTGATTCATAATTCGATTTCAAATTCAGTTAATACGATAGATATGAAAATTTCTAGAATGTAGATAGTTACACTTTATCTTTCGCGATTTATAACTCGATTTCAAACTGTATTACTTTGATAAAATTGTAAATTTCTAGAAAATAGATTGTTGGAGTTTAAAATCGAGTCAGACATCGTCAGATTAATATGAAACGAGTTAAAAAACCCGTGTAAATGAGAAACATAGAATTACCCCTGCGTTTTATGATGAAATAAACGATGGTTGTGCCAAAGTTAGTCAAATCTAATTATTGGCGTTAATTATCATTATTTTTATTTGTGAAAATAACACTATTTAATTATTTAAGATGGGGCCCATCCAATTCAAAACTCGTTTAACACTTACCTTCCTTGATTAATGTTCAAGTATTATTTCTTTAATCTTTTATCATTAACAAAGAAAATAGATCTAATTAATATTTAACATTAGGCTATTTTTCAAAACACAAGTACTCAAGAAAGTAAATTAAATGATTTAAATAAGAAAAAATTAATATAATCTCCCCTATCATTCTTTTCCGGGTCAGCCTGGTGCAGATAAGTCACTAACCAACTGGCAACTGTTCCTTGAGCTTCCATTAACGCACTCTCTCTCTCTCTCCAAAGCAAGAAATGGGAAGAGATTGCGATGGATATCCGAATGCGAACATGGTTCATTGATGCTCTTTGAAAGGAAACGGCGGAAGAAGGGACGTTCTTCTCCGAGCTACAATGCTCAGATTTCTACTCTTTGGGGTTTTCGTCCTCTGTTGTTTAAGATTCTCTTTCTCTTCTGCTCGACATTGTAAGCTTTCGCTGCTCGATTCGATTTCTCTCTCCGTTTGATTCTTCTGACCTGTTTTTCTGCTGCTGCTTCTGGGTTTTCACCTGATTTTGACGTTCTTCTTTGAGATCAGTTGATACTAGGCTTTTTTTCTTTTTATTTTTGTAAGTTTAATTCGGTTTTTGGTCTCTTTGTTATTTTACAAAGAAGGTACTCAGAGCTCAGTCTAAATTAAATTTGTTTCACGTTGGCCTAGTCGCTTATTTGACAGCACAGTCGGAAATTGATTCCTCAAAAAGGAATCTCGCGTGGTCCGATCCGGCATATTTCATACATTCTGATTTACTGCGAATTTCGTCTCTATATGTTGATAGATACTTTCTTACTGAACTCGATATTGTTTGATTTTGTACTGGGTAGCATGCATGAGAGGATTAGGAAAACTATGCTCTTTACTTAATTTTTATGCTATAACTGCCAGTGCTTGTTTTTCGCATTTGAAGTCAAATTCTGTGATTACAGTGCCTTATGCTATGAGAATAAGCTGTGGATCTCGGGTTGATGTTCATACTAAGCCTACCAATACACGCTGGCATAAGGATTTCGCTTACACAGGAGGAGTGCCGGCAAATGCAACACTTACGAGTTACATCGCTCCTCCGCTGAAAACCCTACGTTTCTTTCCCCTGTCCGAAGGTCCTGAAAATTGCTACATCATCAATAGAGTTCCAAAGGGACACTATTCAGTAAGGGTCTTCTTTGGTTTAGTCAAACTACCAAATTTTGACGACGAACCTCTATTTGATGTTTCCATTGAAGGCACGCAGATTTTCTCTCTAAAATCAGGCTGGAGCAGAGAAGACGATCAATCATTTGCTGAATCGATTGTGTTTATAATGGATGGGTCTGCCTCCATCTGCTTTCATAGTACTGGTCATGGAGCTCCTGCAATCCTTTCAATAGAAATCCTTCAAATTGACGATAGAGCATATTATGTTGGCCCTCACTGGGGACAATCAGTGATCTTTACAACGGCCACAAGATTGACTTGTGGTGGTGGAAAGCCAAAGTTCGATGCAGATTATAATGGGGATCCTTGGGGTGGTGATAGGTTTTGGAATCCCATTTCAACTTTTGGCCAGAGTTCTGATTCTGATAAGCAAATTTCTGTGGAAAATAGGATCAATCAAACTTCTATTCAGCCAAATTTTTATCCGGAAGGTTTATACCAGTCTGCGCTTGTTAGTACTGACAAGGAGCTCGATTTAACATACCGTATGGACGTCAAACCGGAACAGAATTACTCTGTTTGGTTACATTTTGCGGAGATTGAAAACTCGGTCAATGCTGTAGGAAAAAGGGTTTTTGATATCTTGATAAATGGTGACCCTTTTCTTGAAGATGTAGACATCATCCAGCTTAGTGGAGGCCAATATACCGCTCTTGTACTCAACAAGACCGTTGAGGTTAATGGAAGGAGCTTGACAATTACATTGCACCCTAAAAACGGAAGTCATGCAATAATCAATGCCATTGAAGTCTTTGAGATTATTGAAGCAGAGGCAAAAACATCACAAACTGAAGGTAGATACAAGTAGCGTTTTTTTTTCTTTTCAATACTATGTAATTGCACAATTCATCCATATTAAACCATCAATTTTGTCATCTTTTTGTTCCCTACAGTTAGGGCTTTACAGTCGTTAAAAAAAGCATTAGGGCTTCCTCTTCGTCTTGGATGGAATGGTGATCCTTGTGTTCCTCAACAACATCCATGGAGTGGAGCAGATTGCCAATTTGACCAGATTAGCGGCAAATGGATCATCGATGGACTGTACTGTTTTTGTTTTCATTCCTGAAATTACTTAAGATGTCCTGAATAGCTTGCGTCTCAATTCATGCCGCATTGTTCTGATAAGAAATGCCTGAATGATGATGTAGACTGCCAGATATATAAATTTGCCATGATAAAAGCATCTGAACATTCAGACATGTTAGAATCTTATTTTGCATTTAGAAAGGGACAGTCCAGGAAAATTAACATGACTTTAAATTAAGAACCAGTTTGATTCAACTGAAAAGATCTTACTATATGTTAGGTGGATGATAGTGACATATTTCTCTCGTCTTCTGCTCTAGATACTTTTTTCCACAAATTTACTTTGTTTATACTCGTGGAACCAAAAATAAATTTTCAATTATGCTGTCAGTCTTGTCTTATACTTTTAAGAGTTCATCATGTAATCTGCTCTGCATATATATTGCAGTGGTCTTGACAGCCAAGGTTTAAGGGGTTTCTTGCCAACTGAGATATCCGGCCTGAGTAATTTGCAGAGCATGTAAGTGCCAAGATAATGTCATGCCACTGTTTTTATTGTAAGAATGGCATTACAAATTTCATATTTGTACCATTTTTTGTACGAATTTATGAGTAGCTTGGAAGCCAAATGGTAATGTCATTTTTTTATTGCTTTACTG
Organism: Begonia peltatifolia; assembly: GCA_022433055.1. NCBI lineage: Eukaryota > Viridiplantae > Streptophyta > Magnoliopsida > Cucurbitales > Begoniaceae > Begonia > Begonia peltatifolia. The sequence continues at coordinate 8,502,794 of CM039527.1, forward strand.
ACCCGACATGCTTCTTTTTCAGAAACTTGAGTGGAAACAGCATACAAGGAAGCATTCCGTTCTCGATCGGAAATATATCCAGATTAGAAGTACTGTGAGTGCACCAGTTTATTGCTTTTATTTGGTGCATATTCAGTCCAAACAACAGCACAATTTCATTTTATGAAATGAAAAACCCATTCTATCTCGAAATATGAAAGATTCTGGTTTAGAATTTGATTTAGTGAAATAAACTTAAGCATTTTGGAATTTTAGAAAATTTTCACGCTATTGCATCAATGAATGTGGGGGGAATTGTTTTCAGGGACCTCTCCTACAATCTCTTGATTGGTTCAATTCCTGAAAGTTTTGGGCAGTTGACATCTTTAAGAATATTGTAAGATATTTCACGTCTGCTTAATTCTTATCTTCTAAATTAACATCAACAGTGATTTAATAAATTGGAACTCATAACTGAGCAGGAATCTCAATGGCAATTCTCTATCCGGAAGAGTTCCCGCCGCCCTAGGAGCAAGGCTTCTGCATAGAGCTAGCTTCAAGTACGTAGTGACTGCAGATCCCAATTCTCAATATATTTTAGGAACTAAACCATAACTCGGTCGAACTTAAAGCAATAATAATGAAGGTGCAAAGAACAACATGAAGTACATAAATCCTAACATTCTAATCTTTAGTGTAGAGTTTGATGAACGTAAAACTGTTTCATCTAAAAAAACAACCAAAATAACATAAACAGAAACAGAAAATCACAGGTCTGGAAGAACACTGGCTTGGAAACAACCACGAGCGACTGTCCGGAAAGTAAATTCTTCTTAGAGAGAATTTCACTTAGATAATGTTCAATAACTCCAAACCCTTTATTTATAATAAATTAAATTAAGTATAATATCTAAATTACCCCCTATTATATTCCTAATAGAGCTCTATCTTCACTTCATTGAACTATTATAAAAAAAATAATCTCAAAGATGTAATACTCACTCAAGTCGTTGACTTGCAAACACTAGCCGCCTCAATAGTAAAGCTTTGGCAGTACTTAAAACTAGAGCAAATTCGATTTGCATGCCACTCTTCGTTTTTTGTGGTCGTGTTGGTTATTAAATCTTCTTTTGAGATTTACAGTTTTACGGATAATAAAGGAGTCTGCGGTATACCTGGCCTCCCGACATGTGGCCGTCATCTATCTGTTGGATTAAAGATTGGCATTGCTTTTGGTGTTTTATTGGTTTTCCTGCTCTTAGTTGTGTGTTCAATTTGTTGCTGGAAGAGGCGGGAGAATATCATCCGAGTACAGAATGCAGGTAAGAACAGCATGATCTGGTGCAAATAACACATCCTTTCGATATTAAAATTCTTTTCAGAAACAGTTTTTAGAATCCTTTTTTTTTCTCAAATACAGGGACGAAAAATAGCTGAAAACATAGAATGGTGCATATCTTTATGTAGTGTTATAGTGAATGCCGTCGTACGAGATATCGATGACTAGTCTGTTTTGCATCTTTTCACTGTTGGATTTCTACATCATCTTCATACTATTTCCAAATTCTAGATCTTAAGCTAACTTTTATTTCTTATTTATGTAAAAAATCCCAAAAAATACTGTTCTATACTTTTATCTCTACCCATTTCGTAAGAATCCTCCTATATGCAGCTAGAGAAGCCCCATATGCAAAGGCAAGAACCCAGTTATCCAGGGATCTCCAAATGGCAAAACAGCACAGCCATGGCCATACTAAGCCAGTAGCTGAAAGTGGGAGATTGCTTCCATCTTTAAGCAGCTAAAACCTAGAAAATCCTGTTTGGACAAAGGTATAGCGCTCCTGTTTGGAAACTGGAATTGGACATAATAGGCTTAGGTAGCATCCCTGGTTTGAACTTATTATTATTATCTGCTTCTCTTTTTCAAGCTAATGCTGACTGCTGAGTAATTCTTGAAGAGAAGCCAATAGAATCAGATAGAGAAACTTGGGGAAAGTTTTGATCCCTTTAGAAATAGAAAAAGTCTTCCCTTTGTTGTTGTATCTAATTTTTTTGAAGCGAACACGAAAATATATATTTTTTTGTTGTATAAGAAAAGCTGTCTATGGTTTAGAAGTTGCATTTCTTACAAGTGCTGATACAAGCTGATATTGCATCTACTAAATGCGTAGCTTCGAAGAATTATCTCGGTCAAAATGAAACCCGAACTAATGACATATTTTAGAGTATACATATAAAAGTATCTAACAAGATAAAATGAAATTAGATTAAGATAAGGGAAGGATCTTTGCTCAGGGTGGAAACCGAACTGTGAGCATAAAGTAACTGATTTTAACTGGCTTTGCTGATTCAGTACTAGTTGGATTCAAAAAAAAAAATATTTAAAATTTATTCAAAAATAGTTTTTTGGGTTGAGATTAGTTCGAGTCGACTTTGGTTCGGGTGGATGCTCGACTTGGTTGGTCTCCCCGATTTTGTGGGCATTTTTGCATGAATTAGCCAGGATTTTGGGCGAGTTTTTCTGAAATAAGTTCGTCCACTTCTCTGTTAGACCAAAGCGAACCGACTAAAACTATCAGGTTCGACTCAATTCAACTGACTCGATTCCACTGTTTTTACCTACTTCTTTCTGGTGTTGGAGTAGTTTCCAAGTAAATACACAAACTTACGAAGACAATTGTGATGGGGGCAACTTGGGTGTGTGAAAAGTACTTACTTTAAATAATGCGTGGACTCTTTCAAATGCTACAACCATTAGACTCACTCAAATGTCCTTTTCATATTAAACATTTTATTTCTTAATTTTAACCTAATTATTTAATTGCAACTACTATAGACTTTTAAGTAACGAGCATATTATGTGCAATTAAGTATTATTATTTAACTTTATAAATTTAATAGTTTGAAAATTTAGCACAATATTTTGGAGGTTTTAGCTTTAGTTGAAGAAAACTTTAATTATGTCACGCAAATGCATCTAATTCATATCGTATACATTTTAATGATATTTAAAAAAAAAAAGAAAATTAATAAAAATGTTGTATTTTAAGAAGGGTTAGAGTTTAATTATATTTAAAAAAATTAAATAAATAAGAATGTTGTATTTTAAGAGGGATTTGAGAGCTGGTTTTGTTCAACGATAGTGGTCAAGCGAACACTTAGTCAAATTCTAATACGATGACACGTGGAATAAAACGCGGGTAGCCGCCATTTTGGTTCAAAGTCAAAGTCAACATGTCTAAAAACATTAAAAATTTCGGAAATTATGGAGGAAGGGGGTCAGAAACGTTTGAAAGTCGAAAGCTTTGATCTACTTTTATCATTTCAATGGACTTTCAATTCTCATCCCTCTCGTCCTTCTTCCTCAGCTAAAACCCTAACGATTTTCAGGCGATTCTGCTCGAAATTCTACTTCTCCGATGGCTCAACTAGCTCCCCGGTTGGACCCCCAAACAGCGGCCGAAAAGGCCGTTTCGGTAATCGGACTCGGGTACGATCTCTACAATGATGTCAGATTAGGGTCTTGTAAGTCGGGTCCATTCGGGTCGAAGCTGATCGAGTTTGACTCTGTTGGTGAGCGAGACCTCGTCGTCCCCGGAGGAGTTGTCGTTTCCGGCGTTTCCACGGCGATCAAGTGCGACAAAGGCGAACGGACGAGGTTTCGGTCGGATGTTCTTTCCTTTACTCAGGTAAACCTCTTTCTTACTTTCAATTCTTTTTTTTGTGGAAATTAAGATTTTCGTCTGGTTTGATCCGATAGAAAATTTGTTTATTTCCTTTTCACAAGTCCAATGCGGAGGAATCAAGCTCAATTGAGTTGAAAGCGTTCTGAATTTCGAAGATTTGTTCTGTCTCTGAAAGAACTATTAAAAATTGCAAAGTAGTTTGGTTAGTTAAACTTAATTAAGAGGTTTCGATTAGTCAAAACTATATAAACTCGATGAACAGTGTGATTCGTAAAAATAGTTTTCAAAACTGATGTTTGTTGTTTTTCAGGAAAACAAGGTTTTTATGTTTTTCAATGTCACAATGCAGATGTCGGAACAGTTTAATCATGAACTGTCACTGTCTGGAAAAATTCCATCGGGAATGTTCAATACAATGTTTGACTTCAAGGGTTGCTGGCAAAAGGACGTAGCATCCACAAAAACACTCGCTTTTGACGGCTGCTTCATAACACTTTATAACATTGAGTTGGATAGATCTCAGATTACGCTCTCCGAACAAATTAGACGAGAAGTTCCTTCGTCGTGGGATCCTTCTGCCCTTGCAGAGTAAAATTCTTCATCTCTATATTCGATGATTCAATCGTTTTCTGTTTTTTAACTATTGAATATATTGACATTTTGAAATTAATGAAATGAAAAATTGAGTTAGCGCTAAGGTTTGAATACATCTACACTGTCTGGTTGTTTTAAACTTGCAATACAACTTATGGTATACGGGATTTCGTATGGGTAAATGCATTAGCAGTTTTGAAGTCGACAGTAAATTTTTCAAGACAAATATGTTGGGGTAGAATTCGTCTATGAGGTTTAAAGATATCTAATTGTTGGTGATTTGAAAAGTAACTTTGATCGTGTCTGAAAAGAGTTCGATTTTAAATCCTATCTTTTGTTTCTATGAATGAAGATTGGTAATTTGGTTTTTGCAGGTTTATTGAAAAGTACGGTACTCATATTGTTGTTGGTGTAAAGATGGGAGGTAAGGATGTTATTCACCTAAAGCAGCTGCAAAAATCAAATCTTAAGCCAGCCGAAGTGCAGAAAATATTAAAGCAATTAGCTGACGAGAGATTTCTTGAAGATCTGCATGGAAATTTTACGGCAGGCCTGACTGAATTATCAGAGCAGCTGAAGGTATCATCGAAAGAAAAAAAAAAAAAAAAAGAAAATCATTATCGCTATCGAAGTCTGATAATAAGTTTCTGCTTTTTCTTCAGGATGAACAATCTATATCTTTGGAGTTTCATAAATCTCTTGCAGGATCAGTTCGACTACCTACTGTATCGCACTCAAAGAGTGATGTGAGCTTCTTCGCATTAATGACCTCTCCTATCCAACTATTGTTTTCACTAACGAAAAAGAAACGAAAAAAAAAAGATACAAGATCAGAACATGTTTATGGGGCACGTCTTAAAAATCATTTTCTAGGAGTAGAACAGAAATAGATTAAAAGAATCCCGACCATATCCTTAGATTCTCAACTAGTTTCAATCTAAGGGTCATGTCTGCCTAAATTGAGACCAAAAGATCAAATTCTATGCAGGAAACAGTGAAAATTTTTGTCCGGAGAGGAGGCATAGATATTGGCCAAAGTCACAGCCAGTGGCTATCAACCATATCACAGTCGCCCAATGTGATATCTATGTCATTTGTGCCCATAACTTCACTCGTGAAAGGCATCCGAGGAAACGGATATCTTAGCCATGCAGTAAATCTCTATCTTAGATGTGAGTCTGTTTCAATTTTCAACTTCACTTTGTAGTTTCAATGATTTTATCTTTTAATATTCTGATAATTCGAGAAGTTTAGAGGTAATATCATTCATTGTAGAAATAGAGATCTTTTAGTTTTTTAATCTATAATTTTCTAAGCCTATCAAGGCTTATTAATGGATGTATAATAAGCTTTCGAGTCAAAAGGAAAAAATTTCAGGAGTTCTCTTAAAATTCGCCATTCTCTGTCAAATACTTTGTTTTCCCAATTGTGGGTATCCGTTGACTCGACGGCCTTGAGAATGTATTTATCCTATATTCTGCATAAATTAATAGATTAATCAACTCTAATTTTTGTTAGATGTGCAAATTTTTTGGGCTTAGTACTTGCTTCTATAATGTTTCGAAATGGTGCAGATAAACCACCAATCGAGGAACTTGCTCAATTTCTGGAGTTCCAGTTACCAAGGCAATGGGCTCCTATATATGCCGACCTACCGCTCTGTCGCAGGCACAGGAAACAAGCCTCTCCCTCTCTCAAATTCACTTTGATGGGCCCTAAGCTTTATGTAAACACTATGAAGGTACTCTTTCAACTTTTACATAAACACAACCAAAAGTTTCAAATTCAAAATACTGTTTTCATTTTCCAAAACTGAGTAAATCAACAACACTAAGAATTTTCAATGATTTGTTCTCTTTCACAATCTTGTTGAAATAAATTGTATATTTGCAAACTAATTTCAGGTTGACACGAATAATCGGCCAGTGACAGGAATTCGCCTTTTTTTGGAAGGAAATAAGGGAGACCATCTAGCAATCCATCTCCAGCACCTCTCGTCTCTTCCAAAGACGTTACGGCTAACCGATGATTATAGCTATGAACCAATCGACGAGCCAAAAGAACGTGGTTACTTTGAACCGGTCAAGTGGAGCATATTCTCCCACATTTGCACTTTTCCAGTGCAATACAACGGGTCTAGGTTCGATGACTCGGCTTCCATCGTGACAAAGGCATGGTTTGAAGTAAAGGTCGTGGGAGTCAGAAAGGTATTGTTTCTAAGACTCGGATTCTCGACCGTTTCTTCTGCTATCAGTCGTAGGTCGGAATGGGAAGGACCCTCAAACACGTCTCGGAAATCAGGCCTAATCTCTGCGTTGATAAGCACGAAATTTAGCACGGCATTGGAGCCGCCCGAGAAGCCATTGGCCAAACCAGAGCTAAACTCTGCGGTTTTTCCTGGGGGCCCGCCCATGCCAACAAAGCCTCCGAGAATGTTGAACTTTATCGACACAAAAGAATTAGTGCGTGGGCCCGAGGACTTACCGGGATATTGGGTGGTCACGGGTGCCAAGCTGTGCGTAGAAGGTGGAATGATCTCTGTCAAAGTGAAGTACTCTTTGTTAACTATTTTATCGGAGGACTCTATGACATGATCTGGAAAATTTGTGGGATTTTTTCTCCAGTTTTTCTTTCTTGATTGTATATATGTGCCGGTGAAGGGTGATAAAACTGAGGAATTATTTTTGACATGGAATAAAGATTTACTTGGACGTTCCTCTGCTTCCAACTCAGCATCAACTGACGCGCCAAATGGGTTTGCTATGGTTAGGTTTCGAGTGAAAAATTAGACGAATTGGATCGAGAATCAAATTGGATTTAGAGGGCAATCAAGTTGATTCGATCTTAAATTTTGAGTCGGTTTGGTTCGATTCACGATTTAGTTCGCCAAATTTGTTTTATTTTTTATGTGTGCAATATGTAATTGTATAATTTGAATACAGAATTTGAGAAAATGATTTCACACGAGTAGATGATTTCAGAAAAAACCGATAAAGAACCAAACATGTACATAGTTTTGTTTGGATTTATTTAATTTTTTCCACCTGAACCAAAATCGAACTATAACCCTCCAAAAAACTGAACCGAACTATGCTTACATAGACAGGTTCATGAAAAACTGTAATATCATTATATGTCTTCTTAAATATCTACATTAAAAGAACATGTTCTGTTTTTCTCTCATTAAGTTCCTTAATTAATGTTTTCTTTAAGAAATTGCAAATAGGTTAGCCCATTCACTTTGCATTTTCGTTATCAACTTATAAATAATACAAGATTCTTAGGTGAAAATCAAAGCTGACAAGTTAGAAATCACAGCGAAGAGCTTTTAATTATACCCAAAAAAAGAGTAACAGCAAGTGACACGATAAGACAGACCTTGGTATAAGATTTGTCAAATCAGATGATTTAAAATTCTTTTAATTGTCATAATTCAATAAAAAAAAAAAAAGGCCCATTATTTTATATTATTTAACAAAAATAAAAATAAATAATTTATAAATAAAATTATTATGTTAGACTAATAAAATACGTTTTAAAATAAACTCAAAAATAAAATCGTCTAAATTTTGACTCCAGGAAGACAATATTACGTTAAACAACCACCCGACACTTAAAAAAAATTTATCCAAAACTACTAAGTTAGTATACCTAAACATGGTTGTACCCGTCTATCTTAAAAATTAAGGCAGTTTGAAATCCAAGATTTCATAAATTAGAAGTTGGGAGTGAGGTTTAAACAGTATTTATTCAGTTCATAGAGAATCTAGTCCTCCATGATTCCAACGAAAATGGAACAGAAAAAGGGCATCTCACTTCTTCTTCTTCTTCTTCTTCTTCATTTCTCTCTCCATCTGCCATTGTTTCTCTCAGAAGCTCAGCCTAATTTCAGAGAGAGAAGAGCCTCCAACGGTTCAGTTTCAGCCATTTTAGTGTTCGGAGACTCCACCGTCGACCCTGGAAATAATAACTACGTCGAAACTGTCAGCAAGGCTAATTTCCCACCTTATGGGAGTGACTTTTTTAACATGAAACCTACGGGAAGATTCAGTAATGGCCGCCTAACGACTGATTTCATTGGTACTTGAATTTATTTTCCAGCAATAATTGTGGATAAAGTTTCCGAAAGTTGACGTTTGATTGTTCGTTCCGTTCTTCTTTTTCTGCAGCTTCTTACGTGGGTTTGAAGCCCTGCGTTCCTCCATATTTAGATCATTCTCTCACCATTGATGAGCTCCTCACAGGAGTCAGCTTTGCCTCTGCTTCCTCTGGATTTGATCCCCTCACTTCACAAATAAGCGTCTCTCTCTCTATCTCTCTCCTCTCTTTCTCTCTCTAAAAGTGGGTTTCATGAACTGTCATCGTTTCCACTTTTTTTTGACGCTGAAACCGTCGTCTTTTTCATCGCTTCCTCCATTTTCAGATAATATCTCAATGTTGATGTGAGTTTTGTGATGGTTTCAGAATACCATTCCAGTTACGAAGCAGCTGGAGTACTTCAAAGAGTACAAGGAAAAGCTAAGATCCGCAATGGGAGAGGAAAGAACAGAAGAACATATCAGAAATGCGTTGTTCATCGTTAGCGCTGGAACTAATGACTTCCTCATCAACTATTTCTCGCTGCCTTTTCGACGAAGAAGCTTCTCTGCTTCAACTTATAACCACTTCCTCGTCCATCTCCTCAACCGCTTTTTACAGGTCTGCTTCTCATCTTTTTTCGATATTCTCTGTAATGGTTGCTGTGAAAACCCACTCCGGTTTACAAGAGGTCCGACTTATTTTATCGGTTCGATTTTTGTTTATTGTTTTCCCCATCAAAATCGGAGAAATCAATTCCGGCCCAATCCATGCAAAAAAAGTTCCAAAGCCGGCCCAAATTTGAATACTCCAAGCCCTCTTCAAGGACCCGGTCCAAAACTCTAGAAAACCCTCTCCAAACATGAGTAGGACGCAAAAATTTAAGACCCAACCCAAAACTCGACGCCATCCCGTCGCAAAACGTTGTCCAAAACTCAATTATGGATAAATTTTAGTCAAATAATCAGTTTTCTTTATTCTTAGAATTGAAGTCGAATTGGGGACTGTCACAATTCGATTCCGATTTAATTTTTTCTATTCGAAAATAGTTGATTCAGTTCAATTTGATTCTTAGATTAAAAGTTTTATACGTGGGCACAACCTCGTGTGCAATATTTTCTTGTACTACCCCGTGTAAACTAAAGATGGAGCTACCAAAGAACTCTTAATACATCTCTTTTTTGGGTAGAGTATTGATCATGACAAGTCACAATGTCTACTACCGTCACATTATTTTTTTGGGACATATTAATTCTCCTAACTCCAACTTTGTTTTAAATATATTAGAGTTTGTGGAAAAAAGGTGCAAGAAAAATAGGAGTGGTCGGACTACCTCCAATCGGTTGCTTACCTGTTGTTATTACTCTCAACTCCGAGAATGCCTCTCATCAACGCCAATGCATTCAAAATATTTCTTCCATTGCCTCGGAGTTCAATCTTATCCTCCAATACGAATTGTCTTATTTTAAATCAAATTTCGATCTCGAAGTGCAACTTATCGATGTATACGGACCCCTCCTTGATATGATCCGACGCTCCAAAGAATACGGTACGAGAACATCGCAAATTTGAAGTATATAAATTACGAGTTGATCAAAGCTAATTTGACTTTTATCGAAATGATTATGATGTAGGGTTTAACGAGGTTGATAGAGGGTGTTGTGGGACCGGATACTTTGAATCATCATACTTTTGCAATTCGAAATCAGACGTCTGTCCTGATTCCACGACTCACGTATTTTGGGATTCAGTACACCCTACCCAGAAGACTTACTACAACCTCTTCAAGGCTGCAATCCCCACCATTGATTTGATCATCAAAGATTAGCGAATTGGACCCACATCTCAAATTTCATTATTTACAACTGTAATTATTCATATGTCAATGCTAGTTATCATAAGCTCTATGAGTGTGAACACAATTTCAAGTATCGATCCTATTTGGAATACAAAGCGTTAAATCCAGCGAAAATATATTACGGCAATTAAAGAGGAATATATGCGTAAAAAATATTATAAAATTAAAAGTTTACGAAGCATTAGTCTAATAGAATGATTAAATGTAGCGAGTTAACGAAAAATAAGGGAGGAGACTTACACGGTCGACTATTCTTTAAAAGAGGGTCATACGGTAAAAACATAGTATCTAGTGACAGTAAAAAAAAATTAAAGAAATGTTTTTTTTTTTTTATGTATTAATTTGAAAATAATGATTTATTATTTTATAATTTTACTATAAATTTGGCGGGAAATTTCCTCTAAATTAAATTGGGGTTTTAAATAGGTTTACAGAGAGCTTAGTGGAGTGAAGAAAATGGAGAGGCCTGGTATTGGAAGAAGCTTTAGGGGAGGAATTGAGGAGAACACCTTGGCTATTCTCGATTTTTCGGAAGATAAGGATAGGCAGGATGCTGACGATGATAGTATGTTCTGCTTTTCTGTTTTGAATTTCTTTCTTTTTTTTTTTTTTTTTTTTTTT
>CM039527.1:8514008-8695891 GCA_022433055.1 Begonia peltatifolia
TCTCTCTCTCTCTCTCTCTCTCTCTCTCTCTCTCTCTCTCTCTCTCTCCTCCTTCAGTTTCTAAATATCAGTTCATTTCTGTGTTATGTTGCTAACTGATTTCATAAACTAAATTTATTTGGTCGAAGCAAAATGTATGAAGCAGTGTTTCAGATCCTAAGGTTAGGTAAGCCTCTGGAATTGATCATGGAAAGCTATCAGCTATTGAAAGAACTAGATCAGGTACTGAACATTTCCCCTCTTCTTAGTTATGTTTATGTCTCTTTGTTCAATCACCAAATTGTGACACTTTCTTCGTGCAAACATTCAATTTATGATTACCTTGTAATTTAGCATTTCCCTCGCGTGTTTATAACCAAAGCCGATGGACCAGAAACTTTGCCCGAGCTCACTGTTATTCAAGAGGTATTGGAGATCTTTTAGCTTCTTTGTCTCTATGTTTTCTGTGTTCTATGAAAACAGGGTACTATTGTTTCAACTTGAATGGATTTTTCAATTAGCCAGGCTTGGACACCTTTAGTTTCAACCAATAGTGCTAGTAGGGACAAGGCAATGGCTGGTGATGTAACTGGTGGGCCACTCGATCCTTCTGTAAGTTCAGTTTTCTACTAGCTCCCATAATCTTGTTTTTTTTTTTTTTTGGGTAAGTTTATCATTGTTTTGCATTCTGGATTCATCGTTGCCGCTTTATAAGTTATATCCTTATTTATTTGTTTTTGTCTAAATCAAACTGACTTGAACTGGTACGCTTTACTTAGTTGAGGTCTAAATCTTTACTTCTGTCTAGTTCATCTTTCCTATTCAGAAGCAAAAGTTCTTAGTTGCCATTCACTGTTCTTCTGTCACGCCCAGGACTTTCATCTTCTGATTCAAGATCTTGTAGAATTGGCCAACAACATCAAGGAAGCAGACACAAAAGTTAGTTTCTTGTTTCTGTAAAATAATTGTGAAGAAAAAAGTAGAAGTCAACCTTGTCTTTGGTTATTGTAGTAAGATCAAGCACTAGTTTTTTTTTTTATTCTCCGGGGTAATTATCACTCCGTGTTCTTATCATGTATGACCATTGAATAGGTATTTTGTAGAATTTCTAGTATTTGAATCATTAATTTAGGATATGGCTTAATCTTTATTCAATCTTTGGGCAGTCTCTCAGAAGCATGATGTTATTTCAATATCTAGTCAGTGTTCTCGAAAAAGATTTTCTACCACGGAACAGGGTGTTTGGAGGTAAGCTGACACTTACTTTTCCTATTTCCATAATAGCTAAGAGCATTCAATGAGTCTATTCTTGCATGACAGAAACAATGAACTGGATACTCTTGCGGGAATCTTTACTCAACATGATTATGGTATTGTTATATGTCCACAATCAATTTGAGAGAATTATTGTGTGAAACAGATTAAGAATATTCGTATTCTTTTGCATTGTGTTCCACCTTTCTTTTTATAATTCAAACCAAACTTATACCGTTGAAGATGTGAAGTCATATAACTAAATAAGATTTTCAGAATTCTAGGAAAATCAACTTAAAAAGCTTAACAAAGGATTTCCTGGCCATCATATGCGGATTGGGTCAGCTCCGTGCCATAAATTCAGATAGTTTTAAGGAAAAGTTGTCTGGAGTTTGTGACACTGCTGTTGCAATTGCTTTACCTGAAATGAGAAAAACTACTTGTGCTTCCATGCAGAAGTTATTGATAATGGTGAGTAATTTTTGTTCTAGTATAATTCTTTTTTTTTTTCAATTATAATTTTCTGTTTTTTTAATCTGTGATCGTGCTGTCCACGGCAAGATAATGGAGCTGGACACCTCAAGGAAGAAGGCAGGCATGTTAGGTCATGTTACCAGAGCTGATGTTGTAAGGTACCTTTTTTTACTGATCTACTATTTATTGTTTTCACCGGAGAAGTCAATGAGGATGTCAATCTTGTTCGTGATATATTTTATTTTTTACTTTTATTGGTTGCAGAAACCCTCTGGTGGAAATTATTTTAGATGAACTAACCTACGATAAAGATATTCTTTCCCCATTTCTTCTGGTATATTTTACATTTCACTTCTTGCCATAATTATTTGCATTTTTGGAGAATACAGAGCCAAGAATAGGCCCAAGTACATTAAGGATTTTTTTTATTTAACATCACCAGAGTGACAAACTTTTTTTTTTTTTACTTACAAGCCTGCACGCCTTAATGGTTTGATGATCCGTGTTTTGCTTCCACAAATTGATGATGATTGTTTTTAGGTCTTCAAGGATCCGAAATGGAAATTGGAACTGATTGTGCAGTATCTTTGGAAATACATAACTAAGGTAGTCTATGCTGGGAACGCAGAAACATAGCTTTTAGACCACCTTGTTCTTGGATGATTATTTGTCAGCTATCCAGTAATTCATTGGGCGAAATTATATGATTATTTTGCTTTATGCAGCTGCCTGTTCGGACTCGGAGATCCAATGTTTTGACCACAGATGATGCAACTTTCTGTGGAGCTTTGAAGTGCATCTCAAATGGCACAGGTGCAAAAACTACTGCCAAGAAGATTGGTGCAGAAGAAATTCAGTTGCTTTTAGCTCATGGCTTTTTAGAGGTGATTCTTTTCTCCTCTTGTTACTATTCTGTTGTTTTTGGTTTCACTTAGAATTCGATATAGCAGCAAAGATTTCTTTGATTCCAGCCAGGGGAATGCTAGAAACATTATTGAAAAGCAGATTTTGTTTCTTCTCTGTCTCTCTCTCTAAAAGCTAAGACCTGCATACATTACATGAAGTTTCGGTCTGACAAATTCTGCACAAGGTTGTACTTTGTTGTTGTATCGGCTCTACTGTCTAACATTGCCTTTAGCTGTTCTGTAAGCATCACTTGAATTTCATTATTTGGGTTTACTGACCTTTCTATTCTTATGTTTTATAATTCTTCAGTCTCTTCCCTCGCCGACTAAAAGACAATACCTCGAGGGTCAGCTCGATCACATAGAACAAATCACTGGAGGCTCCCTTGAAGAAATTTGCAAAGACCTAGTCTCTGCATTTAATAGCTTGAGAAGAATCGACGAGTGAGTCTTTACTATTCTTCACAATTACAACTTTTAAGCATGTGAAGAAACGCAATTCCCCTCCCTATTTTTTTTTCTATAATATTATTGAATGCTTTTCCACGGTGCAGGCAAATGGAAATAATTTCATATGCCAAAGAAGCACTGTTTGCAGCAGCAACAATTTTCTCTGCAAAGCCGTAGTCTTAATTAGAATTCACTGGTTTGGGCTATCTACTATTCAGCATGGGATTTTAGATTGAAGCATCACGACATTAACCTGGCTATCCACTTTGCAGTTAATGTCTGTGGAGATGCTTTTTCCAAAGTTGCAGAGAAATCATATCAATTTATGTACATTCTGGCTAATCTCACGTGCCTTGAAGTTAACTAACAACTAGCCTCCTACGTTTAACTATGACAAAGGAGGTTAACTAGTTGTAATTCCCTTGTTGTTTAGTTATTTCTTTGAAGTAAGAATTCAGAAAAATGGAATTTCAGATACTTTTATAAACCATTACCTGAATTTCACAGATTAATTCTTAGTCATCCTTGTGCAAAACTACAAGCTGTAAACTTGCAATTCCATTTGAAAAAAATCACAAATTATCTACTGCTTTTCAGGTGTACTCACTGAAATGAATATAGCATGTTTGAATCGACAAAACCAAGATTAGTACCGTCATATGAGTGAATTCAGTGGGTACTTGATTGCAGTGTTGAATTCACTTGGAGGATTGTGAGTCGAGCTGAATAGTTACCGGCCCGTCATTAACCAAATTAACCTTTACATCACGTTGAAGAACCAGTAATCAGGATATGACCATCTAATACATTAACTAAGACGAAAGCTGAAAAAGAAAGTGTTGAAAGCAAGCATGGACTAACCTTCATCATTGCTCCAAATACACCGTCTGTTCAAAAAGACACGCAACAGTAAGGGAAACTAAGAATGTTGAATAACAACAGAGGAGTGTTTGTCGTTCAAGTGAACCAAAAAAAGTGCATCGCAAAGAAGACATCGACATCTAACAGATTAACGGCAAAATATATTCCAAGCAATGTTAGAAGCAAAGATACGATAAATGAGAAAAAAATAAATTGACCTTTTATCTTGTCTGGATTATAGGATTTCCCAAATCTGTCAACCAAAGAAGCATAGAAAGGCTTCGCATTCTGGGGTGGCATGGCAACGTGAAAATCTGGCTTGTTACCCTTCAATGTTCCATACAACGTAAATTGGCTCACTGCTCCACACCCACCCAAGCATAAGACACTTATTTCAGAGTAAACACACAAACCTTATTTGAAATCAAATGAAGTAATTTTATCATTACCTAAGAGAACTTCATGATTCTTCTGCATTACCTGCAGAGTATAGAAAAAAATCGAACCTCTTAATCCCATCATTCTGATTCCTCCGTGAATTCTAACAGTTAAACCCGACATGGCTCTAGATCTTGAGCTTTTCTCGAAAAAATTGCTTTTCAAAGACATGTTACTCTGAAAGTGTTGGTGGAATTGGCATCCCAGTAGGAATTATGTCGGAGCATTGTTAATTGGGAATATGTAGAAAGCCCACTTTATGAAATTTCTGAGAGATTTGAATCTAATAATGTTAATAGTTCCACAATTTCTTATTTAAGCTGGACATTTGGTTCCATAAGCAACTGCATATCATTCCCTTACGAGCTATAACAGTGAGAGAAATGCTAGACTTTTAACTAAAAAATATGTACAATAAAGATAGTAACATTAATGTAGTTGCAGAGAGATTACACTCAAATCCCATGCTCTTCCAGTATTTTCGTTTGGAAATAATCTCATGTTTAGGGCTTTCCGGCATCTGCGAAGCCAAAAAAAAACACTTATAGGCCGTTGAAATCTTGCTCAGTTTCGACAAACTCGAAAATAAAATTCAAATTGCCAAGATAAGATACATGAAGTCGGAATCTGCATCGGCGTCGGATTCATGAAGCCCAACGAAGATGAGTAAGCCCGGCCCGATCTCCGAAATCACGCAACCTTCAACCTGCAAAATGTTTGATAGTGAGAAAAGCAATGGAGGGAGGGAGAAGGAGAAAGAGAGACCTCAACAGAGGCGGAGGAGACTCGCTGAACGACGGCTCTCATTGATCTGATATGTTGCAGTCTCGTCTTCGTCGCCAGTGTCCTTCTTTTAATGCCTACTCCGGTGAAGGTGAATACGGTAGAGGAGAGGCTTTTCATTCTTTCTTTTATTTTCTCGCCCTTGTATTATCGTAATAATAATAATGATAGTAATTATAAATAAATAAACAATAAAATTACATTATTTAGTCACGTTATAAAATCATAGTAAACCATAATTAATAATTAACAAATCCTCATGTTTTATATCTAAAAATGTTTTTTTATCATAATTTGTCTTTTGTAAATTAGTAAAATCATTGTGTGTGCATACTACAATCTATCCTTCTCTCCCCATGTCTTCTTCCTCTCTTCACTCCAATGGATCCCATCTTCTCCATAGCCACTGCAAAGGCTTGAAAAAACTTTTCTTTGTCCTTAGCCATGGCTTCCACGAGAGGCTTCGTTCTTACGTCCATAAACAAGGCCTGATCAGATCCTAGCAACCCTAATTTTCTTTCTAAATTAGCGTAATAGACATGATCGAATAAAAATGGCGTAGTCACATCAAAAGGAGCAACGATGTCATTGTTTCCACCAGATAAAGGGCACGACATCTTTAGAGCCTTCAAGAGCCTCGAGTCCATGGATGGATCTGGTTGCTTTGTGCCACCATAGTCGTAGAGTCGATGGATGAAGTGGTCACAATGAGCAAAGCCAATCGTGTGTGCGCCAGAGAGGACAACTAGGTCAGAGGCGTTTAGGCCTTTCATGTGGAAGAGTTTGAGAAGAAAATCGACAGTGGAGTTTGCTCGAGGTAGGTTGGTGATTACTCTTGATGCCATTGATATTTTTCCATCCCATCTCCCTTTCTTTACCTCGTAGTAAGGCCCTCCTACCTGCGCAAACATAACAATTGTTGGTTGAAGTATTAACAATTCGAACATTATAATCATTTCTTAGAAATATCATCTTTTCTCTTATCATTTGACAAATAAAATGTTATAATTAACATTTATGGTTAATTCAGATGGAAGTATTATTGAAACTTGTTTAATCAACTATACTTGTATAATCTATTAACCTAAAAAAAGGTATAGTTTTTAAAAGACAAGACAAGAATCTAATTAAGAACCGGCCCCACATGTGGGTTGTAATAGAACTATAAAGACAAAGTAGACACGTGGCAAAGAAACCCTTTGGAATTTTACTACATTTTGACTCCTAAAGTTCGCTAGTACAGTAAATAGACCAATCCCGGTGTTCTTCAACCTATGAGAGAGAGTAGGGGTGGAATCAGCCTAATCAACCGAACTGAACAAATACTGAGGATTTTTTCTTATAATTTTAGAAGAAATCACGACCAAAATTGACGGAAAACCGATCCAAGTCAACAAAAATTAGACCGAAACCAAACGAAACCAAACGAAAACTAAACCGAAAAACTACGACCAAGATCTATTCCGTTAAGCCCAAGTCTTGGAAGTGCAAGTGTGTGTGTGTATTTCTTCTTTTATAATTTTGACTTAGAAATTGGAAAAAGAGGAAGAAGATTGAAAAAGGGGAGAGCTAGGATTACCAAGTGGACATAATCTCTTGCTGCCATGGCTAGAATGTCAGCACAAGACACCACACCAGGGCACTTGCTTTCAACCACGGCCTTCGCCTTCTTCACAATCTCAAACCCCTCCATCCTCAAATCCTTATTATCCTCTGCGTCTTTCTCGGCCATCACTTTGCTTTCTGGATTCGACGATATCAGTATCGATCCATCACAGCCCTTCAAATTCCGACAACAAAACCCCGTTAAGAATCAGAGGGTAGCAGTGGAAAACAGTGAAAAGAAAGAGAATTCAACCACATTTCTAGCGTCTAATATGATCTTTCTGAAGAAACCCATTTCGGCATTATCATCGTATCGGATGATCAGTGACAGAATGTTTTACGAAAAAATGGGAAAAAAAAGTGGGTTTGTGTTTAGATTGATGAATAACATTACTTCGACGAAGCAGTCATGGAAAAAGAGACGAAGAGTTGCAGGGCCAGAAACTGGAGATTCTTTGAACTGCTGGGTGGTAATGGAGGCGACGAGTTGGTCAACTTGAGGACAGGTTTTGTTGTAGTAGTTAATGGAGAGTTGTCGATGGCGGCGGGTGGTGTTTGCTGCGGCTGCAAGTGTTTCTGAGGAGAGAGAAAGGAGGATGAGAGAGAGCAAACATGTGAGGATAGAAGAAGAAGAAGAAGAAGGGCGTGGCATGATTGAAGAATGAGTTGCAGGTTTAGACACAGGAGGAATAGTGAAGGAAAATGTGAGAGAGAGAGAGAGAGAGAGTCCGAAGAGTAGTAGAGTTCTGTTGGAGGACAGATTGTCATGTGGAAAAATATTGAGAAGAATCGCCACCCGTGAACGTCCAAAACATGAATAAAACACCCTCTAGAGAGAGAAAATAATGTCTCTAGTGATGTTTTAAGTAGGGAGTGACAGTCGATTGAAATGGAATCGAGATTTTCAGTTCTATTCTAATTCTAAGAAAAACGAACTAGTTTGGTCTTCAGTTCTATTTAAAGTTAATCCATTTGAGGATTGGAGAGAGTAAGAATTCTTGGTCCCTAAGATGGCCCGGGTGGCGACGAGTGAACAACTCACATTGATGGAAAGCCGGTATCTAGAGTTTTGGTGGACAATGAAGCTAAAATCTTTACGACCTCTGGCTTTGTCACGAGTTTGTACTCCACGAACCATGGTTTCCAAATCTATGATCTAAATTTCAACCTTTTTTATCACGACCTTTTTTACCCGGTTCGTCTCGTGACAGTAAAAGCAAGACTAAGTTCTATAAATCAAAATTGAACCATGAGGTAACCTTCTGGTAGCTAAGATGGGTTGGTCCAACCCACTAGTTTTAGGAGTGTTGGTAAATGATTTGCAATTTCAAGTCTTGTATGTCATTGAAACCCTACCAACTCAACATGTGATGACTAAAACTATGATTTTTAATGTACTACCAACATAGGCATGTTATTGTGTCATTTAAGACTTACCCTTTTAAAGTGTAGTTCTAAAGCTATTAATAATAGAGCATTTACTTTACTTCAATAACTAAAGATACCAACAACGCTACATAAGCCCTATGTGTGATAAAGCTTTCCATTATCTTCATATTTCAACCCAAATTCAAACCCGACTCTTTCGACAAACATACAAATAAAAGAACCTTATAATTCATCTCTACGGTCGGTATTGTGAATACCACATTGCTTGTCATTTTGGCAATGACTCTTAAACACATATCATAGAAGTTTAATTGTATGTAGCAGAGACATTTTGGGATAATCTTTGTAGAATGTTTTAAAAGATGGAGAACGAGAGAGAGAGAGAGAGAGAGAGAGAGAGAGAGAGAGAGCGTGGTTGATAAATGGCGAGCATGTGCAACGAGGGACCTTAGTCCACATAAACAAACAAACAAAGGTTGGACTAGTAAACTCGCATACATCCATGCATTTAACATTTTGTATATAAAAAAAGCTGCTTTCTTATCACCCTTTATGGACCATCTTCTCTCTTTCTCTCACCATCTATTTTGTCTCTCTCCTCCATCCCTCTTTCTCTCTCTAAGGAGAAATGAAAGAGCCAATGGGTACAAGTCAAGTTGTTGTGGAAAATCCACTCAAGAACACTGCGAAGACACCTTTTGAGGAGGCTCAAATGGGTTGTACATGTGACCAAATATTCAATTACAAATGCAAACAGCTTCAACTATAGTGTGAGAGGTACATATGAGTATGCTAACACTATTCATTTGCCTCTTGTCTCCCCTCAAACTTTAAACCATATTAATCCAAAAGTTTGGTCAAACTAGTTTTATGCATCAAGATGCACTAAATGAAACACCAAAAAAATAAAAAAAAAATAAAATTCAAACATAATCTTTGAACATGCTATCTTCTTAATTAGTTTTATTACATCAAGTATGCTATGGGGCTTGGTGATCTATTTCATATCATTTAGTGTAAAGTTATGTAAAGTGAAAACAAATTGAACTCTCTGTTCATCATTTTGATATTTTTTTGTTACAATGTTGTGAGAATATGTCATGTGAATACGAAAATAACTCAAATTAAGTATTTGCAAGAACTGAGGCAAAACTAGATGTGAACTCTACAATTCACGTTTCGAGAATGTGCATGATAGTATTTTAAGCAAGGATCCCCACTCTGCCTAAGAACGAGGTCTTTTGATATAAAACCCGAAGATAAAAATTACGTGAATTATGACTTAAAGCGGACAATATTATATTAACGATCAAGAATATATTTTTGTCTCGAATTTGCTCATGAACGATACAATAAGATGTATCCTTTGCTTTAATAATCAAAATAGCACGTACTATTGTAATAAAATTTTCAAAAAAAAAAAAAGTAAAATATTAAAATTTTATTTATATTTATCAAAGTTAAAAGACTTCCTTATGGTAACAATAAGCTTAAAACATATTACGAAATAAATGAGAAAATTAAAAAAACAAAAAACAAAAAACTACGAGCAGAGGAAAACTGAATACATGATTTCAAAGACGATTGCAACATTATAAAATCTTATCTCTAAATCACAACGTAGACTAATTCTTTCGTTGACACCATACATCTCCAGAAAATCTCGTAATTTGATTTGATCGAACTTTAACACAAATTTTGTCGATTGATGGTCAATTTGGTTCAGGTTTGGTAAAATTCATTAATGTTCAGAGTTTTCATCAAAATTGGTGTTGAAAAATCAAAAGATTGGTTGGATCCTCAGAAGCTTCCTATGATACTGAAGATTGGCAACACTCCCCTCTTTTGAGATCTCAAATTTATCTCCATCATAAATATTTGATCAGAAAATTTATGGAAGCTTGATGCTCAAACTTGGTACAAGTTTCTTTCATACTTCAAACTCTACGTCCATGATTCTATAATCATTTTTTTTTTTTTTCTATTTCTAAGATACTCTTTTAAATATCGTTTCTAAGTTGAAATCCCTTCGTTAGATTAAATTTGATTTACGTTCTAGTCTAGTCGTTAACATATAGCTTCGATCGTCGACTTAAATTGGGTCTTTCTCCGAGATGACAAAACTCTTTAAGTACCTACCATTTAAGTTGGGCTTTCTTATGAAACTCTTTAAACTTTCGCTCGTCGTCTTTCTGTCTCGTTTCATTTGAGAACATTTGTAGATACAACTCCCGCTATTCAAATATATAGTTTTCCTTACTCACGAGTTAAAAATGATTAGTCTTTACTACAACAAAAGTCTAGATTAGAGGAATTGAAAAAAAAAATTTTAATGTTACGTAATAATCTTCGTGACATGGTGTTTAAATGTTTTAATTTACGTAGTAATTAAAATAAATTATAATGTATTTGTGAAATTAGAGAAATTAGATTGGATAAAAAAAAGACTCGCTCTCTATCTTTTCATACGCCACTCCGGTCTAGATATATCATTAAAAAACCAACTCCGGTCTGTTTTTTCAAACTCTACCTCATCGTCTATCTTCCTCGTTCCATGAAAGAGCATTTGGGGATAAGCCTCTCCGAATCCAAACGGGCCAATTTCTCAGTCACCACTTCTCTCCAATGGCCACCTCGACCGCTGCTGCTGCTCTCTCCTCCTTCTCCTCACTTTCTCTTCACACTTCCGTCGCCCATCGCCACTCTCTTCTTCCCTCCAAAACCTTTTCTCGTGTTTCCTCCTTCCACTCTCCTCCTCTTCTATCTTGTTCATCCTCCATTTTCCAAACTAGAGCCAGAGCCTCAGACATAGAGATTCCCATCTTCGATGAGGAAAATTCAGAAGACCAGTTCACCTTTGACCCCCCTGAAATGCCCGAAGGCTTCGTCGCCCCTCCCTCCTTTGACGAAGGTCCGATGGAGACCGAGGATGAAATCGCCGCCGCCTATGAGGAGCGCTATGGACCAGCGTACAGCGGAGTGAGCGTATTGGGAAATGATGTGTTTGTAATGGATTCTAAGTTGAAGAAAGTAACTGGGTTGGGCTCCAAAACGAAGAAAGAGAAGGTGAGAGATGGATTTGACGAGAGGGTGGTACAAGTTAGGAGGGTGACGAAGGTGGTGAAAGGAGGGAAGCAGTTACATTTCCGGGCGATTGTGGTGGTCGGAGATAAGCAGGGTCAGGTGGGAGTCGGCGTCGGGAAGGCGAAGGAAGTGATAGCCGCCGTGCAGAAATCGGCGGTGAATGCTAGGCGCAACATTATTAAGGTGCCTATGACTAAGTACCTCACTTTTCCTCACAGGTATGGTGTTTTCACTTTCTGTTTTCTCTTCGATTCTCGCCATTGAGTCAATGGCATTGACGAAATCTTCTGCAATTTGATGGTGATTGTAAGGAACATTGACGAAATCTTCTGCAATTTGATGGTGGTTGTAAAGAAATTTGGATTTGGGTTGTTTATTAAGATGATGGATGAGTCTCAGCTTTTATCATGATATGATCTTAGTAAATTGTGTATATATCAGGTAGAATTCACCTTGTGGACTGGCTTGGAAAGGGGGAATGCTAGGATTCATATAAGCTTGTGTGGTAATCCTTAACTTACCCAAAATTATGATAGTTTTCCGTCTTCTTTAGCCAGCCATCCATCTTTTGGAGTTAGGTTCAAAGTCTATTAATACAAAGGGCCATTTCTAAGGGGGCCTTGTTCTGATTCAAATTATTTTCCGCACATTCGATATGTCCTGTCTTCAAAATCTATCTTATAAGAATAGGGTGTTTAAGCAATTAGAATCGCACATTTTGATTCGTGACATGGGGGGCTGACAATTGTGTGTCAAGTCCCATATTGTGTGAATATCTCTAAAGATAATCTTTCTTCTTTGATCTAATTCTTTTGTGTTGAATACGACTATTTTCAAGATACTTTGGGTTGTTTCGATGGAGTTCCATCAGGTCATAAGGGGCTCATCAAGTTTGATTCGTTTTGAAATCACGAATTTAACATCACTACTTGATTTATTATGCGCTACAATGGCTCGAAGCTATATTATTTTGATTGATATAAGTCGATACAACTTCTGTTTTCCTATATAATTACTAAGTACAGTAAAATCATCAAAATATCTCGTCTGAGTTTTATTGAACTTCATATTGATCCATTGCTTGCCCTATTTTCTTCTCATGGATGAGAATGACTTGTAAAAGAGAATCATTTATTTAACTTACCTTTAAATGAATTTCAGGTCGGAAGGAGACTATGGAGCAGCCAAAGTGATGCTGAGACCTGCCTCACCCGGTACCGGAGTGATTGCTGGAGGAGCAGTGAGAATTGTTCTCGAAATGGCCGGAGTTGAAAATGCATTGGGCAAACAACTTGGTAGTAATAACGCCCTCAACAATGCAAGGGCTACTGTCGTGGCAGTGCAGAAGATGAAGCAGTTTCGGGACGTGGCTCTTGAGCGAGGAATTCCGATGGAAGAGCTTTGGAAGTAACAGGCTACCTCATCAAAATTCTATGGTTCATCTTCTTTGGTCGCACTGATGATGTTCGAAAGTAGAGTTTGCCGGAGTGTAGATTAATGCAAGACAAGATTGGAATGTTTGTGTCATCTTCATCTTTCTTTTCTTTTCTTTGTATTTTGATATCATTTTTATTACACATTCTTCACAACTTCGTTGTGTTTAGCGAGTTAGTAATCAAAAGCAAGTGATAAAACTAGTTTTTCCACAAAACCCAGAAACAATTTCCAAAAGCTGTTTTATGTTAAAACAAAAATACACCCAATCTTCAAAAATAAGCTTTGTACGAATCTCTGATATGGAAGCCAGTAAGTTGAGCTAAGAATAATCTGATCTGTGGAAAATCAAACACGGGATCCAAAGAATAAAATTGAAAGGCTCTGAATAACTCTGCAAGGCTCTCTCTTCCTATATATATCCATCATCTTCTTCTTCTTCCATCTGCAATCAATCTTCAAAACATGAAGTTCTTGCTCCAGCTCCCTTGCTGCTCCTGTTTCTGTTTCATCAAGACCAAAAAGAACAAAGACAAGGAGAAGGAACCGAAGAACAGCTAAAATGTCATGGCCTCGTTGATAACTTTTCTCGAAGAATTGTCACAATCTCATCGATGTTTTCATTTCAGTGTTAAGGAAAATTATTTCACTTGTAATTTTATAAGATCAATGATTATTCATTCTTTCTCCTGACATCGCGATTACCGTTATGGACCAAGTTCATCTCTCGCATTTGATTTTCCACTGAAACCAAACCAGTCTGTGATAGAAACCTGCATATCAAAATTCGAACTCCAGTATAAATGATCATCCAATCGGGTGCACATGATTAAGGAACTTAGAAACAATCAAAAATCCCTTTTTCGTTGTCTGTCTTTCATTAATTGATGAAGAAAATTAGCCTTCTTTTTCTTTCCAAAAGCTGAATTCAGATCGACTACAACCCTTGAAGCTCAAGAAATAAATTGAAACCAAAGTTGAATTCAACGACTTCTGGTATAATGCATAGTTATCTTGTTCTAGACTACGCATGTTTTTCAAACACAGCGTCCTACATTTTACCTAAAAAGATAGCTGGTTCTTAGATATATCGAACTAAGATCTAAAAAATTGTCCAGTTTCTAATTCCATATAGTTAAATTTTTTCTTTTTACAAATATTTAGTATAACTAAAAGGTAAGAGCTCGTAGAAAATAATATGGCAAATACAAAACATGATACAGATTCACACAAGGGACAAAAAAAATTCTAAGCATCTCTGCCTCAGGTCGCAGATACTAATCAAGGTCGAAAAGAGATTGAAGCTTACAATAATCCTTTTTTGTTCAAGGAATTCGCGATTATGAGCAGTCATCTGCTGGTTTAGCTTAGTTTAGAGTGTTCTTTCAAACCAAACTTATTGTGAAGGATTGAAATTTTACAACCTAAATGAAGTTAATCAATCTAACAAACCAATTCAGTTAATGAGAATCAAAATGAAACAATCCAGCAAAAAAAAAAGAATATTAAACAGACTCAAATTAGATCAATGATTAAGACTCTGTCTCTCTAGAATCAGCAGGCCAGCAGAAGACAACACTCTCAAGCTTACAGTATTATAATCGAAGCGAGATATAAAAAGACTATAATGAGGAAGGGTAAAGTGAAATTTGACCCTTACATAATGGTAGAAAAGATAATTTACACCGTAAAGTCAGTTAATGGACAAAAATAACCTTAATGTATTAATAATGAGAATTTTACCTCATACCATGTCATTTTCCGTTAAAATGACACGTTTTCGTCACGTATCTTATTTTACTACCTAAAATATCTCTGTCCTGTTTTGATATTTTATTTATTTATTTTTGTTGTTCTTCTTCCTCCTTTGCAATCTGCATATTTAATATCAATAAATAATTAAACTCTTCTTTTGGAGTGAGTTTGTCTGAAAATCTGATTTTTTGTTGACTGCTGTATTTTTCTAGAAAAATCCATTTGTTTGGTCTATTGCGGTGGGTCTTGTAGAATCTATAATTAGCCTCTTTTTTTGAAAGGTTCCATCCTAAGTAGACTTTCAAAAAGAATATTGCCCCTCTCACCTCTACCAACTATGCGATCAAAACGATATATCGGATCTTCAAAGGAACTCACTCCAAAAGAAGAGTTCGATTATTTATTGGGATTAAATATGCAAATTGCAGAGGAAGAAGAAGAACAAAAGAAATAAATAAAATAAACAAAAAATGTCAAAACAGGGGTATTTTGAGTAATAAAATAAGTTGAAAGCGTGCAATTGCCGATTATCAACACGTTAAGATTATTTTTGCCTATTATCTGAGTTTACAGTATAAATTGTTCTTTTCACCGTTACGCAGGGGCAAATTGCACTTTACCCTATGAGTAATTAACAATCGGAAAAAAAAGATAGAAAGTAGCCATACCAACTGAGGAGCAAGAAGAGGGAAACGGCTAGAACGATTAAAAAGGAGACGTGAAAAATCAACCAAGGGTCACTGGCAGACATTGCTAGAGCCAGCATCAAGGCAAGACACAGACCCAGCATTACAAACGATGATCTGAGAGTATTCCAAGTGGGACCCTGAAATCGAAACGACGAGAAATCAGTGCCCAATTGAAGAAATTGAAAGAACCCTTCAAATATAGAAAAAGAGGATTCGTGAAATTGACGGACGTTAACGCCGGGGGCAAGAGCTCCGAGCAATACTGCCGTTGCAGATGAGATTTCGCCTTCGCCCAACCGCTCGTCGGCCATTGCTGACAGCTTAGATCCAACTTCAGCGGTTTCGCAAAGAGAGATCGTAAGGGGAGACAAAATCTGGCGCTGTACTAACCAAGATTGAAGTCAATGGCAAATTACCCACCAATATTTGTAATTTACATTTTTTTTAAATTTCAATTCAATGCGTATTGCATGAGTTGATTTTTTATTTGATCTGTAATATTTTTTTTTTGAATTTGTAATTCAAAATTTTTTATTAAATTAATCACACACGTGTCTTTTTTTATATTTAAAAATTATAAAATAATTTTTAAAAAATAACAAACTATATTAAATTTACTTGAAATTTTTATTACATATTTAATACATTATGCGAAGATAATACGAAAATTTTATAATTTTCTAATATTTGTATAATTTATTATAATTATTTTATAAATAAATAAATTAAAATTATAATAAATCGTATAAATGTTAAAAAATCACGAAAATTTTCAAATTATATTATTATAATGTGCTGAATATGTAATAAAAATTTCAAGTAAATTAAATATCGTTGTTTGCCATGGACATCTGAGAGGACGGTCGGTTCAATTGAACCGATCGTTCTCTCACGTTAAATAATAATTAATTTTAAAAAAATAACAAACAATATTCAATTTACTTGAAATTGTTATCACATATTAATCACATTATAAAAAGATAATTTAAAAATTTTCGTAGTTTTCTAACACATGTACGATTTTTATAGGAATAAAACCAAAATCAACCCTAACATACGGGTTTAATTTGAATTACGCTTTATGTTAAAAATTTTAACAGCTAAAACCTTTAATTATAAAAAATATAACAAATTAAACACTGACAGGAGGCCGATCACCCCCGATCTAAATTTAAGCCAAGATGAGGGGTGGATACCTCTTGTTTCATGTGCATCGCAGGTGATTTTAGAACATGGGGTCACCACTCCCTAATTGGCCACCGTTCTCAAAATGTTTCATGAGAACGAAAGGTTACAACCTCGAATTGACCCTGTATTTAAATTCGTGTTTGAGATCAGAGGGTCGATTCGGGGCAAATACCCTCCGTTCTCATGAAGCATTTTGAGAATAGACAGGCTAATCAGGAGATGGTGACCTCCCGATCTCAAAATTAAGGCTAAGAACGAGAGGTCACTACCTAAGATTGGGGGGCCGATCCCCCGATTTATATAAGGAATCGACTCTCCATTGTCACATGTCATTGTCGAAAACTATCCCTTTCTTTCGATCCATCACAATTTCCAACCCAAATTCGACCATTTTTGTGTTGATTTTTCAAATCCCAAATTTTTTTTTTTTGTCAAATATCAACCCAAAAATCTCCCAAATTTGAGCCATAAATCCTCCAAATCCAAAATTTTCTATAATGGCTCCAAAATTAATGTTTAAACAAAAGGCTGCCCTGTCTCAGAGTGGAGCATCTCAAGAGCGTTCGACAAATCGGGCACCATCGTCAAAAGGTGCTTCGGCTTAAAAGCGATGATTGCCAACTAGGTATGTGTTGCTGGAATTTAAGAATTACGAGTGTCATGAGCGATTCGAGCGGGATATATCAAATTGCTCGATTATTCATTCAAAGACTGTCAACTTCATAGGTTGGGAGTTGTTAGCGATCAAGGAAATGTTCGACAGAATCGGCCTACATGGGTTGTACGGGTTGAGAGACAATAGCAACGAGCATATTGTTCGCTTATTTATGCAAACCTGAGTGATACCGGGAGGGCAAGATTGTAGAAGACGTATATCCTAAGGACGAAGATTGTCATACCTCCACAGATGGTCAATGAAGTGCTTGAGTTTGCCAGAGAAGAGGCTGAGGTGGAGAAATACTATCACGCTTCCCGAGACTGTGATCTTTTTCGATCGGCAGGTTAAGAGTTTTTAAGAGAAATTCATTGTAACTCCAACATCGCTGGGTTCGTGAAGCCGAAATTAAAGGATTTGAACGTCCGAGCTCGGGTTATTCACAATTTGATAATCCACACCATTCTACCTCGTGACGAACATAAAGATCTCGTGAACTGCATAGATCTCTATGTGATGTAGAAACTGTACAACGAGAAGATGTTTGATCTGTGTTTCGTGATTTTAGGTCACATGTACGAGATCGGTCAGACATGCAATAAGAATCTGCTGTACGACATGTTGGTACAGAAGATCGTCGAGCGACCTCGGATTCAACTACCGATTGAAGAGCAGCTGAGAGCACAGTGACCTATCAATGTATTTTATAGGTTTCATTTGCTTCGGATGAGCCTAGTTGAAATCGACGGGTGATTACGCCCAAATTGTACGCTATTAAGCGGTCGGTTGCAGTACGGTTTCAGGTGGTCGATTCCACGAGAAGATAGCTAAAAGTTTAATCAATAACGATAAAGCAAGAGATATGTTAAAGAAAAAATAAATAAAAAGTGAATTTTGTGAATAAAAAAAAAATTTAAAAGATATTATTTTTGTGTGGAGAATTCAATAACAAAAAGTAGCGAGGGTTGAAGAATCTATTAGTTGTTTAAGCGCATCAATTTCAAGTTTGATTTTTTTAGATAAAATATATATTCAAGTTATTTAAATTTAACTTGAAAAATAATATCATTATTATTACTAGAAATCCAAAATCGATATTATGCTCGTGAGCTTATAATGCAGTAAAATATTACTAATAAAATAATATGAAAGATTTATGTGCAAAATTTCACAGAGAAAACATGACTGAAATTATATAAAATTAACACATAAAAATTAATATGGAAGAATAAAAATCACTCTAATATTTAAACACCGAAGAACAAAATAATTAAACATTCATTGAATTGCTAAACAAATAATTTTATCTATAAACTCGCTAATGGTTTTAGCTTAAAACACACGTTATCATAATAAGTTTTATAGAGAAAATATGATAATAAGTAAAAAACTAAAAGAAAGAATAATTCGAATTGTATGGAGTTACGTCTATTTATAGTGCATAAAATATCCAAAAATAAAGAAGAAAATATTCTTAATCGGATTCTCAAGCTGATTTTTGGAGATTTGAGCACTAATTTGTAGAAATTTTTGGAATAAAATTTAATATAGAATCCGGAGCAAACTTGGAGAACAATTTACTTCAAACTTAGTTATAGAAGACAAGTGGTTTCATATTATTTGCACCAAGAAAAACTTTGTCACGAGTCATTATAATTTGGAACTCTATTCGTATGCTAAATTAAATGAGTTTTTGAATTAGACTTGCTGGTGTTCACGTGTGAGAGAATTGAACAACAAACTGTTGATTGAAACCTGATTTCGCTACGTGACATGTGGTTTGGTTCCCTTTTGAATTATGATTGCTATGAGATGTGTGACATAAAAAATAAATTAATTAAATAATATTTTATTAAAGCCTAATAAACTAAAATAAACTATTTCTTTTCCAAATAATAATTAATCAAAATTATGAAAATATTTATTTAGAATTTAAATAATTTTAATAAATATACATAATTACGCATAAATTAATTAAATTTTTATGCATTTATCAACGAGTCTTGAGTGTTCAAGGGAGATTAACGGGCCTCCACCTCTGCAGATATTCTTATGAAAGACACCTTAGCTCGACCATCGTTCCCCCAGACGACTAGTAGGTGGGACAAGAGTAATAATCCCCAATAGAGACTGGTACGATTCAATTCAATATTTTGTTTGTTTGGGTTGGATTGTGTCATAGCGATGGAGCAGAGGATATAATTCTTCGTAGGTAAAGTCAAGAAGCTCAGCGTGTTCCACAGAGAGATCTTTGAGTCCCAAAGAGAGATCGTTTAGTCCCAACGAGAGTTGAGGCAAATCATCTTGGATTGGATGGAGGATGACGAGGCTGACGACGTCCCACCGTAGTTTATTTTATGTTTTGTAATTAATTTGATGTATTTTACTTAATTTTTGTATTGTAAATATTTATACTTCATTTAATGTTTGTACTTTAGTTTGTGTTTGTCATTTAATTTAGTTTATGCTATGTGGTGTATGGTTGTAGTCTAGGTTTGTACATACATAAATTTCTGGATCTGTCATTGGGCTATACAATTGTCATGAATTGTTTGAAGGTAGTTATAAGAAAGCCATAAAATAAAAAAAATTTTGCCCATTTTTATAATTTTTTTTCTCAATAAATTACAAAAATTTATTAATTTATCTAACTAAAGTACACAATTTTACAGAAATTACAAATTTTTACCACCTTCATCTAACGAAAGTACAAAATTATAAATTTTTACAACTTTATCTAATTAGAATACACAATTTTACGGAAATTACAAATTTTTACTTAAACAATTTTACAGAAATTACAAACTTTTACTATGTTATCTAACTAAAGTACACAATTTTACATAAATTATATATTTTTACAAATTTATCTAACTCAAGTACAAAATTGAGTTTTTCGCCCGCAAAGGGTGCGAATTGGGGTTAGTTTTTTATATAGCTCGAGGGATCGGCCCCCTGATTTGGGATAGTGACCCTCCGTTCTATACTCTAATTTTGAAAACGAATGGACGATCGGGGGGGTGGTGACCCCTCGTTCCAGAGAAGCTCTAAATCTAGCATTTTGAGAATGGGGGGCCGATCCAAGGTGGTGACCCTCGATCGGCCTCTAAATCCAGCATTTTGAGAACGGGTGGTCGGTTGGGAGGTGGTGACCTCGTTCTCGAAAACCTCTAAATTCAGCATTTTGAGATAGGGGGTCGATTCTGGGATAGTGACCATCCGTTCTAAAATCACGTACGTTGCACGTGAAACAAGAGTGATCGGCCTCGCCAATATTTGATTTGTTGAATTTTTTATAATTTAAAGTTTTAGTCATTAAAATTTTTAGTTAATTCAAATTAAACTCATATTCGGTGGTTTAATTTGACATTTTTAATAAATTAAAAGTTATTATAAATAGTTGATTAATAATTATTAATAAGAAGATAATATGTTATAATGTAAAATTTGAAGGGTAAATATACTACAACGCTAAATGAATATTTAAAATCAAATGTATAATCTCGAAATTATTAAGGAATTTAAACAATACATATAACAAGCCTTTTCTTGGTTTAATATTAGAGTTATAATTTCCTTATTTTTCAGAAAATGAACGTGATCAAATGGAGAGAGAGACAGAGAGACAGAGAGACAGAGAAACGCGATGAATGATATTGAAACGATGATCCATAAAAATGGAGACTTTGAAAGCCGAAGTACATTCTCTTGCATTCTATTTACAGGCATAAACAGTTGGCTCTGATCGAAGATCCGCCATTGAAATGAAACACAAACCTCCAGTTTCCAACAAAGAAGAGAGAAAGAAGGAGAAAGACGCGGCCATTAAAATACGTTCAACCACACTACCATTTCCCATTCTCTCTCCGCCTTCTTTTATTCAAAAACCCCTCGCACAAATCCACCACCTTCTTCTCCCAGCAACTCTTCCCCTCCTCCTGGAAGGGCAGAGACCTTGTTCTTTGTTTTCGACAACCCTAAGATGGAATTCAAGATCTTCTTCGTTTTCCTCCTCCTTGCCCTGGCCGTTGTGGCCCGGTCTTCCTCCTTAGCCGACGAGCTCAACTGGGTCAGCTCCGTCGGAGACTTCATCGGCGAAGAGAACGAGATGCTGATGGATTCTGAAGCAAGCCGACGAATTCTCGCAGCAAAAAGGTACATCAGCTATGGAGCTTTGAAAGCTAATCGGGTCCCTTGTGGCCGGAGAGGAAGCTCTTACTACAACTGCCAACGCCGACAGAGGGCCAACCCTTACCGCCGTGGATGCAACGCCATCACCCGTTGTGCGAGATACACGGATTGATCAACAAATCTGGTCTAAAAAAGAAGATGATTTGATGGAAAAAGTAATTAAAGTTCCATAATCTATGTTTTTATTTCTTGATTATTCATGTGGGGATTCTAATTCTGGAATTTTCTTGCAATTATTTCTCTAATTAAAATATGGGTATTTTTTTTTTACTTCCTTGGAATTTTAATTGACGCATGCAACGTTATATTTATCTTACATGATTCGATAATTTAATATTATCAGTTTTAAATAGAAAATCAAATGATCTTATGTTTCGAGTTTCATCTAAAAAAAACATTCTAGTGTGTCGGAAAAAAAGCTATTTTTATACGACGAAATTGTGTGTATAAGTTGAGATTCATAGTTATTTAATCTTAGATCGATCTTGATGAACCTCGGTGTCTGTTCTAAATATATATTCATAATTTTTTACAATAAATTTAACGATAATTATCATGTATTCTTATTTTTATCGAAATCAAATTAAAACATCTCATCAGTGCTGACGGTACACTTGACGATGGGATGTTCCGTCTTGGCCAGCTCTTCTGCAGCTCTGTGTTTTCCCCCCGACATCGTCGGTGACAATAACCAATCCTTACCCCTTTTCCCAAATTCCACTCCAACGTTATTGAATCCTGTAATTCTCTCTGTCTTTCTCTTCTCCGTCCTTTTTGCGTTCCGCAACCCCACCGCACAGTTCTTAAACCAGTTCACACACCTCCCAAAATATCAGGTCCACTTGAATCATTGCTGCTGGTTCGTACTTCTATACACAGGTATTGGAAGGAAAATGAAGAATATTTTAATCTGTGGTGTCTTCCGATATCTTGGATCGACTCTGATATTCGTCTTCCTAACCGAGGACTCTGACGGCTAAAAATGGCGGAATATCCCTTTAAATCCCCGTGATTATGATGCCGTGATGTAAGAGCCGCTTACACTTCTGTGAGCTCGTGAT
The DNA here is from genome assembly GCA_022433055.1 of Begonia peltatifolia. Classification (NCBI taxonomy): domain Eukaryota; kingdom Viridiplantae; phylum Streptophyta; class Magnoliopsida; order Cucurbitales; family Begoniaceae; genus Begonia; species Begonia peltatifolia. The sequence continues at coordinate 8,536,204 of CM039527.1, forward strand.
CTCGCTTCGATTCTAATGCTTTGTCCGTTGGATTTTTAATTTTCGAATATCCATGTTCCAATTTTTTACACCTTTTTTCTTTTGCGTGGCAAAGATTCTTTATCTTCGTGGCGTCAAGTGGAAGCAAAGCGCGGGTTCAATCAATCTGATTGGTTGTGCTATTTTGCACTACTTTGATTTGTTCTAATATTCCTTTTTTATCCATTTGTTTTATCTTGAGTTCTGTCTCTGCGATCTTCCAGTCTTTTACGGAAGTTTTAATAGTGGAAGTAAGGTTTGAAACGGAAGACGACGATGACGATAACTTCCGTTTTGTTTAATGGGCTATGAAAAATTTCAGGGTATTTTAGTCCTGATGGAGATGAGATTAGGATTCGAGTCTTTCTTTTTATCGATCGATCTTCGGAGCTATCAGCGGAGTTTATGAAAAAATATGTCCGGAAAAGTGATTGCATGTGTTCTGTCCCAGCGATAATTGATAAATTTGAAGTCTTTCCGTTGGCATATGCTCTTAATTTTAATTGTCGGAGTTGAAGGAGGAAGAACAGCACCTAGAAATATTGTCGGTTGCTTGAATTTTTGGATTGTTTCAAGGAGAAATTGCAGGAAAAATGGATGGAGAACCTAATTCTTGGCTAACGAGGACAAAATTTTCGCACACTGTATGTCATCGGCTGGAGTCTTCGAGATTAGGAACAGTTCCTTTCGCCATTCAATCGGAACGTAATTCCGGCTTGAAATCGAGGCCGGGAACTTCAAATCTTCAGCAGAGTCCTACTACAAACGGGCAGAGGTCTGTTTCCCCTCTTCCCGAAATAACCCTTTCGGACACATTCAGAGAAGCGAGGTCTGATCGAAAGGGATTTTCTACTCCACGTTCTCGCGAAGAAGAACGCGAAAAGGTCATTAAGGGAAGGATTTTCCGTGACGATAGGAGAAATTCTAGTCCTCCGAGGCAATCAGCTTCTGTTAAAGTAGTCGGGAAATCGAAATTTGGAAAGGATTCGTCTTGGACGAACTACTTCGATCATAGAGGAGGAAAAGTTACTTCTATTGAATCAGTTGATGAGTGGTCTGTGGATCTATCGAAGTTATTTATCGGGCACAGATTTGCTCATGGTGCTCACAGTAGGCTCTACCACGGGATGTACAACGATGAAGCTGTGGCGATAAAGTTTATTCGGACCCCGGACGATGATGAAAATGGAGCTCTCGCCGGTCAATTGGAGAAGGAGTTCAGCCGGGAAGTCACTCTTTTATCCCACCTCCACCATCCAAATGTTATCAAAGTAAGAATCTTTAATCTATACTGTTTGAACTAATTTCAATTTTTAGGATTCAATGGAACTGATTCGCACGGATTAGATGAAGGTTTTTTCTTGCATTGTTGCACAGATGGTAGCAGCCAGCCGAAACCCACCAGTTTATTGTGTCGTAACCGGATATCTACCTGGAGGTTCCCTCCGAGCCTATTTACACAAGCTCGAGGGGAAATCTCTTTCTTTACAGAGATTGATAGCAATTGCTTTGGATATTGGTCGAGGAATGGAGTACGTTCATTCGCAAGACGTTATTCATCGAGATCTCAAGCCCGAAAACATTCTCATCGATCAAGATTTCCGCATGGTAATTGCTGATTTTGGCATTGCTTGTAGAGAGGCGAATGGTGAGTGTTCGACTTATGATCCTGGAACGTACAGATGGATGGCCCCGGAAATGATCAAGCACAAACCTTATGGGCGAAAGGTCGATGTTTATAGCTTTGGGCTTATCTTGTGGGAAATGGTGACCGGAACTATCCCGTATGAGGATATGAACCCTATCCAAGCTGCATTCGCCGTCGTGAATAAGGTCCGATCTTGTAATGTTTCTTGGGTATCTTCTCATTAACAAGTCGTTCAGGTCAAGTGAAAATAGAATTTGGGTCCGACAATATTTGATTATTTAATCTCTTAGAACCCACAAACAATGACTCTTAACCTTCTGCATAATTTGGTTTTCCTTGATAGAATTTGAGACCGACTATTCCGTCCGACTGTCCCCCGGCCTTACGAGCCTTGATGGAACAATGCTGGTCTCTACAATCGGAGAAGCGGCCGGAGTTTTGGCAGGTGGTGAAGGTGTTGGAGCAATTTGAATCTTCATTATCCATGGATGGAACTCTAAAGCTTCCACAAAACCCTATTTTGGAAGATCACATGAAAGGGCTCTTTCATTGGGTCCATAAGCTTGGCCCTGTGGATTCTCATAGTTTGCCAAAACCCAAATTCAGAAAGCCTTCTTCCTCCACACATTAGAGTTGATTGTAAATTACTAAATATTATTGTTTTCAATTGATTTGTCTAAATTATTTTCCATAAATTAAATAAAAAAAAAAGTGGCCAGCCCAGATATCATTATTCTCTAAATTATTTATTTTTATTAGCTGCTGACGTCGAATTAAAATAAGAACTCGACATTTTTATTAAATTTAAACTAATTAAATATTATAAAATAACTTTAAAAAAAAAGACATTGAATCAATCATTAAGTTTGACCAAGAAGGAGAATGAGAGAGAGCTTAGGAGGCCTCCAACGTTGACTGGCTTTCCACCAAATCCCGTCTAACAGTTAATACTTCTGGTTGCTCTGCCGCTTCTTTGATGAAAAGCTTATCTGCTAATTCTCTGCTTAGCTTATTCGCTCCAAACCCATTTCTGCTGCGCCTTTTCCTTCTCGTTCAACCCACTTTCGCCGTCGATTTTGCCTTCAACGGCTTCAGTTCTTCCGATCTTTTGCTTTACGGCAAACCACTACATTGATTCTGGCGTTTTGACTCTCACCAACCAAACTTACTTTTCCGTTGGCCGTTCTCTTTTTCCGACGAACCTTCGTGCCAAGGATCCTAATTCGTCTTATGTATTACCCTTTGACACTTCTTTTATCTTTGCAATGGCGCCTTTCAAGAATACCCTTCCTGGCCATGCCATGGTTTTCGTTTTTGTTCCTCTAGCTCAGCTCAAAATCTAGGTCTCTTTAACTTCACGAACAACGGAAATCCGAATAATCATGTTCTCGGAGTGGAATTTGATGTGTTTTCGAATCAGGAATTTTATGATATAAACGATAATCACGTTGGAATCAATGTGAATTCCCTCACATCACTGAATTCGACTGATTCCGGCTATTGGCGGGACGATTCTTCCCGTTTCGAAGAACTGAAGCTGAACAGCGGTGAAAATTGGATCGATTATTCCGATTCTGTGATTAACGTAACTATGGCTCCGGCAGGTACTAGACGGCCAAGGCGGCCATTGTTGACTCATACTCTGAATCTTTCTCAAGTGTTTCTGGATGAAATGTATGTTGGATTTACTGCTTCAACTGGACAGCTAGTTGAAAGTCATAAAGTTTTAGCGTGGAGTTTCAGTAACTCGAATTCTTCTCTAAGCGAGAGTTTGATGACTACTGGTTTGCCTTCCTTCGTTCTTCCCAACGACCCAACTGATAAATCCAAATGGTTTATCGCAGGATTTACTGTGGGTGGTTTCCTTCTGATTTGTTCCTGTGTCATAATTTCCTATCTCACGATCGCAAGGTGTTTGCGAATTGCCAAAGAGAGAAGGGAGAGGGAAGACTGAGAGCTGGAGTACAGGCCACACAGAATTTCTTATCGCGAGATTGAAAAATCGACAAAGGGATTCAAAGAAGAGAATGTGATCGGAGTTGGAGGAAATGGAAAGGTTTACAAGGGAGTTTTAGCCGGAGGGGCCGAGATTGCAGTGAAGTGAATTTCGACGGTAAACGATGGGATGAGAGAGTTTTTGGCTGAAATTTCGAGCATTGGAAGATTGAAGCACAGAAATTTAGTAGTCTTAAAAGGATGGTGTAAAAGAGAGAAAGGAACCTTCATGTTAATCTACGATTACATGGAGAATGGAAGCCTAGACAAGAAGATCTTCGAGCCCAAAATGAGCAAGATGCTAAAATTCGACGAGCGGATAAGAATTCTCAAAGAAGTAGCTTCTGGGGTTTTGTATTTACATGAAGGGTGGGAGGCTCAAGTTTTGCACAGAGACATTAAAGCTAGCAATGTCCTACTCGACAAGGACATGAACACAAGGCTTGGAGATTATGGGTTGGCTCGACTCCATGGCCGCATCCAGGTGGCTAGCACAACGAAAGTGGTCGGGATAGTCGGGTACTTGACCCTGGAAGTGATTAGAAGCGGCCGAGCCTCGACTCAGACGGATGTATTTGGATTTGGAGTATTGATTTTGGAAGTAATGAGTGGAAAGAGGCCAATTGAAAAAGGAAAGCCTCCATTAGTACAATGGGTGTGGGAGATGATTGAAAAGGACCAATCATCAAATGCTTTGGATGAAAAAATGAGGAACTTTGATGGCAATTTCAACAAAGAAGAGACTGACAAGGCACTTCACTTAGGCCTGCTTTGCGCATATCCCGACCCAAGTGCTCGCCCAACGATGCGAGAAGTTGTGAAGATTTTGTCGGGAGAATGCGATGCCGATGAGTCCGAAACGATTGACTCAGATAAGTTTTTGTTTCGAAGGATGCAATCAAAGGAGACTTGGAGTGAATTTTCACAAGCTTTTGGCTATACAACATCATCCCCAACACTAGAAGATTTAGAACCAGACAAAGTCTCTCTCTAGGTCCAGCACTGGTATCTATGGCAGGTAAAAAAGTTGCAATTTTCAAGCTCTTGCTGACTGTCAACAATGGCGATGATGCAGATAAACCAGCTTCTCAAAGGCTTGCCGAGGCTGCAAATGGAATTCTAGAGCCTAATTTCAGGAGATGGGTGTTGATAAATCTTATGGTTTTTTTTTTTTGTATTTATTGGATTTTCTTTTACTCCAGTATCAATCTCCAAGCCGGGGAGGATAGGCATGGATGTACAAGACTTAACCCTGATCGCAAGATGGCCTAGGGGACTAACCCACAAGACCTAATGCTGCATGCTTAAGCCTTGCGGACTAAGAGTTGTTGGACAAAAAACTAATAGACTGAGCAAAACCCCACGAACTAGAACTTCGACTAAAGAAAGTGAGCACAAATCTAAACTACGTAATAAAAAAATAATGCTATATTTATTATTTTATTTTATTTTATTAAAATATTTTTAAATATATCAAATAATAAATAATGTAATTAATATAATAAATTAAATATACACAAATCCTTGTTTTATAGAGAATATTTTTAAAAAATAAATACACAAACAATTATCAATTGGGTCAAACCTTGTTCTAGAATTCAACTTTGACTATTAGATTAGGCGGGCACGACCGGCTCATCGTCGAGGCATTTATTCATGAATGATAAGATAAGAATAACATTTTAATTTTATATTATAATGTTTTAGGAAACATATAATTAGCACAATAAATAATAATTATGGGAGAGTTATTAAGGATTGATTCTATTGTCTAAATATAATAATATCTCTGAAAATAATTTTGATTAAAATAGGAAAGAAAGATAATCATTGTCTCTTGACACGTGTAATTTGAGCGAGATAAAAGTAGGAAAGATGAACCAGTTCTTCCTAAATGTGAAAGACATTGCCAAATGGTGGCTGCTTTTCGTCGTAACGCAGATCGAAAAGGATTGCCAATTGAGGATTTTTAACCTAATTTTGTATTATTTCCGTAAATATAGGAGGGATTTTTCTTGAATGTGACCCATCTTCTCAGATTTAGCAAATTTGATGGAAGAAAAGCTTCCATCTTCTTTTGTTCTTTGATCTAGATTTCTTCTTTTTTATACAAAACTCAACGGTTTCACGTCGCCTAGATTCTTGTCTAATGCACTTGTATCTCCTGTAGCATCTGGATCTATATTGCCTCCGCTGTTGAATTTCGAAACTATTTCAAACTTTTACTATTGTGTTTTTCGGAGAAGATTTTTTGTTGGGCTTCTCGGCTGTTATTATTATTGTTTTTGGTTGGTAGAGAGAGAAGAAATGAGAATTTAGGGGGGATTGAATTAGTCGTGTTCTAAACAGAAAATTTCATCTGGGCTTGAAGGAAACTGGTTGATTTCCCAATTTGGCGGATTGGGTTTTAAATTTGTTGCAAAATAGGGGACATTTGGTTGTGGGGGATCAGCTGAATTGGAAGAGACCCTAGAAAAGAGATGAGATGAGAGATAAAGCTTATGTTGTTTTGGAGGGACAATGACTGGAGGGTCATTGGGACTTCGCTCTGGAAGTTATGGGTCTCTCGATAAACAGCTACAGAACGGAATTCAGCTTGTTCAATCCACTCGCAAACCTTCGAAAATGGTCAAGGAGAAGGACAGTTGGTTCCATTGGATCTTCAAGTTTGCTGGTCGGAAGAAGGTCGGAATGCTTCTTCTCTGTGTCATCTCAGCTGCTGTTTTCGGCTGGGTTTTGTACGTAGGAAAAGGTCAGGATGATTCTGTCTCACACTTGTTTGTATACCACCTGGATTGTATAATTGCACTCCCTTTTTTAGTCAATTCAACTGAATTTAAAGAAATATCAAAGGTGAATTATAATCCTTGAATTGTTTCGTGTTGCTAACCTTACCTTGATGAAAATGTTTCATTTATTTGCTGGTTCTGAAGTGTGACGAGCAATTAAGAGGGTCATGTTTCTGTATATTTCTAGGATTCAGACAGTCATATTTTTTTATTTCATATTTTGAGAAGTTCGCTTGAATATGCTTGTGATCATTTTTACTTATTTCTTGTTACTATATGTAACTTTCATTTGGGGATACCTATTTTCTTTCATTTTTGCATAAAATGGCTGCTTCTGTAGGTGAAGATGCACAAGAAGGTGTGAGAGTGCAGAACATCAATTCTAACCATAGTGCTATTGCAAATTATATCCAAACTTCACAAGAAAATGGAATGGAAAGTAACAAAATTGTGACTAAGATCTCGGAGATAATTTCAAAGACGGCATTACCTCCTCCTCCTCCTGCATTTTTCCTAGGTTACACACTTCCTCAGGGTCATCCATGCAATAGTTTTACTCTGCCTCCTCCACCCGCAGATAAAAAGAGAACCGGCCCAAGGCGTAGGTTCTTCTTTCTCTCTATTCCAAGCCTAAGTTAGCACATATTATATTTCTGAATCTTACTTCTTGTTCCTCTCTCAGCATGTCCTGTATGTTATCTTCCTGTGGAAGAAGCCATTGCACTAATGCCAAAGGTCCCATCATATTCTCCTATTTTACAAAATTTGACTTATACTTGTGAAGAAAACTTAAATAGAGAGACAGAGTTTGGCGGTTCGGAATTTGGTGGACATCCTACTCTGGCTCAGAGATCAGATTATTATGAAATCAGAGAGTCCATGAATGTGCATTGTGGGTAAGTTTCTTTCCACTTTTTCGTTTGTGGGTATGTAAATGTAAACATATTCTTGCGACGTTGTTCTTTTAGCAACTTGTGCATATTTAGGGACGTTAATATGAAGTATTCCACCTTCTCTATGTTTCACTGTTTATTTCTGGTGGACTATATGGAAAAACGTTATGTAACGATATTAGATAATATGGCATAGTTAGGTATGTTTAGGAGTATATATTGTGTTAAGGATATTATTTATTAGTTTCCTGTTATATAAGTAGACAATAGCTTTTCTAGTTTCCTCTTGTTTCGATACTTTCATTATCTAGAAGTTTATTAATTCTTGTAATTCGCATCGGCACTGTATTGTACTCTTGAGATAGACTGTATCATTGGTTAATGATTGTTTTTCATTTAGAAAAATTGTTTGATACAATAAGGTGAGCCAAGAAAAATGATCATACTTAGTCTATCTCTCTCTCTCTCTCTCTCTCTCTCTCTCTCTCTCTGTAATTTGTGATTCTTATATTTCTTATTCTCTGATCGGATTCTCATTTTCTGCCCTTCCAATATTCCTTTATCACCAATTAATGAGCTTTTGTTTGTCAATCAGATTTGTCAGGGGGGTTAAACCTGGACGTAACACGGGATATGATATTGCCAATGATGACCTATTAGACATGGAACAGTGTTCGGGTGTGGTTGTTGCATCTGCGATATTTGGTAATTTTCTGTTTGATTGGCTACTCACATAAAGTATCAAAGACATGAGATGTCCTCACAGAAAGTGTATTTTTTGTCAGGAAATTTCGACGATGTTAACCAGCCGAAGAATATAAGTGATTATGCAAAGGAGAATGTTTGTTTCTTCATGTTTATTGATGAAGAAACAGAAGCACATATGAAGAAAACTAGCATTCTGGAAAGTAGTAAGAAAATTGGGGTGTGGAGAATTGTTGTTGTGAGAAACCTTCCTTACGCAGACGCAAGACGAACCGGCAAGGTAAGATTTGGGAGATGGTTTTTAAAAGATTGTTCTTGGAAAAAGGAAAAAAATTAGAAACAATATGTTTTCAATAAAAGATATTTTTAGCGACAAGCAGAAACCCATTTTGAAAAACATTCAAGGTTTTGCTTTTTGTAAGAATTGAGGTTTGTGTTATCTTGTTTCCTCATGATTTATCTTTCTTCTTACCTTACATGGTGTAGACTTCTTCTTTTAGCATGGTTATTATTCCTTATGTCTGAAATTATACAACATCATCTGATTCACCTTTTTTTGTACAACTGTAATATATTTATCAGTCGATAATCAATATCCCTATTCCATTTCTTGTTTGTCTTACGTTGTGTTGTAATTGATGTGGTCTTAAAGTTAAAAGTACACGATTTATTTGTTGGGTGATACAGATTCCAAAGCTTCTAATGCACAGGATGTTTCCCAATGCGAGATTTTCTCTGTGGATTGATGGAAAGCTTGAGCTTGTCGTTGATCCATATCAAATTCTCGAAAGGTATATCTTACATTATACATGTATTGAGTTCATCAAGCCATAGCTGTTGCATTAACTTATTCATTAACTTCTGACAGAATTACTGCAAACGAAGCGTGACTGTGTTTCAGAGCTGTTTTAAGAAACAATCTTTTTAAAAATTGCTTTTGGAAACAAAAATATAACAGAAACATAATGTGTTCATTGATTTTATTTTTTCTAAAAATAAAACAAAAAACAGTGTTTGAGAACACTCCATGATTATTTTCAGACAATATTTTGTTTTCTGGATTGCAATGTTCGAAGCGCATTGGAATCGGTTGATTCTAACTTTTCTGTTTTGTTTTGGATACGAATTTGAAACATTGATTCTAGCTGTTTTCATTTTGAAGTTTTTTAAAAAAGTAAATGATTTCTTGTTTTTTCGTCTCCCAAACATTACAACCGCAGGTTCTTGTGGAGAAAAAATGCTACCTTTGCAATCTCCAGACATTACCGACGCTTTGACGTTTTTGTCGAAGCCGAGGCGAACAAAGCTGCAGGGAAGTATGATAATGCTTCAATTGACTATCAGATTGAGTTTTATAAGAAGGAAGGCTTGACTCCATACTCTGAGGCCAAGTTTCCAATAACTAGTGGTAGGATGGCTCAAATTTTATGGTTTTTTTTTTCTGTGTTGTAGTTTCTCTCCTCGTTGGTTTTTTGTTGGATTAATTTTTTTTTGTGGTTGTTGTATTACAGACGTTCCGGAGGGTTGTGTAATAATACGGGAGCATGTACCGATTAGTAACCTCTTTGCGTGCCTTTGGTTCAATGAGGTGGACCGTTTTACTTCAAGGGATCAGATTAGCTTTTCAACCGTGAGGGACAAGATTCACGCGAAGACCAACTGGACTGTCAACATGTTTTTCGACTGCGAAAGACGCAATTTTGTAAATCAGGTAAACTCGATATCCTTTCCGGTGTGATATGCTGAAACATGATAATATATGGTGGAAAAGCTTGAACAAATCATTCATTTTGATGTCTACTTCAGCTCATCTTATTTAATCTTTTTGAAAAAGATTAAACGATAATGTATGCAAATGCATTTTCAAAAACCATTTTAAGAATCCTTTTTTTCTGAAAACAATTCAAGTTTTTTGGGCAAATTCCTTACTAAATGTGATTATTTATCACTAGCTTGGTTGTTTTTATAGCAATCATCATCCTGGAATAACTATTCTTCTTCTTTCTGATAATTTCCATTTTGCCCGGATTTCGTGTTTGCTAAAAAGAACAGTCAATGAATATGAAGCACTAAATAGCGTGTTGGTAAGCTATGTTCATTTGAGGGTACAACTTACTTATTTTTATACACATTTGTTTTTTGTCCTTACCTACAGAAGTACCATAGAGATGTTGTATTGGCCAGTTTAGCTCCTCCCCTACCTCCACCTCCACCTCCACCTCCACCTCCACCTTCACTGCCAGAACCTCCACCACCGCTTCCACCATTTTTAATCGGCCCATCATCAACTCAAGTTTCAACCGAGAAAGGAGGTATGCCGATTAGAAAGGGCTCTCAGAGGCGTGGAAGAGATAGGCGGGCTAGTTCTAGGCGTAATCGGAAAGTAGTGGCTGGTAGTAAAGACGTCATTGGTTCAAATTGAAGTTTTGTTGCTCATAAAGTATCATTCATTTTTTTTTTTTTTTTTTTTTTTGTAATTTATAATATCTCAATTACATTTAATCTTGACATTGAGGGATTCTGCATAACGGGTTGCAGTGTTCTTCTCAAATTGTACAAGCTTTCTCTCTCTCTACCTTTGATCTTTCACTTATTTGGACGTTAACATTTTTTGGTGTATATAATGTAAAACACAATGCCAATCAATGTTTTCATGACATTATATAATACTTTAAAATATAAAATATTTACCTTGGAATACTCTTCAAAAATTGAAAGTGAAAAATGTCAAGAGTGGCCTCAAAGCTGACATATCCTCATTTCTTTTCGCTCATTGCTGTACAATTTAACATTAAAATAGTTTTAAAAATTCAATTTTACATCCTCAAATGAAAAAAAAAAATTGTTTAAAGAAGAGTACAAAAATGGAGTTGTAAATCAAAAGCTAAATAAATAAAGATTATATAATTGCCAAACTCTTGATATCCTGACCTAGTACCGAACGATATCTTGCAAGCAATCATAGAAGTGAGAGAGCTTAATCTTTTCGGTGCCAGAGTAGATGGCCTCGGCCGCTCCACCTTGCTCACCCTGAGCTGCCATTTCGATTAACATGTAGAGCTTCTTGATTGGCATCTGCATAATTGAATTTAACCAGAGGTTAATGAACTTGTGACGTGGATAAGCATAATATTGAGTTCAGTTTCAAAATTCCTCGAATTAGTCATAGAAAGTAAACAGTAAATGAAGGACAATCTCACATCATTCAGGGCCTCTGCAGCAGCATCAACATCTTCATTTGCAAACACATTCAGTTGTTGCAGTACCTGGTCAAGACAATAGAGGAAATGATCGTCATTTAGAAGGAAAAGAAACAAGAGAAATTTTTATACGTGTGAAAGTGGAATTCGAACGTTTCATCAAATACTTCTCTCTCCCACAAACTTTTAGGGACATGCACTCTTTTACAACTTTTTCAAACATTTCTCGACTTTATAGCTTTCTAAACCTTAGTAGTGTCTATCAACAAAATATGCTCCTCAACATAATATTTCATTCTCACTCACTTTGAAATTTTGAAGAGGAAAAAAACTTGTGTAATCCGTGAGTTTTCATAGTTCTAACCATTCCATGAACATGGTTTCATGTCTCTTAATGAACTGATGCGTAGTCTACAACAGAAAGAAAACCAAGAGCAAAGTGAGATTTTAACCTTCTTTGCATCCTCTGTCTTCAGTGTGGGAACATTGTAAGTGACTGCAAAGGCGTCGTTAATGCCAACAGAATCTAAAAAGCCCACTTCACTAGTTGTCCCTATTACCAGAAGCTTTTTTCCCTAAAAAAAGATTTTAAACTACGCGCTTTAGACTGAAGCAATGCGAGAGACCTACTAAAAGACTACACAGACAGGACGAAGTAGATAATACTTTTGAATAAGTATCACTGCATAGAAGTTACCCCTTGACTTGATCATTTTGGATTCTCATAAATCGCCAGTGTTTTTCTTAACATTTTACTTTTTGGGTAACCAAGAAAAGTATATTTTGTTGCATGCAACATATTTTCTAAATTGGAAGTCAACAACAAAAATTTCATTATTGCATTACAAGCTAACCCTCAGAAATTACTCAGAACAATTAATTAATAAACCAATTAAACATCTGAAAATCAAGATTCCAGAAGTTATGTTATAACATATAGGCCATAAAACTAAATTATAACGAAAAAAAGTGAAACCTTTGGGGGAAGGCGCTTCAGAAGAACCATAAGAGTCTGAGAAATCAGATTTGAAAAACGAGGACCAATTGCCACATATTCAAGTAACCTGGAACGCCAAACAGTATGAGAGAACTACTCATCACAACAGTATCTATTGAGACAAATGAAACTAAAAACAGAAAATAACAATCATTTAGGGTGAACCTTTCAATGTCATCAAGTATAATAATGCTCAGTGGCGACTTGTATGCATCCTCAAAAACCTATTAAAAAGGCCGGCAAGATAGAAGACCTTAAGTTAAGGAAGATAGAACACTTACGAGCCTAAAGTACTCGTAGTAATGTAGTTTAGGAATGCAAAAACTTAGCCAACATGTCACAATCATGAAAAATTTTCCAGTGCCAGAATGTGTCCAATATTGACATTCTAAATTGAGATTGATATACCTTGACAATATGAGCACATTTAGTGCTTTCAAGAAGACCAATCATTGTTTCAGCAGAGATCTAAGCGTCAAACAAAAGTAACCGAGTAATGAGTAGATGCACAGTAAAGAAAGCTTAAGATTCAAAGACAGATTATTAGAAAAGCAAGCATATATAAGTAAACTTACGATCTTCACATATGGAAAATCACTGTCAATTCCGACGGTTGCTGCCAGAGCGGTTTTCCCACTGCCCAAGACAATTAACAATTAGAATTTGTCTTTAACGTTACACTTCAATCCATAAAAACGTGTAACCATTTAGAATTTGTCTTTCATGGTACACTTGAATCCATAAACATGTGTAACTATTTTTATGTAAATCTATACTTGAGAGAGAGTGTGCCTATACCTGCCACTCGGGCCTTCCAGAAGGCAAGTAACTAAGGGACTTCCTTTGCTCACCTTAACTTGTTCCACAAGTAACATGGCCCGTTGATAGATGTGCTTATTTCGATCACCACACTCAACCACACCATTAAGCCTGAACAGAAAAAGCCAATCTTTCAAATGAAAATTCTCTGCCTTGCATTATGGTCATAACCAGTAGTTGAATTTGGACAGTAGAAAGTCAAATATACGGTGGTTTCAAGTTTCATTGATTGCACCCAAGGAATTTTAGTTTAAAATGATTCAAAACTTGAAATGCAAACCAGAGTTCATGTTGGACATGTTCTCTCATAATGATGACCAGGAATCAAGGGAAAATATAAATTACATTTACTCTGCAAAGCATTCTATTTTGTATTGAAAGAAGTACCTGCACCGCTCAAGGTCATCAGTGGAGGCTCCGAATGCAGGAATAATTTCATGAAGTGCATTCAAGAAATCCTCCATTGTGACCTTGATACTCTCTTCATCCACTGGTTTGGTAAGATCATCGAGACTTAATTGTCTATTCAAAGCATAAGATACAGCACTTTTCACAACACCTTCAAGTTCTGCACCACTGTAGTTTTTTGTGCGAGCAGCTGCACACAGGAGAGAGGATTAAAAACCCAAAAACGACCTCAATAATAATATCAGGGACAAGAGTTGCAAGTTATATTAGCAATTGGTTAATCAGTATGATTAACGCTGAAACAATCCCAACAGAAACAACAATTCTTTCATTCAAACAACACAAACACTACAAACTACACAACTTCCACAAATCTGGAAACCACAGACTCGTATTCAGACTCTAACAAGAGTAGCAATTTTACAACAGAGATTGATTCAATACCCTTTCTCAGCAATTGCTCTCCTTGTAAACAACCCCCTTGAAACTGTCTTTTATTTCAAAAACATAAACTCTCACTTATTTTGACCAAATAACTAACCACATAACTTCCCAAACATGCCCTCAAACTAATACATAAATTCTCTCCTCCTTACATAATCTTCCCAAATAGGCCTGTTTTAAGGCTTAAGCAATTCCAACGCAGCACAAAATGACAAAAAAAAAAAAATCATATGCATGCAAAATCAACACACCCACCAATTTCTTGAAGATTTATGTCTGGGGCAAGAAAAGAATTTTCCTTCATCTTGTTTGTGTGAATTTGAAGAATCTGCAGACGTCCATGTTCATCGGGTAGGCTGATCTCAACTTGAACCTCCAGGCGTCCTGGTCTACATAAGAAAATATATTCTTGTGTCAAGGAACAACAGCATGGAATTTGTATACAACTAATTTTCACATCAGGAAAAAAAAAACTAGAAAACATCTGATGGTCTCTTCTAACTCAGAATCGCTAAATATGCTTTCGATTTCTTCTGAAGCTTGTAATGATCAAATAAACAATGAAGTCCAAAAGTACTAAGAATTACTTCATTAAGATCTTCTGATGGGACTTGCATGAACATGTTAACAAAAAATGGGCTAATACCACATCTACATCAGTTAAATTATTATGATAATAACCATTGTTAGACAAAAGGAAAATATACTTACAAACCTTAAAAGGGCCTCATCTAGCAAATCTTTTCTGTTTGTCATTCCAATAAGCAACACATTGTTTAACGACTCAACACCATCTATCTGCACAGCCAGTAGTCAATAATCACAAGAAGAAATAGCTGAAGAAAAACCCAGAAATTATAACTACTACGTACTTCAACTAATTTTGTAAGTTTCAAAAGATCTAACAAACCTTGGTAAGTAACTGGTTCACAATGCTATCATGAACACCAGTGCCATCTCTTGTTGACCCTCTAGACTGTACGTTCAAAATAGGGATTGTGTTACAGATTGAAAATTTTCTTAGAGCCAAAAAAAGTCGTATTCAAAACTAGCAATAGAATTGCATACTTTACAGATTGCATCAATCTCATCAAATATTATGACATGCAAGTCACTCTGGTCCCCTGAAATATATGCCACTTAGCATTAGCAAATCATTAAAAAATAATAACCCAAAGGGAATTACTCAATTATCATGCCCCACTTACCTAGAGTCCTTTGATCCTTCTCAGCATCAGCAAACAGATCTCGGACATTCTTTTCAGTTTCACCAACAAACTTACTCAGGACTTCAGGGCCATTAATGATCTATCATGATTCACCAAAGTAAAAATCAATCCAAAGAAAGAAAAGAACAGCTGATTCATCAACTTAAACTGCAGATAATAAATCAATCGTAGAATTTGAGTATGAAAAATTTCTCTCCTGGTGAAGAAAACATGGTTCCTCAGAAATGTACAAAAGAAAGTTTTCACGTGTAAAAGCAAGCACAATGAGTTCATCAAATTCACAGTCTCTCACCAACACACCCAAAATACCAACAAAGTAGTACATGAGCAACTGTTGTTTGGCCATGAATATTATTTCCATAAGTCTTAACTGTCTCTGTTAACATTATTAACGGATATCCTTTCAACTTAGTTAACAAAAGAGATCAATATTGAAACTTTCAATTAACAGGTTACCCTACCTACCTTGGAAATATCGATTCTCTACAGGTCTTTAAAATAGTTCGAAGGAAGCATTAATTATTGATGTGGAATCGACAATAATCAGAGTCAGTAGCTTTGAGTAGTGATATTTTTTTTCCAGTGTAGTACGTAGAAACATAAAGTATCAACCTTTGGTTCTTTTCCATTCAACATTTTCCCAATTTGACGAGCCATAAGAGTTTTCCCAGTTCCAGGAGGCCCAAAAAGCAGCATTCCTTTAACATGCTTGATCCCCAATCTAAAACATCATAAACTTCATATGTAAGAACAACATAATGAATCAGCAATCAAATAACTTGGAGACTTTGACTTATTACTTGCTTGTCACGTGTGGAGGAAAAACACGCGAGGCAAAGGCTCTTCGAAATATGTCTGCAAACTCAGCACTTAGTCCCCCTATACCAAGCGCCTCAAGATTAAACTCTTTTTGCCGGAAAATATTACTACTAGCAGCTTCTCGCTGATTAACTATCTGCAAATGGCAACAAAAGCTCATGAATAATTAGGTCAGAATAAGAATCTCAAAAGTGAATATTATTACCTGTCCTATATTCTCTACAAGTGAGCATTGAGTAGAATTATATCAAAGTTACCATGTTCAGTGTGCAGAAAATGAGATGTTGTTTTGCAACCATCAAGGTGCCATGAAGTTTCACCTTGGGTATGATACTATTGAAGATTCAGCAATTGTTATGATGATCGCAAGAACTAAATAGTCAAGATTTCCATGCATAAATAAAGAAAATGGCACCTAAAACTAATTTCACGATTGTAGTAAAAAATATGGTTTTTCAAAATGCATTGATAATGTTATGAAGCACAAGATAACTACAACCAAAAAAGAGACAAGCCTAAAAACAAAAAGAAATCAAACCTTTATCCCGCTTGCATTTGACGTTTCAAATACGAAGTATGTTTCACCTGAAATCATCCCCCTTTCAATAGCTTTAGATTTTTCTTGCCCCTCTACAGCAGCTTGATTGACTGTGAAGATGTAATTATTGCCATGATATTCGAATGATACTCTTTGCCCCGCTGTCATGACCTACATATAATATGATTCTACTGCATTAGAGGGAAACTACTCCATAAAATTCATCTATAAACTCAACCAAAATATCTCCTTGCACACTAAACAACCTTATATAAAATTGCATTTTCAAACTAACTGCACCCTTTCGGATAAGAATCAAGTAATATCATACACAATGTGATGAAAGGAATATCGATTCTTCTTTATTATTGAATCCAAGATTAGATACCATTACACACCCACTTCCAAGATTTTTGAGTCTGGTTCTCTCCTACTCACTTCCCTACGATCACTGGTATGAATCTCCTGATACTACTAACTGCCCTCCTTATAACCAAGGTATCCACCCTGCCTTTTCTAATTTCCCCTCCAATAATTGTTTCTACATCTACCCTCCTCTTAAGGTTTAAGTTGCAGCAACTGTTTTAGTTGTTGCCTACCTTCGTTCATATGTAAATCTTAACTGTGGCTTATCACTTTCTTTATCAGAAATCTAACTGCAGCCTTAAGCCTCCATGAAAGCTCATTCAACATTTTAATTTCATTTTCATTCAGAGCATGGCACTATCAACCACCTCCAGTAGCAGCTAATTATTTGAAGGACAAGTTGTTTCTTGACTGGCGCCACTTATTGTCATAGCTACAACAATCATTCTATCAACAACTATAATCAGTAAAAGAATCACAAATATAAAATTTCAGCATGTGGGAAGCAAGTATAAACTTAAGGGAAATAGAAGTAAACACTCAATGTACAGAAAAAACAACAAATAATAACACTACCTGGTCGATAAATCTTTTCCTAAGTTGATTACTGAGGAGAACAGCATCAACCTACAAATATATTCGAAACATAACTTTCAATATACAATAGACCCTTAATAAATTATGCATCAAACTTAATGCTTATTGAAAACAGTTTCAAGACTGGGAATGAAAAAAAGGGAAAAGGAGAGTATAACTAACCTGCTCACTTTTAGTTCCTTTCTTAACAAATTCTATCTCCAGCGTGAGCAATGCCAATTGGAAATTTTCGGGAGGAATGAATCTGATAAAATTTAATACCAAAAATTCAAAAACTGAGATAAGTGCAAATGGCAAAGCTAACATAAACAGAATAAACAAACACCTGCTCATAGATATCATGTCACCAGCCGAAACTCTAGCATGCCTTCGTTGAATAGCGTTCAAGGCTATTTGGCCACTGCGTATGCTCTCATGAGCAGTTTTTCTCGGTTAAGGCCACAAGTGAAAAAGGGAGAAAAAGAAGAAACAAAAGTGTGAGTGGTGATTGTCTAACGTTTTTGAAGAATATACACTGCAACATCATATTTCAAGATGAACTTAAGATTTCAACTATTTACAAAGCGCAAGCCAAAAGTTCGCTTCCACACAACTTAACTAAAAGAATAATATGACGATCAATGGACGTCAAACAAATTACCAGAGTTTGATTAAGCAAGAAATAATCTTAATGGAGGTCGCATTGATGCAAAATAACTCATCTGAGAACCAAACGCCCAGTTATAAAAAAATTTAAAAAAAAAAAAACCACAAAATGCAAGATCGGAAATGAAAACATAATGAGATGATGATCGCACGATCCAAGACGGTCTACGACACAAAAAAGTAAAAGAAACCGAGGCGAACAAAAAACACTAAGATGAAAAATGCAATAAAGGCGATTCAAGGACAAGGATATGAAAGAGAGAGGACAAAAGAATCGCCAACTAAAGCAAGGAAGAGTTTGGAGCCAGGAACCGCGAAGGTACGGAGATCAGACGGCGAGCAGTAGGCAAGATTGTTAAGAGCAAGGTCGGGAGCCGGAGTGCTCGTGACAAGAAAGGTCGCCGGACCGGAGGAAGAGAGGCCGAATCTACCCGCCATTTTCGCAGAACGGATTTGCACCTGCGCCTGTCTTTTGAATGTAATTCGCCTGCGAGACTCTTGCAATCTTCACCTTCTTTGCTTTGAGCTTAAGAAATTATCTTATTATTTGGTCTTTATATTTTTAATTTTATTTTTCATATATCTTTATTAATTAACTAATATATATTTTATATATATATATATATATATATATATATATATATATCACTTATCATACTAATAATAAAGAGGGTGTGCTTTCATGAACTAATGATATTTGTTGTATAAATTTGAACTCGATCAAAAACTTTGACGTTTTCTAGAGATATTGTGCAATTATTCTTCTTTAGTGCGTGACAAAAAACCGTAAAAGAACGTATATTGAATTCTATCTGAATTCTTGAGACCAAATCAATAAGCTCGAGTATCTCTTCAATGAATTCGATGTCGACGGAAATAATTAGTCATTAACAAAGGAAGAGCTTCGGAAGACGATACAAAAATGTAGATAAATTGTAGTAGCACCTTCTTCGACAACCAACATGCTAGGTGCAATCGAAAAATGTGGCAATAAAAGAGAGAGAAAGAGGATACACGGAAAGGATGTCGACATTGCATTGGTCCAAGTCTAGTCCGACCCAGCATTTCGTCAAGATAATAATTCATCCCGCTCTGATTTGACTCAACCCTGAACCAAGTCCGATGGTCGGTCTGACCGGCTAGAGTCCAACCAGACATACCAGCCTTTTTGTTCAAACCTCCACAATTATCCACTCAATTGTCCTTTAGACCAAACCTAGACTAGATTTGGACATCAAAATCTTGGACAAAGCTAACCCGATCTCTCCCTACGAATTATGTCAAACAATGCCAGTCTTTCTACAGTTGAGGAATTTTCAAAAATAAGTGATTTGCTAATAACTGTTTGCATTGCAATTCCTTGTCAAAAATGTTGATCAATACATAGAAAATGAAGGACCCTCCTTGTGGCATCTAAAGATATGAACAATATGTACAAAAATCTAAACATCGAGTTTCACGGACCATTACCTCGTCGATATCAGAAGATGGATAATAGAAGAGAACCAATTAGACTCGATGGAAGAATGATCATATTCGAGCTCGAACTTAAAAGCAGTGGAATTCCTAGAATTATGCCTGAAATTCAGTCGCCAATTTATACGTTATATCTGACACAAATGATATAATCCATGAACTAAGAGCTTTCAAGCCTTCTAAAAAGAAAACAAGCTATAATCTGTTTTCACAAGATTAATATTCTCGTCAAACTAACCAAGCGTACCCGAAATTTAATTTCATGTATTTTTCTTGCTGGCAAGAATACGAGAAATTTGGAGGCCTCTGCTGAATGCTTCGTTGAATAAAATTCTCGTTTGCATAGCCTGAAATCCGGGCAGCCAAGCAAGCAAGGCCACGGGAGCCAAAACAATCACTCCAAACAGCAAATCGTAGAGCCGAGCCAACGACATTACAGTATCCCAAACAATCGACGACTGCAAAAAAGGTCTTAGGACCTGTGCTATCGAAATAATGCCCCACCCAGTCGGGATGAATGCCAAGAGACTCGTAACGAGATCGACAAGCGCCAAATCAGTGAACTTCAATAATATAACGATCACAAGAACTGTGAGGACGATTACGACGAGTTGAACAACTCGATAGTAAATGTGTTGTTTTGCTGCATATTTGTCTCGTGCATACGCTATAGCAACGTAAATCGTTACGGCAGCAACCATGCAAATCCACGACAGCAAATACACAGTTATACTCGTGTTTCCTCCGGTAATGTTGAGCTGATAAACGATTGCATACTGAAAAAAGAAGAATCGAAGGTCTAAAATAATCTCCAAGAGCTTTCCCCACAGACCAGTTGTTCTGAGATGGCTCTGTTCTTCAAACCACCAGGCTTCCCAGCTCTGTTCTGCCTTCGTGAAAACTCCACCAGTGTTCCAAAGCCAGTATAGAAACTCGTCAAAATCGTAAACAGTTTTCAGCCAATCGAATCCAGACGGGTTGAATAAAAATGGAGCCATTATCCAGGATACAACAAGAGACCAAGACGAGATAGACATGAGGATGTAAACAAAGGTGTTCTTGGCGAGAGGGCTGTGGGTAGCATAGACAGTTAAAATCACCCCAAGTTCAATTGCTTTTACAAAGTGGCTCCTGGCAAACAATCTATAATTTTCAGCAAAGCTCTTATGTTGGACCACAAATCCTCGTCCGGTGGCTCGATATTTTGCTCCGCCGTGAAGAATAGTTCGTCCGAAAAAGTGGGTCTGAGTACCCATCGAAAATGTGAAAAAGGCTGAAGCAAGCTGCAGCTGCATTGTCAAGAAATCCCAAACAGCCAGAAGAAATCCATGTTCAAGATAGTTTTCCATAACCATAGGAAGAGCTGTGAAGAGTCCGAGCTGGATGACGAACTGCTGATTAAGGATTGCACCGAGAGCTTTATTATTACTCGAATTCGAAGTGGCATCCTCCTCAACCCCACTAAGGGCAAGATAGAGGCGGCCCCACAGGAATATAAAAACAGTCAGGACAATCAACATGGTATTAAAGTAAAATCCAATGGTTGTGAAGAAAAATGACAACATTCGAAAGAAGTCTAATCTGTGTCCGAGTCGATATACGTCCCGGCTTAAGACCTGCTCACCATTGCCACTAGCAACCTTGGCCTCAAACATGGAGATCTGGTTTAGTCCAACATCTCTTCCCTTACCAACTTGTATATATTCATGGTGGGTAATATTGCCTCCTCGGAGGGTGCAATTGAAGCCAGCAAATATATCCTCACTGATATTGATTACTCTCGAAGCCTTGCTGATTCCGCCCCGAGTTAAGAACCAGAATCTATCGAAAACGTCTGGATGACCATAGTGCATTCGTACCTTCAAAGGATTGGCTAATACTCGTTGTCCTAAGGTGACAAAGCTCGTCTCTTGGGCAGACATAAACCAAGCTAGGGATGAGACAGAACCGGTGAAAACATTTTCACGGACACCCAAAATTGTCGGTTTCCTAATGCCGTAGAAGCTGTCGAATTCCTCCAATAAATTACGCATCTTGAGCGCCTCCTCAAAATAATTGTCTTGATTCATGTCTATCGTTTGAACAGCTTCCCCCCTCGTGAAGATTATTGCGTGATTCTGATTTTCTGGCTTTCCCTCCCCGAGCTTCAGCGGGCCGGGCAGCCTAATTCGATAAATCTCAACCTCTCGGTCCAATTCTTTATCGTACTTAACAAGAACGGAGCAAAACTGTACTTCATCTCTCCCCAAATGAACCTCATCAACATAGGCTATCCGAAGGGCCTCATTGTTCTTCATCAGAATCAAAATTTCCTCAGCTCTAGGGTCTCCTTTTGCCTTTTGCAGCCCATACACTTGACAGGTGACCACGTAAGTGAACTTCATTAGAGCACTACCATATTCACGTCCCTTAAACAAAAGGTTCACCCCACTACTAGCATTTCCGATTTTTTGGGAAGGCGGGGTGTTTACTGCTTGTAAACCGTCAAATCTGCTACTACCCGTAATAGAACCGTGAGATGCAATCTCCTGGGGTCCCTGTTGAATCTCCACCTCAGATGCTGAATCAAGAAATGCCAGCATTTTGAGCGCTCTATAATAATACATCATCCCTCTTACTGTCCGAGATAATGTCTGGCCTCTATACGATGCCCAAAGACGGAGTTCCCTCGACTTTTTTGTCCAAATATCGTCCTCGTCCTCCATGCCATCTCTGTGCATTCTTTCCATGAAATTCCTCCACTCATCTTCGTAGATTCTTTGCAAATAATACAAGGTGGAAACGCCATCTTCATTCTCCGTTCGTAACGTTTCTTTTCCATATACAACTTCTTCGTCATAATATGGAGTGAAAACGCTGAAAGACATCATTTTTTCCACGTACGGAGCTCGAGGCATGTTCATGAAAAGTGAATTGCTAAAGAAAGCTATTCGCCTTCTCGCCTCAAGATTGACCGGGACATTATGCATCGAGTCTCGAGAGGTAAGAATGACGTGTAATCGTCGAAGGTGTCGAAAGAAAATTGCATCTTCTGTATCGGGAAATTCGATGGCATTTGCGAAAAGCAAGTCCTTGTCAGTGGCTGGATTAGAAGGAGCTAAGCCTTCCTGCATCAGCTGTGCAGTCGACTTCTTCACCTTCGGGAATTCTCGAACTGAAAGTTCGTACAAAGCCTGCAATACATTGACAGCCCCCGCATGGTCTTTCTTAGGATTCATCAAAAGCTCAACCAGTGTTATCAACTTAGAATGTAAGTTTTGAAGCTGACCCATTTTGAAGGTCTCTGTAAACTTCCTGATTTTGATGTAATTATCGATATCTTGGAATAATTTTGTCATAATTGAGTTCTCCTCTGAGCCATATTTAACAATATGCATGAGCAAATACTGGACACTATTGTAAGCTTCAATGACAGCACAACGCCGATACTCGTTCTTGCATATCTTCGACCAAAGCTCAAAGTCGTGTTTATTTTCAAGCTCTGATGCTTGACTGAGAGCGAGGAGAAGTTCATTGCAGAGCAGAAAACACGGCCAGCGAATAACCTGAATGTCCCAACAGTTAGGCGGAAGCTCCAAAAGCTCAAATTCTCTATCACTGATGAGATCTTCTTCCCTCATAGTTATCATAATCTCATTCCATATCAAGGCAAATCTAGTAGCTTCAATTTGGCTTAATTCGATCTTATTATAAGGTTTACCAAGCCCATATCGAAGCTTCAGTCGGTGAATTCCATCACGAAACTTCTTCACAAGGGTTGCCTCTGGCCTCACCTGCTGAACTTCTGGCTTTAAATTGAATTGCATTGCATTGGCAAAGAACTGAAACCTAAGACGGAGCTGTCCAATGTTCCGAATTTCACCCAAATGCGAAAACAGCCCAATTGTAGACCCAACCAAAGACGAGAAAATTGAATACCACAACTGCAAGTCCATGAGGTATATTAAAATGACAGGAATCCACAAGAACATGACTGCAACTATGTTGGTGCTGCCAAAAAACTCATGCCATTTGTAAGGACCCGTAAGTTTCAAAAGTGCCCTCGTGGGGCCAACAAGAGGTTGAATTTGAAGAAAGTAACTAAACAAAAATTTTGAAGCCAATACAATTATCCAGAATACTGTATATTTGACATTATCGACGAGCCCTTCTCTCAAGCCCCGACCGATAAATATTCGAGTGTGGAACCACCACGTTAATACGTACAAAACATTCCAATCCAACACCTCAATTCCATTTCGTATCCAAGGAAGAACAAATAGAATCAACGCTAATAACTCAGGAATAACAAAGACAAAGGCTGCTTGAAGAAAAACAACAACTTTCCTAGTCGCTTCATCGGACCATTCTCCGTCGGAGTTCTTTTGCATCCAAATCTTCGCATAAAATACTGAAAATAAGATGATCCAAGTTGCAGCGACAATACCCTTTAACACCATTCTCAATCCGAGTATTAAGGTCTCGCGTGAAACTAAACTATACTGAGTTCCAGCATCAAGAATAGCCTGAAGTAATCGAAGCCCACTCCAAGTGATAAAAATGGTGAGTAACTCAACTTGGACATCTCGATTCTGCAATGCTTCCCATGGAAGATCAGTTCCTTGCCAAGCAACGACAATGGAAGCCTGGAAAAACAGAATCAACAACACCCAGAGTTTATCGAAGCTTCGATATACGTTCCAGAAAGACCTCTGCTCGACGAAACCGGTTTTCCCCACCCTCTGATTCTTCTGGGTCGTCGCAAAGAAATTACTACTAAGAACTAAAGGCCATTTGAGGCTCTTAAAACATCTCCTGCTCCAAAAATACTCATTTATATCGTCGTAATTTCGCCAGGCAGAGTGAGGAGCAGTTCCATTTCTGCTACTCTCGACTTCGGCCTTGATAGTTTGGTAAATGGGCATTACTACAGTTTTTAAGAAAGCACAATCGCCTGAAAATGAAGGCAAAAATGGCTGACCCGTTTCAGGGTCTGTGTAATCATCGAGAATATGGTTGAGCTCCATGGCCATAAAATGGTAGATGTAGCAAATACATTCGGGAGCAAATCGAAGGTTAGCAGACTCACCCCAGATAAGAAGATAAAGCGAAACGTAGAGCAACTCCCGCCGGATATCGTTGAAGTCGCGGCGATTTGACAGCGAGACTTGTGATTTTCGGCCCAAATAAGAACACCAGGATGTGTAGTTATGCAGGAGTTTCCGGCGGAATCGCCGGAGAACTTGGGGGTCCAGCGTATCATGGTCCGCCGGAAGGGTTTGCAGCCGCATTTGGGAATTTGCTAGGTGGAGAACCAGATGCTCACGCTGGTTCTTAACGTTACCATTTTGGAAGCCGAAGAAGATGCCCAGCCAGTCCAATAGGTCGTAGTTCCGATTCCACGGCACAAATGGCGGCTTTCGGAGGTCTCCGGCAGCGCGTAGGGCGGCGGCGGCAGCGCGTACTTCCGGATACCGCAGGGAGGGGTGGTCAGCACGGAGGTCGTGGATGGGGATGATGTTGTAAGGCTCAACGGGAGGCGGCGGCGGTTGAGGCATATTTCGGCCGCGTTGCGGCAGAGGACGCTGCCTCAAACTCATGATTCAGAAACGAAATCTTCAGTTACTCACTCTCATAAAACTGTCTACCCAGAAGCAACGGAGCTCGAAGGAAGAAACATCAACAGAAACGATGGGTTCCGGTCCAAGCTAGTATTTTGCCGGCGGTTCACATCTGGGTCTGAACTGAAAAGGTCTGGTGGAGAAGAGAGAGAAAGGGAAAAACAAACAGTTCACGATGAGAGAGATAAGGGGGTAGAAAATCCAAAAGAGCACTGCAATAATCCCTACTAATCTTTCATTTTCAGTTGCAAATGGATAAATAAAGGGTCATAACTCATAAATCCAAGACTATTCGTTAAATCATGATAAACGTTGGAGAAAGAAAAAGAGAAGAAAAAGCTCAAACATTTTCTTATCGTCGACGTAGAATATTACAAAAATCAGATCGCTTTCTCTAATCAAACATTTTCAAGTTCATAAATGTTCTAGTTTGTGTCGTGTTGTTGGAAGAGATGCAAAAAGCTAGAAAATTTTTTCCCACTTTCCCCCATTTTCTCTCCTCCCAAACATTAACAGCGGCAGTTTGGTAGAGTGTGGAGATTAGATCGGCTCCGAATATACTGTCGCACAAAAACCTCAAATGTAGGCAAAACCCACCCGCTGAAACTAGAGAGTGATACGCACGCCCCAATGAGGGAGAAGCATCGTGGATCATGAAGTGGAACCAAACAGATTTCTAGGAAGAAGCGAAACAGTGCAGTACACCCCCTTGTGAATGGTCAGATAAAATTATCATTTTTTTGATCTTACCCTAAAATTTAATAATTATTTCAGTCACGTGACCAAATTTCCAATTTCTAAATGCATAATTTTAAAATACTCATACATTTTATTTACTTCAAAATATTATATTTTGTTGATTATTTTTTTAAATTAAATATTATTGTTATTATTAAGAATAATGAAAGCTTACGTTATAAAACAATGGATTGTGTTTAGAATTTAGTGTCAAGTTTAGGATTAATAAATAAAAATAACGAGATTGTAGTTAGAAATTATAACTATAACATAAACTTTTATTTTCTAATAAAAAAAAACTAAAATATCAACTATGTACAACTTAAACCTCCTTGTTACACTTTCAATATCCATGTGCCCATTGCAATACTAGTTCACCAATTGTTAACAGGCCCTTTGATTCTATGACGCTGGGCGAAAAGGCACGCCATTAGCTATAGATTTTATTGAGCACATGCATTATTTAACGAAAAATATAACGACAAAGTGTAAGTTGTACATGTTTCATAGTTTATGGATTATTTGTTTCATCTTCAAATAAATTAGATGATAGAATGACGTTACAGTCGTTCTTGGGTAACTTTGGGTAATAAATGGACAATAAATTACTCAAAAAATTATAAAATTGTGTGAAGTTTTTAAAACACTTCTTTTCCTTCTCTTTTCTACAACTATTTTGTGATAAAAATAAAATATTTCGTGATTTTTTCCTTCTCAACGGTAGTTATAATGACTAGAATTTACTGAAAAGTGACATCTTTAAGTAGATTAAAGCACATTTTAAACACCTAAATTAGTGGCTTTCAATGGTTAAGATATAGCGAGTAAATATGATTGCTGGGTCAGCAAATACAACAATCAATTTACCCAACACACCAATGCACAACTATGGGCATGGCTAATGTTATGAAAGTAAAGTAATACAGGCATGGATATGTATTACCTTCCTCGTTTATACAGTGAAATAGCAAACTTATCCATGCTTCCTTCCTAGTTCCGCCTTCATCTTCTTTTCTTCAGTAGAAATACGAATGAGTTTCGTCATAAATGTGGGCCGTCATGTTCATGGTTTGAAGCATTGCTTCTCCTCTTTTGTTGAAGTTAAATACCGATATTCCGCCGTTATTTATGTCTATTGCACGGAACCTGAATTAAACTCATATGTTTCATATGGTGCATCGTTACTCCATATATATATATATATATATAACACGCAAAATAGCTAATAGCAATATATCCAACTGCATTTTCGAAATCTGCATGAAGAATGTGAAGCAGTCGAAAATAATAAATATAAAAATCTGATATTTAAGACTAACAATGGGTTAGATTGGCTGACTTGAGTGTACATATTAAGCCGTTTTTTAGTTACAGACCAACTAGACAAGAAAGTTTTCAAGTTCTAATAAAATATATAAATAATTCTCATGATGTTTGCCAAGGGAAGAAGCTGAAAGTGTACCTCTCTGGGCCGAGTCCTAAGGCGGAGCAGATCAATGCTCTCAACATGGACTTGTGTGTGACAACCAAAAAATTTTCTCCCTGATAATATAAGAAGAGTTAGCAACGCTTATGGCTCTTAAAGTTCCACATGCATTAGATAGAAAGATTGCGAAGTCAATAGCTTACTGGCGTCAGCAAGATTTCCCTCCAAGCCTCTTTAGCTGTTATCCAAAGATTTCGAATAGGATAGACGCCATTAACGCAAAAATTAGAAGGATCCTCTCGCCATGTTGTGTACTCCTTTGGATATCTCTGCTTAGCATCCACTGACTCCAAATTCTAAACATAAATTAGTACGATTCATGTAGAATTTAATAAACAACGACGAGCTATTGAGCAATATTTTTCAATCAGCAACAACATTTCACATACCAAGAATTAAAACTTATTTTGTCTAACCAAATGCAAATAAAAACAGTAATAGTAAAAATGCACGAATTTATAGCATTCATTCTTGTAAAATTTACATCTGCCTTGCTACTACAGTGTAACACTTAATTAAAGAAAGTTTATTAAAAAATTTGGCATACAACCTTGCTGTTTGCATTAAATCCTATCATTCTAATAGTTAGAATTCGGTGTAAATCGAATTCTATTTGTGTCAAGTAAGTAGACTTGTGGTGTAACTCTCATTTACGTTTTTGTTTTTTCTATAACTTAGAATCGCAAAATTTAAGGATGTACTTCAATTTTCACATGGTAAATTAATCCTCTACCCTTAGTTTTTTTTCAAAATAATTTTCTTACCTAAATATGAGAGTCTCACATTTGCATTTTTTTTCCAATTATTGTCGATTTCTAAAAAGTAGCATTAGAGCCTAATAGAGAGAGATTATAGAATGAAGTTTTTGAAATTCGTCGAAACATCAATTCTCTCAAGTCGTTCTGCATCAAACAACGTTTTTTGCAACTTTTTAAAAAATTACAATTTTTTGAAAAAAAGAAAGAGAAAAAATTGTTCTCGCTACCATTAGGTTTTTCTTTGTTGCGTAGAAATAGATGATGCCGATGTTTCTCGATCAACCCGGCCATTTGTTGCCCATTGAGGATGTGGATCAACGTCCCTCCATTGACCAGTGAAGATTGACCATTTGCCATCTTCGATCATGTTCTTCTTCTACAGGTTGTCTTTATCGCGAACCTCAGTGATTTTCGGCAAAATTTAAGTTTTGATTTTTAACGTCAATTTCATATTCATAGTGATGAGGACATCTTCGACATTTTCGTTTTATTATTTATATATTTTATTTATTTATTCCAGTTAAATTTAATTTCTTGTATTTTAATATTATTTCTTATCTTTTAGCATTAACCCTAATTGCTTCTATTTAATTACTATTATTGTAATTAGAAAAGACAGTTTATGGTGATTATTGAATGAATGCAATGTGTTGCTATTTTCCCAACCTTAATTCTCTCTAGTTTCTCCTCTCCTTTCTCTTCTTCTCGACTATAATTTTTCTTCTATTTCGTCTATCATTATTCATTTTCATTTATATTTCTTATTCTAATTCTGCTATCTACATCAACTTGGTATTAGAGCAGGTTTTATTGTTTTATCAAACAATAAATCTTGGTTTTCTCAAGCAATTTTACTGTTCATGATGTGGTTACTGTTCATTGACCAGTTACTGTTCATCGGTGACACTGTTCATCACAGGTTACTATTCATCTCCAAAAATATGAAGCTTTGTTGGGTTTGTTCTATTTCCTACTCTCTAACGCGAAAACAGGCAAATTTGACCCAAGCTTGCACCTCTAATTCCGTTATCAGAGCTCAGTGATTTCTTGATGAATTATTTGTTGTGATTTTTTGTACAATTTATTTGACCGATATGAGGACAAGGAGTGGTGTTCAAAATAATCAAAATCGAGAGGCTAATTTGCAAAAAACTTCCATTGGCCACTTTAATAATGTAAAACCTTATAATATTTCATGGTCTATTTTAGTGGACAGTCAGATGGTATGATGTTTTTGATTAGTTATAAAATGTAGAGATATTGTTCAAATGTTATGATTATTCAGAGAGAAGAAAAATCAAGCTAGCCGCTTGGAGTTTCAACGAGTATTCTAATTTGTGGTGGTACAAACTTACGAAAAAGAGAAGATTATATCACAATAGCACAATTCGTGCATGGGAATTAATGAAGTGTCTAATGAAAAAGGAGTTTACCCCAAGACATTACAAACATAAGTATCGCTCTCGGCAATTTGCAGAGCACCAAACAAATTGGAGCCACTGCCTGCTTTAGCACAGACAAATAATGAAGTTGTTGAATAGTGCTCAGATGGAAAAAAATAAAATAGATAAATTGTGTCTTGAGATTCAACAAGAACTTAAAAAGTTTTTCGAAATATCCAATGGGTTCAATCAAGCTAAAGATGAAGAGAAAATTGATGTTGACTCTTGTGAACCAATACTTGACAATCAAATAGAGTTGTCGAAGGTGGTTTTTCAAGAGCCTACACTACAAAGTAGCTCTTTTAATTCCTTGGGTGAATACGTTTATGTGGAGGGACCAACTCTTATAAACGATGAGTAAGAGAACTTATATAAAAAAACAGATGTTTCGCTAGAGGAAGAAATCATCTATCATTACAAGAGTCCTCTACTCGAGATTGATAGGACAAAATGACGAATAAGAAGATGTTTGGCTAGAAGAAGAAGAAGTCTTTAAGAAAAATACTTAGATAGTGAAATTGTCTCTTTGAAGGCAGGTATGGAAAGAGAAATATGACATGAAAAAATTGGTGAAACAACTTATATTATGACAACAAGATTAAGAGCATAAGAGGTATTAAATCGCCTCCTACTAAAAGAAAAAGAAAGAACGTCTCAAGCCCTGATTAAGGTACCAAACCTTGAGCTTGTTGATTTGCTAAGTGTTTTGAAAATGGATCCATTTTATATTAACACCATGAGGCAAAACTTAATTATATTCCTAGAAGTTGTCGTATTCATGATTGCTTTGACCTTAAATGATGAAAATTTTTATCTTTCTTGCAAATGGAATGAAGTTAAATTTTCAGACCACACAACTACATACTTTGAATGAGAAAAGTTTTTCAAGACTAAGCACAAGTTATTTGATTGTTTAATTATGATTTTCGGCCTCTATAATGGTTTTAATACCTTCAAGGGGCCTCTACCTTATATTTTCAAGGGTTTCTTTGGAAAACTCCTCCATAGAACTAATGGCTCATTCACGATAGTAAGTTGCAACAATAATTATACTTATAAGCTATAAATAATGGAAAGGTAGAGTTTTAGCCACCCCTGATGATCATAATTTTTTTGCTTATTTCGGAAAAGAGAAAGAAGACAAAAGAGGCACCATTTGGCAACTCCAAGAATCTCATGTTGTAGCCGGTAAGTACTTCTTAGACTAGCTCAAAAAGATTATTGATCTAGATCTTCGATTACACAAGTTTATAGACGTCGAAAGAAAGTTGCTCAGCCGCTTATCTTATAGTTTTGGGGGATTGATAAGCTTGTTGTCTGATAGTTCCGTCAATTTAACTGGGTGACTCTTTTACCCCGAGAGAGTTGATGAGGACATCTTTAACATTTTCGTTTTATTATTTATATATTTTATTTATTTATTTCAGTTAATGTTAATTTCTCGTATTTTAAGATTATATCTTATCTTTTAGGGTTAGTCCTAATTTTTTCTATTTAAATACTATTATTGTAACTGGAAAAGATAGTTTATGATGATTATTGAATGAATGCAATGTGTTGCTATTTTTCCAATCCTAATTCTCTCTGGCTTCCCCTCATCTTTCTCTTCTTCTCGACTATAGTTCTTCTTCTCTTTCGTCTTTTATTATTTCTTCTCAGTTATATTTCTTATTCTAACTCCGTTACCTGTATTACATAGTTTTGTCTTGTTCGCAAGAGTTTTGTTCGAAAAGTTATGATTTTTCCAAGGATATTTGAAATTTGTGGGGTATTATTTTTCTGCTAATTCAAACTTTGTTTGATCAAATTTTTGGGAGATTTGTATTTTTTTTTTGGAGGATGTTATTTGATACTTGGTGGAATTGGAATCATAAGAATATTTCAATTTTCGAGATTTATTTTTGGTTATAATTTCAAAGAAAATTTGAATTTTGACATATGAGCGATTATTTTTTTTTAGGAATTTGATTTGATATTTTGGAGTTGATTTGATACCATGACAATATTTGAATTTTTGGGATATCTTTTCTAATCTTGTGATAATAGTAATTTTTCATTTCAATTTTTGATGCAAATTTGTTATTGAAACTAGTGATTTTGAGTTAAATATTTTTTAAAAGATTGTGTTTTGAGGCTATGATATTTTTGAAGTATATATTCCACTTTTGAATTAAGATTCGATATTTTGTTATGGAAATATAACCGTAGTGGAATGGAAAAGAGCTTTGAATGACAGATTCAATATAGAAGTCAAGATGCAAGATATATTCGCCTTGATTTTGACACACTTTGTGGGATTTGAAAATGTCTTAAACCTCGTCAGTTGCTAAATTTACCCTTGTGGATTTTTCAAATTGGTGATCTATATTTTTTTCTTAGAAATGGCCATATGGACCGCAGATCTCCTCAAAGGGTTTTGGAAGAGGAAGATCTGTTGAGTATTTGAAAATTGGTTCCTGCTTCATAATTCATTTTGAGCTGTAGATTGTCAAAATTCAAGGTTTTGAATTTGATTTGGGTCGGATTGATGAATCTGTGTTTTACATCTTCTTTATAGAATTCGCATCATGGTGAAAATTGTTAGAATTCGGAGTTAAGTGAATTCTAATTGGACCATGCAACTGAACACACATTGTAAATCTCATTTATGATTTTGCTTTCTCGATATATTTATATAAGGTAAATTTGTTAAACTCACGGTTGTACTTTGATTTTTGCATAGTAGATTTATTTTATGCCCGTGATTTTTTTTCAAAAAAGTTTCCGCATAAATCTATGTGTTTCACAATTTTTTTTTTTTAGTTATCATTGGATTTCTAAATCTAAAAATAAGTTTGTTGAAGTAAAGGATAATGCACAACCAATATCATTGACCTACACTCTTACAAATTAGGCTCTATATATCCAAGGTCATATTATAGAATGAATAAAAAATGCTTCTCAATTGTGTTTAACACTCTGTGGAAGGCGGATAAGACAAGCAAAAAATTATGAGAAGTAATAAAAGAAAATCAAAGTGGCAATTATAGTATCCGTATCGATGATAGAGGGAAAGAGTAAGTACGGATTTGAGGAAG
This sequence comes from Begonia peltatifolia, assembly GCA_022433055.1. Lineage (NCBI taxonomy): Eukaryota > Viridiplantae > Streptophyta > Magnoliopsida > Cucurbitales > Begoniaceae > Begonia > Begonia peltatifolia. The sequence continues at coordinate 8,568,891 of CM039527.1, forward strand.
ACACACCATTTCTCATGCCTTCAAGAAAAAAAAGATGGGCCTCCTTCAAGGAATCAAGAAAAATCAGCGGTTCTTTCCTACCTTGCCATATAACTTCAGCAGTAGACTGTAAAAAATACCCACAATTGAAAATTTTTACGATACTTATCAAAAGCAGTTAAGCATGTCTTATTTTATACCTTCGCACGAGATATTGGACTAGAGAAACACTGATCGAAAGATATGTTTGCCAAGGCTTTCTTGCATTTTTCTGCTTGTTCAACTCCAGTTTCTGTTAGAACTGATAAGTTTGAGCTTCCCTGTATACATGCTTGGCCATTAGTTTAGAAATGCAAACATTTTATTCTGGAGTTGTGAAAACAAGAACGAAATACAAAACTTGAGTTCAAGTTCAGGACCTGTTCATTGTCCATTGTCTTTAACTTTTAAACCGTATAATATGTAATTGTTGATGACACCTTAGATAACTAATATTTATCAAATCCATTCTAGGTCATGAGGTTAAGTAATTAAGCAAAAGGGAGTAGGAAATTAAGCCATAAGTCATGCAGGGATTGATTTCCAAGTCCAGCTGTAGACAGCTTTCAATGCTTCTTGAGGTGCTTTTTAGATCCCATCTCTAGTCAAAAGTCTGAACTATCAGGAACAAAATGTATGAAACTTGGTCTTAAATCAGTGTCAATTAATTAAATATCTATGTTTAATCAGTTTTTCAATTATAAGATGTGTAAATTAGTGTACGATGTTTACTCTCATGGAAATGTAGGGTTCACTTTTAAGATCTTCCAAAGCCTTCTATTCTTGTTTGTCATTTATTTCTTTTGTGGAATGTATTACGCTGACTACCTAAAGCATAGGCACAATTCCTGCCCACAAGCATGACGATAAGAAATGTACCTTAAGAATATAGATCACTACGATAATATGTATTAGTAAAGTTCATCAAGCAGCATCAATCAAATCCATTAATTACATAGTACCAATATAAAAAGAACCAACCTGAACTCTGCTTTCTCCATTCCAAGTGCTGAGACCGTGTCTTATAAGAGTTACCTTCTTTGATGTTGAAATCGACCTCCCAGTAAGTGATGTTGTAGCCTTTTCAAAATCAAACGCTCCACCAGTCATAGGACCACCATTATCAAATCTCTCTATCATAAAAAGTTTAAGATCATTCTTAAGCTTGGGCAGAAGGTTTAAGATCACTCTTGAGCATGAACAGAAGATAAATGAAATAATACTTGAAATACTGAGATTTATCAAAATTGTTTTTCTTCTTAGAGGGAATTCTTTTTTCAGATATGAAAAAGGAAGTTAGAACTATTTACAATAGAGCCAAAATAAGTGTGTGCTCTATTCCATTTATTTTGCCTCTGAAGTTGAACTGAACCAGTCCAATCTCACAATCATTAGACTACTGGTATACATCCAATACACTTAAAAACTTGTGTCGCCCACAAAAGATGTGTCCATTATTATAATTTTTTTTTAATTGGCACCACTTGACATATCACCCACAAATTTGAGTCACGGGCAGTATAGTTAAGTAAATGTTAGAAGTGAAAAGGAGACTTATGATCAAATGCCGAATAGAAACTCTTTCTGGCTCTCTCCCCTCATTGTTGTCGTTTCTGCAATGTGCATGACGAAACTAACACAGACATTATAATTAATTGTGATCTTATTAAAGACATTTATATGCAATTTTTATATCTTTTCAATCATATTATGAGGCTGCATTACGATATTGAGAGTTTTCTTAATGATATGTTTAGAATAACAAGGTGTCTAGAAAGCATAAACTAATTTTGAGATTAAGTATTTTTGTTATTTTTTGAGTTATTTGACTTCATCGCAACGCTCTAATATTCGAAGAAAAAGAGTTAATTGTTGATGTTAACACTATTAATTTCATAATTGCTAAGTGAGTTTATAGTTATAAGTTCTTTAAAATTTATCTTTTTCGGTTTTCTTTAATTATACAGAAATTCTTTAAAATTAAGTGTTTCTCTTTTTTTCTTATTATTGAGAATTGAGATAGGTTCTCCCCCCCCCTATTTTCTACTGTCATTTCCTCATATTTTTCCAAAATACTTCATTTCTTATTAAAAAAAAAAAGAAAAACAGACTAATTTTGGAGAAGGAAATAACTGTTTGGACTGAGAAAACAACAAATACAATAAAATAAAATAAATGAAAAAGAGAGAGGATGCTCTTATTATCAGATAAAAAAATTATCAGAATAGGCTGGCATTCGGCGTTCTCCTCTCAGTAGAACTAAATTCACATAAAACGGATAAGAAGGTAATATTTACCTAAACTAGGCCAAAACTCTCTAGCTTCTATCCTTGTTATTAGTATCAATCGAAAGTTTTCAACTGATTTGACAACCAAAGTCTGATCGGCAAGTCATTAATCAGTGTTATGCTAATTATTCACTCTTTCGCATATTATTCCATTTTCAATACGTTCATAGACGAATCAAAGGAGCTCCAATCTTATTCCCCTCTCGTGATTCGTAGAATCAAACACAAAACGCTTCGATTTGTTATCAGCGGTTTCTTCCAAGACCAGAAAATATCACAATCTACAAACTATCAAGATACTAAACCAAATAAAACGAAGGCGAGGGGAAGCAGATGATCATACCAGCAGTAAGAGAAAAATCAGCGCTAAAATTAGAGCACTTAATCACAGTTGTAGGAGAAGAATGAGTCTTAAGTTTAGGTGATCTTCGAAAATTAGGCAAGAAGCTCGGACATGAACATGATAGAGTTAGGGAGAAGGAAAGAACCTCGCAGACCATTTTTCTTCGAAATGCTTACTATCCAGAGACTGTCCTCCGCAGATAAACTTCTGGCTATCGACTGAAGGCAAATGGACGGTGAACACAGAACACGTCAGCTACTAGATGGACGGTGGTGATGAATTTAGGGGATTCGTACTTGATAGCCAGATGTAGACTTCAGTAGCAGATTCGAATCCCATAGTATCTTTTTTTTTTTAATATATATTTTTGTCTAGTCTTTATTATTTTTATTCGGTTACATAACGAATAATCATCAGCGAATTAATATAATAAATAAATATTTTAATAGAGCAAACTTAAATTGTAATATTATTATTTTAATAGTATTTAAATTATTGAGTTAAAACAATTTAATTAAAAATAATAAGTATTTTTAAGGTTAATAAAGAAATTCATTTGACTCCTTGTTATTTTTTAATTTTAAACATGAAAAACCCAACTTTTATTATTATTTTTAATATGGTATCACATAAAATAATTACTCTTTGCACTTTTTGAGACATTAAACAAGTAGATATGTGTTGTGTGGGACTTGGGTTGAATTGTTGTAAAATTGATTTTCAATTTTGGACGTCAAAAACCATAACCATACTAATCAAATCATTCAAACGTCTTTTTTAAAACGAAGATCAATTTCAAGACATGCTAGAACTATACCGAACCAAAATGAATTTCAATTTTTCCCACCTCACCTTCACATATAAGAATTTGTATCTGGGTCAATGTACCGATTACAAAATCTATTTGCCATAATTAATTTAATTAGAGTCACGAGATTGCGTCGAACAATGTTTGTCGCGCATTATGGTTGACTGGCATAGGCAGGTAAATGGTAATTGGGCGAGGCCTTTTTCCAACAAGCCTCCCATCATCCCTGCCAGAGTTGTTTCGCGATCCCTCCTAATAACATTAGCTGACATAATTAATCATAATAAAATAATAACTTTGATAAATTAACATATTACAAATGTTTTAAAAAGATAGGTTACAAAAGGGGTAAACCACAGAGCATACATATTGATTGAGCTAGGAGTAAAGTACAACTCCCAACTTTAATACCTTAAACAAATATGTATTAAATTTTTTACTATGAGTTTATTAAAATAAATATAAAACAAAACATATTAAGTAAATAATTACGAAAAATTAAAATATATTATCTATCATTTTGTGACCGTCCATACTAGATCTAACCAACCGCTTGTTATTTAATCTAATTTTTATTCTTAATTTGTAGAGAACATCCATGTGTTATTTTTAAAACTAATTGTATTTAATATTAATCAAAACAGGGGTTCTAGCATTATTTTGGATCCATTTGTGTAAAACTATGTACAAATGTACCCCAATAATAGACATTTCTAGAATATACATCATGAACAAATGATATTGCTAATTTTTTATTTTTGGTAACCTCTGTACTTTTTAAAATTATGTCAATGTCAACTACTGTAATGGTGTGAAATTTGACTTCAAATTTATTAAAATATGATCGGAGATAACAAATATAATAAAAAATAATTGTCACACTTGAAAATGCAAAAATATCATCTTCCAAAAATATAAAAAAAATGAAAGGCTTCCCTTTAGAAAAGAGAGAAGTTGTAGAATTCATTTGTTCACGGATCTCAGCCGGCACGTGTAATATCGAGCATTCGTACATGAACTACTCACTAGGTTAGTTGTCGATATTGATAAACCAATCATTCGTGGAACAATAGGCTAAAACTTTGGTCACATTATTTGCTCATTTATATATTTAAAACATAAGTGTACACAGACATGATAGGTGACAAATGGAGAATATAGTGGTTGGATCTTAATTAACATGGAATTACAAGTACAATTACTAGCCAACTCCCTACTATTCGAACAATATAATATGATAGAAGACTCTCCTTAACGTGACACCTAATGCAATTAATAATTAAGGCTATCCAATATAATATAATGTTTAATTATGATAATAAGTCCTAGTCTAAAAGGAATAATTCCAAACTATATTAATTCTGAAATTTATTTATTATTAATAACTGTTTAAAATTGGTTTTTGGAATAAGAAAACAGCTTTTTAAAAGCTGTGTAAAAAAAGCGGAAGGCGTGGCCCACTCCGCGACCTAACCCAAAGACGACGCTGAAGAAACGGGAAAATGAAAGGAAAACTGTAAGCGGGCCCACCGCAGCTTTAACTCCATTAATCCTCTTCGAAGAGCTTCGTCTCCTCTCGGCCCTCGTCTCGTGTTCTCTCTCTCTTTCGCTCTCTAGTTTCTCTTCTAGAAGAGGCTCCGCTGGTGTTCGAGGAAAGTTTCTCAGCTCGTTCGTACGGTAACCTGCGTCGGTACGTTCTGGCAACTGAGATTGGAGCATTTTTTGCGATGTGATTTTCTCTGACGTCTTTCTCTTTCGGTTTTGCTGACTCACGACTGCTGGTGACTTAGCTTTTGATGATTGTTTTATTTCTTTGTTTAGTTTGTTTGTTTGCCTTGCATTATGCGGTGTAGGCTGTGGATCTTTGGCTTTGTGAAGTTTGTTTTTCTTTTTAGATTCTTTGACAGTGTAGATTTGGTTCCATTTCTCCGCGAGATAGAGGAAAATTGGATAAGATGCCGATCGCCGATTAGTGCTTTCTGTTAATGAGTTGGAAGTATTTTCCCTTTTAATACCAGTCGTCTCTGTATGATTGTGTGCCTCTTTGCACTGGGGAAAACTTGTAGTTTCTGAAATGAAAAATTATGGGTTGAGCTTAGTAATCTTTGGCACGAGATGCAGAATTTGTTAGAATTAACTTCATTGAGGTTCCTGTCGTCTTTACTAGAGTTCAGTTCCGTTTCCAAACATTTTAACAAAGCACCTTGGCCGCAGCTTTTAACCATTACTACTCTTTTTCCACTTTTATTCACATCCTTTGTTTACAATTTTCTTTACCATACCTTTTCAACTACGAAGTGAAAACCAGACTTGCGGTTATAGATGCAAACGTTTTCAGTTTTTTGATGTTCTTACTGCCTTCTTTTGCGAGTTTGATGATTTTCAAAGATTTTTCAGTGATTATTTGTGTATTTTTATTTTTCTTATGAAACATAATATTGGTAGAAATGGCCACAATCAAGTAATCAACGACAACATCAGAATTCAGCTCAGTTAGAATCTGTATGTAACTAGAAGTTGTACTTTTATCTTGAAGGAAATGTCAAATGTTCTACAATGCCTTCATTAATCCTATGTATGTCTCAGTGTTTGCCCTATTGTTAGAAGTCGAATTTTAAACAATCTAAATTGATACCAAGTTTATCACTGTTCTGTAGACTTAAGCATTGCAAAATGTGATCTAATTAAAAATCATATTAATATTATCATTAATCAGATATATTTTTCCTTTGTGGGCTAAGGGAATGCATGAACTAAGATAATAGTCTTATCGTATGTTATGAATTTTTACCTTCTGGATTGTTTGGTGTTTACCATTTGACTGTAACCTTTTCGGCCCAGACGAAGCGGATAAATTGAGACCAACCGGTATTGGAGCCTAATTATAACTTTAGAAGATACAATACAAAAGCAATTGAGAAAATTTGAATATTGGCGCTAGAAGTTGAAAATGAAAGGTTTAGAGAAAAATTTGTGAGAACTTCGCACAGTTGTAATATATTTTCATAGAAATTAATTGTCTGAAAGTCTTAAATGTGTTTCTGATCATTAGGCCCTTTCCGTCAATTTAATTCATTTGTTGAGTTAGTGATTACCTTACTCTTGGATCCTTCGGAATAATATAGGCACATGGTGGGGTCTGTATTCCACAGTGCTTTGATTTTTGTTTACAATAAGTACAACTTTGTGGAACCTTGGATTAGTCTACATGTGAGCTGTTCTTGTTCTCAAGTTGGAAAGTGATAGTATTCTCTGGCCACCTAATTAGCATTTCTGATTTTACTTTCCTATCTGTGCATCCTCCTTTCCCTGCCTTTTGCGAGAGCTTTCAGTTATAAACCTGTGTAGGATTAGGAAATTAGGAAATTTGGGTACTTTTTGTATCTAATTTAGATTTCAATTCTGTGAAACTTAGGTTGTGAGAGAAATGGCCTTTGAGCAATACTTCACCCATGCGTGGAAACCAGTTCCTGCTCCAGTTTCGGAGTCTGAAAAGTACAAGGGTTGCTTTGACTGCAACATCTGCTTAGACTTTGCAAACGAGCCTGTAGTTACCTTGTGCGGCCATCTCTACTGCTGGCCATGCATTTACAAATGGCTTTTCGTCCAGAGCGCCTCCCTTTCCCATGATGAGCCGCCACAATGCCCTGTTTGCAAAGCCGATATCTCTCACGCCAAAATGGTACCCCTCTATGGCCGTGGGCAATCTGAAGATGAATCTGAGCATGAGGAAAGAGCTTCCCTTCGAAGAATGACCATACCTCCAAGACCATCAGCTTGTAATCGAACTCTTACATCTACAATACCAAATAATGTGCAGCAACTTCCATATCGAAATCCTTATCAGAATCAAAACTTCGACTCGCATGAAGAGGAATTTGCATCATCAATGGTTGATTTCGGAGGAACTTCAATCAACGGTTTCCATTATTCAACCGTTGGGATGATTGGACATATGGTCAATGCTAGAGTCTTTGGAAACACACACAGCTTATATCCATACCCAAATTCTTACCAGTCAATGGGGAACAGTACTCCCCGGTTGAGGAGGCAAGAAGTTGAGGCCGATAAATCGTTGAACAGAATTTCAATTTTCTTCTTCTTCTGCTTCCTTCTCTGCCTCATTGTATTTTAAACTTGTGAAAACTGTGGAATGGAATTGAAGATTATCCAGGTTAGGAGACAGAATTTCCACAGATGAGAAGTAAAATCCCATGTTGAAACTGAAGCACAATATGTTGCTTACGAGTTTCGCATTGCCGGAATCACTCTTTACAATGCCAATGACGTCCCACATTGTGCTCGGAGGAATTAGTATCAAAGTCACACATTCCTCGTGTTGTTTTCAAATGAGAGGTGAGTAGTAACGATCTTGATTCCTTCTCCCTTTGCAAACGAAAGGTGGAAAAGTTCGTTTAAACGGTGTTATATTTTTCCAATGAAAAGCCGAATAATTCAATGGTCGCTCAACTCTCAACTGATGCAATTAATATGGAGGATTTTGGTCAGACTTAAATGTTCAAAATTCTAAACAATTGCTTTAATGCCTGTTATAGCCATGGCTCTTCAAGCAATTCCCCCACCTCAGCCTTTACGGGAATTTTGAGAAACTATTCCAATAATATAAAATAGTTATGATAATGATAATTTATTACTACAATGGGTTGGATTATGAGTGTCATAATTAAAAAAACAAGTCATAAAGGGCCAGAGTTTAGAGTTCAATTATTTGGGAAGAAGCAAACAAATCTTGAAAGACTCGTACCCACCTCTTATTTTGATTTGTGATGATGCATGAAAGTGACCTCGTCCTTTGATGTTGCCTTCTTTCATTGTCCTTCTTAATTTCTTTTTTTGGACAACCAACAATTTATTAACTAAAATAAATAACCAACTTGAGCATAGTCCCATAATATGGTCTGAGGTTCACATGCAGGCTTGGTCCATCTCGACCCAGGACCAAATAATGATTGATCATATGCTGGTCGGATCAAACTTGGCCTTCTTTCATGTGGCAGGGCTACCATACACTCACTTGAAACAACGTCTACCAAATGGCGTGCCGGAAGACTTGCAGATATGCGAAGGATGAAGCCCCACACAAGTCAGGGACATCACTCTAGATCTTGGGTGTTGGTAGAAGGAAAAATTAAGTCCATGGAGCGTGTCCAAGACGAGATGTTGGACAGAGAAAGCAAATGAAAATGGTCATTGCAATGCTCATTTTATGTTAAACGTAACTTTCCCAACATACTAACAGAACGATACACAAGTTGCATCAAAATCTGAACTTCTTTCTCAACCAATTCCTTGTTTTCAGTCATTTTCTCTTCAAAAATGAAACTGTCAAAAAATCCATCTCCATTCGAAGCTTTGAAAGAGAGCGAGAGAGGAGGTTGCTGAAAAAATGGCAGCTTTAAATGGGTTTACTTTACTTTTTTATATTAGGCTATATGGCGGTAGAATCTGCAGCTGAAAATTGATGCAAAGTCTGAAAATAACCATGGTTTCAACAATGGCCTGAGTCATGCCACCAATCTTGATTCCGGTGGAGTCTCCCAAAATGGTGTCGGGTTTAGTGGCTAGGGTGCAAAACCAAAATGGGGCAATGGTGGCCACGGTATTAAGCCCAGTACTACCAAAGGCCGTGGAGAGTCTCGCAATGATCATAAACTCATCTCCGTGAAGACAATCAACGGTCAATATTCCTCCGTCTGGAAAAGAAACAATGGTGATGATGAAGACTGACACGGGCCCAGCAAAACAAGTGGAACAATTGAAAAAATGATCATCATAATAATCACCAGAAAAGAAAACTAATATATGAGCTCAGTCAAGCTTTATGTAGTGTCCTGTATTAACCTGAAATAAAGCCCTTTCAAATTCAGTGTTACTGCAAAATTGATTGCACAAGAAAACGTTAAGAATTTAGGTAAACAATCTAACCTTCAATATGAGATATAATGAATTGGCCCAAAAAAATATTTGAGGTTCCAGCCTCATCCGCAAAATTAAACCTGAGAAAATAATCATCTATGGTCTGAATTGGTTGCTATCTTATAATAAGGCACAATGTCCCCTAGCTAATATGATAAATCATCGTCCATCTAATCAAGAGCAGTACTAATAGCAAAAAGTAAAACAAAAAAATAGTAACATGAAAATCACGCTCAATCTGCTGTAAATTTACTATGAACACGAAGAGATACTAGGAGTTTGATCACACTTTGTCGCTCTAGTAGCTCAATAATAAGTATGCATGCATACTATTTAAAATAAAGATAAACTAACACAAATATCAGATACCTAATATATACCTTACGAAAAGTCCTGATCTGCGTACGACTATGCATAGAAGCTATAATTAAAATCTGCATATCTGAAATGTAAGGCAAGTTAGGCAAGAAAAAAAGAGAACAATAAAAGATTTGGAAGAATAGTAGACAATTAAGAATCAATAGCATCAAGATAATGTTAAAATCAACTAACATCAAGACTTGAATAACATAAATACCGTGATCAATCCGGAAATTCGTCTTTTACTTAATATAAGCAACTGTACAGCCATGATTCATTGGACCGTCTTGTTCGAATTTGGCAACACGTGGGTGCTTCCTCAAAATCTCAAGTGCTCGCTCCTTAATTGCCCCAGTGCCCATTCCATGAATGATAAAAATAACTGAGTTCGACCTGCTTGAAGAAATGGCCATGTCTAGGTGTAATGAAGCTTCCTCCACTCGCATACCACGCAAATCCACAGTATTCTTTGATGTCTGCACCACGGGGCCATAAGAAACCTCTCCTTTGCTTGCATCTGAACTGCCAAGAAACTCTCGGCTTTGTTGAACCTACAAAGTCAATAAAATTTTAACCTTTTAAAATTATCCAATTAGTGATGAAGAACATGTACTTATTTCTGAAATACATCTCATGAAAAATTTATCATCATTTAGCATCGATCGAGTAAGAGGGTAATAGAATTATTCTCAGGACTTTCTAGAGAATGCAACATAAACTCCTATTGACGATAGAGTAATCAACACAAATGCATCTATCTAACTAAATCTCACCTAATAAGCAAGAAAAATCATTAGTTGGACTCTCAAAGAGCTTTACCAGTAGAACCTAAGTCCAAGTACGTGTGAGTGTGTAGATATTCATTCACTATTTATACAAATGTGCTATGCTATCAATCCAAGGAAATAATTAAACCTTCCTCACACAAATAAGGAATACCTGTCTTTTCAAGAGAGGGACAGAATTAACTGAAGCATTTGTTTCGTTACTAGGAAGAGGTCTGATGTTCTTCTTGTTGACACGAACCTTAATTTTACCATATTGCACGAGAACTGTCTCATTATCCTCAGGTGCTTCAACAACAGTTGCTAACTTATTTCCCAGTCCAATGACCCGAATTTGCTCCCCGAATTGTGGGGCATAAGAACTAGAATTTGCTTCAGGGAAACCATCATCAACGCTTTCCTCTTCAACAATTGAAGCAATTGCAGATTCTGATTTCCTAATCAGTGCATTAATCTGATTAATACTTGAAATTTTCAGCTGGCTTTCAAACTCCCGTATTACAGTTTCCATTTTAGACTTTGCTGCGTTAGTTATTTGCTGAACTTGTCGGGTTTCATACTCTTTAAGTGCTATCTCACGCCTATCAAGATCCCTTGCCTCATTCTGGATCTTCATTTATGAATTCAAAGGAAAAAGATAAGTAAGCAAACACCTTAATCTTGCAGTTTTAAACACATTAAACTACCATTATTTAAGACAAAAGGTAATTTTTGTCTGTAGTCTAGACTCTAATACATTGCTATTCTAGATATGATTCACGAGTTAAAAATATTATTATTAAAACCAGTCAGGCCATATGCACCTTAAAACTTAGCAACTCATTAACAAACTAAGGAATTGACAATACTGAAAAGGGTCAAACCATGGTTCCGATGGTGTTGACTTCCCAAAGTGAATGGTTCTAACAATACAGTAAAGCCAAAAAAATCAACAATGGAAGAAAGAAATGTAAGATCAGTACCTCATTAAAAAGATCTGAAATTTCAGCATGGAGAGAATCAGCTCTTTTTCTATGAGATTCCAACCGGTTTTTTTCCTCCACAAGAGATTGATAGAGCAAACCTTTCCGCCCTGTCTGTTCCTCTGGTCGCAATTTCTCCATCCATGTCTGTGCCCGCTCTATTAATTTTGGATTAAAGCCAATGAATTTAGCAATAATCAAGGCATTTGATTCTCCAACACTTCCCCATATGATCCTATATGTTGGTCTTAGGGTTTCTATTGAAAATTCTACTGCAGCATTCTCGAAGAGACAATCCTCCTCCTTTAGGCAAGTTAAATCCGCAAAATGAGTTGTGACAACAGCTAAGTTGACGCGATCTTTGAGATATTTCAAGATGCTGGCAGAAAGAGCCACACCCTCTGATGGGTCGGTTCCATTCCCGATTTCGTCAATAAGGACGAGAGACTTCTTGGATGAGACTTCTGATATTTTACAAATCCGTGAGATGTGCCCACTAAAAGTAGAGAGATTTTGTTCCAGAGACTTGAATAAAGAAAATCAAGTCAGATAATAATAACACTGAAGAAAACTGGTAACTAATCTGAATCTGATGAAACAGAAAACTTAAAGTTCTACCTGACAATCTCCAATATCAACAAGAACCAGATCGAACCATGGAAGTCTTGGGCAGTTCCTAGCTGGCAGATACAATCCAGCCTTAGCCATCAGGGATGCCAGACCCAAAGTCTTAAGGGAAGCAGTTTTTCCTCCTGTATTTGGCCCGGAGATCACAACAACTCTGGTTTGACATTTAATTTTAATGTCTATTGGCACAGGGTAGATTGAACATTTTTTGTTATCAGATTGAAGAACATTCACAGTGCTTGATGAAGTGATCTTCGATGAACTTCTAAGAGAGGACTCGAGCAACAATGGATTCTGGATACCATCAATGTCTATTGACAAATCAAAATCAGTTCCATCAAAACATTTCCCTTCATATCTCTCGTCTGAGAAGGATGGACAGACCCCATTGATCCACTGAGCATGAGCAGCCCTAGAAAAAGCAAGATCAAGTTCCAGAATTCTATCTAACAAATACTCAATCCCCATTTTAGATTCTGCTATTTCAGTTGTAAGCAAGCTCAAAATAGATATTTCCTCAGTCTTCTCAGAGTTCAAAAGCCAAACTTCCATATTGTTTAGTTCTATTGCCTCTTTGGGTTCCACAAAGTACGTTACTCCAGAACTACTGGAATTTAAAACTACCCCATCAGACACCAAATGTTTATGCGAAGCTCGAACTCCAACACACATTCTTCCCCGGCGCTTTGTAATCAGAGGCTTGTCAATTCCGCCGGCCTGAAAAACTCGAGAGGATGTCGCCTTAAGCAGAGCATCAAGTTTTTCCATATTCTTCTTCCTCTCTGACCTAATAAGCTCCAATTCCTCGCTAGCTCTGTCATATATGGTCAGGAAGTTGCAATCAATGCAGAATTCTATCTTCCTCTCCAATTCCACATGGAAATTGCAGTTTCCAAATATTTCAAGCAAGGGCAAGTACCTATTCGAATACCACTAACTAGGTTAATCCAGTAGATTTTGATCCTGCTCTATATTGACAAAATCTTCCAACTGCTCACCTTGCAATCAGGTGTAAAAGAATATAAAGCGATGCATTCTATACCTCTGAGAAGAATCGCCACCAGCGGCATCCCCCAATTTCTCGAACAACTCCCTAGCCGCTCTCAGCGTTCGTTTCACAGTACAAAGCTCCGCTACGGTAAGCAACTCACCGGAAGCTGCGGAGTTAACGATTCCAGAAATATTCTCGATTCCTGAAAATTCCAACCGCGGAGAAACAAATTTCATCGCCAACTCGGCTGCCTTAGTTTGGTGAAGAAGCTTCTCGCTCTCCTCCCTTGTCAGGCCGAAGGGGATGCTAGCGTTTTGAGCGAGTTCCAATCCCATGGAGGTGGAAGCGAAGGCGGAGAGTTGCTTGCAGACGGAGCTCCATTCCAGGATCTCCAAACTCTCCGTTTGCAGAGCATCCGAGAGAGCCTCTCGCCGAGAATCATCGTGGGTTGAGTATGAGAGAGAAAAGGAAGAAGGTCTAGAAGCTTTGGAGAAGAGAATTGGTGGTTTTTTAATGGAGACGAAGAGGGTGCAGAGGTCCTTGGAAGCATTAGGGAAGATCAGCGATGGAGTCCATGGATGGGAGTGAAAAAGCTTATCCATGGGAAGGTATGTACGTATACAGGAGAGGATCTCTCCGTTGGAATATATATTGAGCGACTGTTGGAAGTTTTTTCAATTTCTATTTTTTTAATAATTTTAATTTTCTTAAAAACATTTTTAAATCATTCTTTTAACGATTTAATAAAATACGGCTCCTGATCTTATTTTTATCAAGAATAATATCATCCTGTTAGCTTCTACTGGATACTCTTATTTTAAACCTAGATTAATATAATTAATAATTTATTTTAATAATTTATAATTTATTATATTAATTTTCAGCGTCAATTATAACACTTGTCAACAATGAGGTCACATGAAAAATAAAAGCATGACATTTTTTACCAAGTTTATATGCAAACATTGATTGAAAAAACAAATTCAAAACTATAAGAATTTAACAAAAAAATTAAAATACAAAATCAAATTGAATATAGTAATAGTACAATACATCTCAAATACAACATTAAGAATTCGTACCCTGATAATTTATTATGTTATCGTTTGATCATGTTTTGGGATACCCAAACTGGTTGGTCTTTCTCAAGCAAAACTCGAACAAGCATGACTAAGTTGCGTTACCTGCCTCTAACAAAGGTACTGACGTGAACATACCAGTATAAATAATTGCATAATTAAATATGCTATGATATTAACTCGTTTAATTAAATGCTATAATCAAACTTTGACTCAGCCGACATTATCGTTATCTATAAAATTTAGTCGCAACAACTTCTCCAGCAAATAAATATACATTTATGTACATGGCATTCAAATGGAGTATATACACGAGCGAAAAATGAAACCCAGACAGAAACTCCCTAATTTGACAAATTTAGGTGAAAACAGTAACAATCGGTTGTTTTACCGACAATGAGGGGGAATAAGAGGTTTCCCATCTGCAACAATTAGAACAGCATCAAGAAGTAAAAACAGCACTGCAGATTTATCAAGTTAACGGTGTATGTATGTATAGCTAAGGATTATTAGCAAGTGGCTGTGTGAAGATTCGACTGATTAAGTAAGTCTGCAACGCTCGTTGTTAGATTCAAATTTTCAACAAGATGATTGATTGTTGGTGATTTCTGAAGGCTAAACAAGTGACTCTTTTTTGTACCAGATATAACATATAAAAAGAATTGAAGGATTTTGAGAAGCATCTCTTTCAAGATTGGAGGCCAAGGGCATTTGTCCTTTAGAAAGGAGCATTGGGGCGGAAAGGGTCCGATGGAGGGAGAATATCAAGAGTTATTGAAGATTGATTCAGATAGAGTCGCCAAAATGGGGGATTTGATGAGAAGGGGAAATAGAATTTTAATCATTTCGACAATTTAAAAGCCCGACCAGAAAGGATATTTCCAATTTCGATCAACGTACCAAAAGGTCGGATACTCTTGCATTAAAAAGAAGGTAAAATATTAGGGGGTCTAACTTCACTTGGACCCCATATCGACAGAAAGGAGGAGGATGTGAATCACAGACAAAAAATTTATTAAACGGCTTACCAAATGAAGTTCCTTTCAGGAAACAAGGTTTTCCAGGTCCTTAACCACCACTAAATTCATCCATTAGATGAAAAGCTGTGCTTGCAAGAAAAGTTTGAGCCAGCCCAAGAGAGTGAATTATTTGCCTTAAGCACTTGATTGCTTGACAGTTGAATCCAAAATCTGATGAAAGATCAAAGGGAAATCAGCTAAATGTTTCAGTAGTTGTAGGAATATATAATTATATCAATGTAAATGAACTTAATACTCAGCATCTAAATTTTAATAGATGGTCAGGAAATTCAACGGCCACTGCTCAAAATAATCATCCACACTGTAAACCTTTAGGTAAAAGCATCACTCCAAGAGGTAATAACCTAATTCGGAGAGATTTACAAACCTGAAGTGAAAACTTCTTGACGAGGACCATGGAAAGAAGATTAATACTTATATATGCTTGCATTTGATGTATTAGGAATATTATTTAGTATTTTAGAACATTAATTATAAATTTCCATTTATTTAGATATTTCATTTCTTCACTAGTATATCTTTATTTAAAAATTTTCTAATTTGGAGCTATCTAAAAATTATTGCAACTTTGCCTCAGTGAATAATTCATTAAATTATGATATTATAAAATTTAATTTAAATTATGAATTGATTCGATATCTTCGCTTCTAATACAATATTGTCCGCGTTGTGTTAGAGCTAGTACAAATTTATTTTTGGAATCTTCCCAAAACGTGTTGTACTAAGTAGGAACAAAAATTTTACAATGTATTTCTACTATCCCAAACGATGAGAGATTGTGCACTCTCACTGGTATAAGTTAGACTTTCATTATCTTTACATGACAGACTATCACAATTTCATCTTTGAATTGGTCACTTTTTACAAATTTGGCTCTCTAATTCCTCAAATCTCTCAATTTCTACACCCGCATCCACCTAGTGTATCCAAAAAAATAATAATAATCTCTCACATAATTATTGACATAATTTATTCAAATAATAATAATCCTATTTTTATTCCAAAAAGATTCGGTGTTGCGAAAATAAAATGACACAGGTAAAAATGTTTCCAGATGCCACTAAGTCCCATCTCGTTTATTTCTAATGTCAAAAAAAGAAGACCTAAGATACAAGGAAAGGTTAGGTTTATAAGACAGCAAAAGCAATTACCTAGATAACTCGAATCCATGTTCCCCCGCACATTGGACAACCATATGCCCATCTGCTAATCCACCAAATTGTGTTGTCATTTTGAGATGGTGGATTATTTGCAGCTGATGAAGTAAAAGCTGATGTTTGCCTTAAACATCTTATGCACTGTATGAGAGTCATAGAAAAGATTGAATTAGTACCAAATACAAAAGACTATGCAAGTTCAATCCTACACAAAAAAAAAAGAGGGAACGCTGGCATGTGGCAAGATTATCTTTGAATGTGAGAACAAGGCAAGACTCTGAAAAAGATTATGCACAATTACACCAAATGAATTTAAATCAGGATGGAATCAAGTAGACCATCTAGCACAACAAATAGGCTCGTACAGCAAGAAAATGACATGTTCAACTACTCCTTCCATCTACTCACAATTTTTCAAAGCCCTAAAAAATATTATGTTGTGTAACAATAATGATTCTTCAAAAAATTATACATGCAGCATGTATAGAAATCATTGATACGAGCACATGACTTTCTATTTTTAATGGAAAAGTTTTATTTATTATTTCACAAAATTAAGAGCTTGCAACAGAGTTTTGTCTGTCTTAATGAAAATTCTTAGAGACCATCATCATTTGGATGCAGAAATAACAGAGTTTTTTTTTTTTTTTCAGTAAAAGATTGCATAGCACTGAAAATTTCCAGCTTCTAAGAACAGTGCACCTATATGAACATCCATAAATATGGCTATCATTAGTTATCATCCTTATAATGAACCAGAAAAAGATAACAAGAGGAAATTTAAGATCAAACCTTATACCAAACTCCATCAAGACCAGTCTTCCAGACAGCTGTCACAACATCTCTTCGAGATCCCATTATTCCAAGATATGCTCCAAGCCCAACAGAAGTGTTCAAGCCAAAAGCTGCATCCCTCTCAGACATTCTGCGCTTCCTTGGCCAAAGAACATTTGTTCCAGAATAAACATCATAACTTTCCGGGGAGCGATCAAATGTATCTGCAGAATGACTAAACTTGGGGGTGTCATCTATTGTCCCCAGGTCATTAACATCGCACCAGGGGCCACCATACATGTTACGCCTGTGCCATTCTTCAGCAGGCGGGTGTAATTCTAATTCCCGGAGTAATAGACCTGCTGCATCAGCACCTCTTGGCCTGGGCATATTCTACACCACAGTGGACATAGCACAAAGAAAAGAAAAACTAAATCATTAAGAAACAAAGTTGCTGAATTTTTATATTTCATGTAATGTTATATTTATTAATTTTTCTGCACAGTAAATAGCTACTTGGGTTTTTCCTTGTTTTCTGGAGTAGATTTGGGTGATCTTGTATTTACAACGTCTGAGGTGATTTCGCTAAATTTTGATTTTATAGATCTGTTAAGGTAGATAAGCATATAATTGTAGTTTTTCTCCAAAATAGAGATTTATGAATGAAAATTTCATTTGTCCCCCCCATGCAGTATCAGAGCCAGCGGGAAGGGTGATTTTAGAATAGGTATTTTATTTCTAAATCAGAGCCAGTCATTGACAAATAACAACATTAAAAAATCTTGGACCAAGGCAAATGGAGTAAAAGCAGGTTTAACCCATCAAAGCACTTTTACTCTCACTAAAAGATAATTGGTAACCCGATTTCTTAACTATTAATACTATCTTCATTAGCATCAGAACATGCACAACACATGAGCATCGTTCAGCTACGCATCTTTCTGACAAGATTCAAGTTCAGCCATTATCACGGGTTTGCTATCAATGAAAACTAAGAAAAACCTCATAATCAATGAATGGCAATGGCAAGGCACCTCAGACCCTAATTTCATTGGACAGTCAATATCCCTCTTTCTCCCTTTCTTCACCTTCTCATTCCCATTTTTAGTTGAGACTACACAATCTTGTTAACCACCGTTTTAGAAATGAAGGATTTGGAAGACGCCTATTTTCTTTGGGATACTTAGATCTTTCATGACTGGACTATTGGTATTTTGGTATGTCTAACAGAATCTATATTAATTAAAGTTGTGAAAATGTTGATATGGACGTTTGTTCTCTTCGTAAGACATATTACAAAATATGATATATCTCTAAAGTCTAACCTCCCAATAAGATGATGACGAGAGAAACCAAATTAAAGTTGTCTCAAATGTTTTTGTGGTATGCAGACTGAAGTATCTCAAGGTCACATACACCCAAATATTGTTCTTGATTTAGATAGGTGCTTAATTTGTACTTTGAGTGTTACTCTTGTATCTTCAAGATACTATGAAGTTTATGTTGACATATATGAAAGCCAACATTTTGGATCTAGTTGGTTACTAAGACTCCAATTTTGAAAGCTACGTAGATACCTGACTCATACCTGAAACACATTAAAGCTCCTGTTGAGTAGTCAAAGAGATGAATTTTCCCTAGGGGCACTACTTTGGGAAGGATTTTTAGTCAAAGCCAAGACATGCCCAAATGATGCACACAGCGACAAATCATGGCCGCATATTTCAGGGTTAGGATCTCTAGTACCTCCATTTCGAGGCATCTAAAATATTTGTAATAATTATGCGGCCATATCTCTCACAAGGAACTTTAGAAGTTCCAATGGAGAAGACATTAATGTTAATATCATGTTTGTTTAAGAGGAAGTGGTTATTTGTGTTAAGTATAGGCCTACAATGCTCTAATCGATTTCCTGACTAAAGGATTACCTGTATTAGTATACCACGAGTATGTATCTCATATGGGATAAATTGACATGGCATACAGCTGTATTTAGTAACTGGAGGCTTGAGACATAAAGTTTTATAGAAACGAAATTCATCATTGCATCGACACATGAATTATTATGGATTTTCGTCACTAAATTTGTAGTGATAAGTTTATAATCCTGAATTCTTAATCTTACCTCCAATCTCTTTCTCTGGTGGAGGTAAGTTTCTAATCCTGAATTCTTAAATTACTAAAATTGAAAACCCTGATCTTGAGCTACTTATTTTGCTGTTTTGATTTAAACCCACTCATACATGTCTTTAAACATGAATTGATGCAAAAACAATATACCTGCATATGTGGGCCAAGAGATGCTTCGACAACTTCTGGAAGTACCGTGTAATTCCCATCAATGTAATGCAGGCGCACTTGGATGTTATTACTTCCAACCTGTGAAATAGGTAAAGGATGTGCGAGGCCAGCTGTTCGCCGGCAGAGATCCATAAGTATGAGGAAAAGGACTCTTACCTGCAGGAAACACACCAGCTCTTCACTACTAGAATAATATCATAAACATCATCTTTGGCGCCTATACACTGTATGCAATGGGCTCCAACTATAAGAACACTGATTTGAAGAGTCCAAAGAGACAACACTTTACCTCCTCAAAAGTGTATCCTTGACCAGCATTTCCAGTGCCAAGTCTTAACGGTCCGGCAGTTCCTTCTTCACCACCTTTTACTCCATTTACAAGCTGCTGAGCACGAGCTGCCTGGATTTCATCTGACTTGGCTATGTTTGAAGTGGGTTTAGATGAGACTGAGCTGGCCTCCTCCATCTTCCCACCAGGCTGAGGTTTCTGAATGTTCCCATCAGTAGTCTTCTGTGAATTATTTGGGCCACGAGGAAACTGTGTTCGACAGAAGAAAAAACAGAAAAGCAACAACTGGCATAATCTATGCAAGAAATGACAGTCTCCAATAAGGCGAACTGCTGGTGTTCCAGGAAATGTTCCTGTGTTTATGCTTATTGGCATAAAAGTGGATGGACCACTAATAGGATTAGGAGCAGGATTAGACACACCATCACCAGTGCTACTAATCTTAGCAATTGCGCCTTGCACCCAAGCTTGCATCTGTGTGTTTCCAGTGGAACTCGTTGTACCATTTTGACCACCTGCTCACACAAATTGAACTTTTAGAAATTTAAAATACACTACAGGTTGATTTGAAATTGGGATAAAAAATTGCAAAGAGTCCAGAGCATAAAAAAGTCTTTAAAGAACTAAGATAAATGCCTAAAGCAATAATCCAAAAAATTAGGTTCACAATATTTCAGACTTGTAACTTGTACATAGCCATCGAACATGACAATTCCAAAACTGAACGCATTTTTGGGATAAACTAAAAATCTTTTGTAAAAGGTTTCACAGGAGGGATGACTATACAAACCCTGGCTAGTGGCGGGAGAGGCAGAACTTTGAGTAGGACTAGCCACCATATTCCTATTACTGCCTGTGCCAGCAGTAACAGCGTGACTTGCCAGTGTTCGACAAAAACTAGCATAACGCCGTAATCGTGTGATGAAATGTGAAGCTAGATCAAGGACAGCATCAACATAAGCCTGCATCATGGTGTTATTGCAAAACTTAGATCGAAGAAATAACTAATTCATCATTAAATCTCCAAATAAGGAGACAAGATCCTCCATTCCATTAGTACCATTGACAAGACAAGATTCTTAGCTCTCAAAACTAAGATAATTGACAGGACAGATAGTTTTTTTTTATCAGCGACCTTCAACTAACTTACACCCAAAAATACCCATCATTAAGCATTTAATGAGTAAAAAATAAAAGTACTAAAAATATTTGAAAGAACGAAAAACAAGAAATGGTATTCGCGGATGTAGCAAAATGCAATAGGACCTCACTCCAGTGCAAGTAAATCATTTTAGTATCAGATGTATGAGATAACAAAGATAATACTCCTGCCAATTAACATAATACCCTCACAACAACAATAAAAATATACCTGGATACAGGGAACTAATGCTGCTTCAACAGCCATTGCTTCAGAATCAATGCCAGATAATGTCTCACCGGAGGCCTGCCAAGGTTCAGGTGTTAAAGCTGAAGGGTTTACAAGCGCAGACTCAATACCCTTCCCCAACATATCCAGCAGCAGCCTCGCTTGCATATCCAGAACCATGGCCCTGACTTCTTGGGCACTCGTACCTTCAAGTAATCTGCATTTTATCCTATCTAGGCTCTGTAATTACACAACAAAATTTTCACCATTAAAATCAGGCACAAGAGATGAGTGATTAATTAATTCAAAGCCCCTTTTAAAAAACCAAGATCAGGTTTTGTCAGATATACTGACAAATGAAGATTGGATGGAGTCAACAATATTTATATCGAACCCATGTTAAGTGTTTCAGCCTCTATTACTCGTGATTTTCACTTCTTTGACTGCAAGAGCATTACATCAACAGGGCTAGAACAATGTAAACTCACTCAACGATCCTCGAATGTGAAGCTAAAATATTGGCATGATTTCATTTCATTAATACATAAGGCATAAATCTCATCATCTCTTTTGCTACTCAACGTTAAATCATTCTCTCTTCAAATATATAATGCTGACTATTCTATTAGTAAGGTAAGGTTCGTAGGACAAGAATAATGAAATGAGGTAAGAAACGGTTGCCAATAGGGGAGGGAAAATAAAGCAACTAGACAAACGGTTGACAGAGAACGGCTTCATTAAAAAGCATATAAAAATATAATACCCCTAACCTTGATCGTTCAATTTAGGGAGAACCCTATATTACAGTAATAGTGAAGATAGTTTGAGATGGGAAGTGCCCAAGGAACTTACAGGACCATACTGCTGTCTGTGCTGACTAGAAGGAAGAGAATGAAAATCTGCATCTAAGACTGCAATGACGCTATTTAAAGAAACTGAAACAAGAAAAGACATTTTTGTTAGCAAAGCACTCTCAACTTCCTTTGTGGAGAAGATCACTTGTAAGAAACCTCCTATAAGAATCCAAGATACTAAGAAAACTTTTATCAACTTCCAAAACACGTATATAAATAAATATACAACATATTACCAATGCCATCTTCAGAAGCACTCTGTGTACATCCGACAGCATCCCACCAATCAACTCCAACCAAAAGGCTCCACCAAAATCTGCCCACAGAAGATTTAAGTCAGCATTACCACTTAGAATACTGTAAAAAGAATCTTACAGTAACCTATCAGACTAAATTAAAGAACACATACCAGCAACTAAGTTATGAAAATTATCAAAAAATTTGAACTACCTTTCAGCAATTAAGCGTTCCCAAGTTGATGAGTTGGTCTTAGTTTGATTACTTGGAACAGCAGGTGGCAGGACACGTATTATCTTCAACAAGGTACAGTCCTGACTAGTGTCATGCCAAACAGAAGCAGAACAGCAACTTGTAGAGGAGAAGGCAGGAGCAGCAATAGCAGGTCCAACACTGATCTGATAATTATCAACAGGAGAAAAATTTGGTCCAGAAAAAATGTGTACGCCACCACACAACAAAGCGACAGCTATCTCACCCCCATGAGCAGAATAGACAATTCTAGCCAGCATTCTAACATCACTTGGCAGATCAAAGGGGTCAAAACTGACTTTTTTGGATTTTCCATTGCTGCATTCAGATAACTTTTGTACATCAGTAGCTAGTCCAGTGGAAGTCGATTGATGAGATGTAAAGTCACTAGTTGGTGCTATGCTTGTATCGACTTTGGACAGCCAAACTGTTTGCATGGGTGGCTGACCACCAAAATTTGAAGTAGGATTTCCAAATATTTGATGGAGGACAACATGCTGAAGTGACGATTCCCAGCGTTGCACTCTCCATCCCGTAATGGAAGGACCCTCATCAGGATCATAAGGGGACATGTATTGTCCTGCATTTGATTCCTTCAATTATTTATGATATTCACACATCTAACCTATAATGAATATGACTACAGAATTTGAAATGGTCATATGTTGCACGTAGTAAATTGTAATCAGCAAATATAGCACATTTGCATTTTATACATGAAAGTTTGACATTCAGCCGATGAACTTGTATGGAATAAAGGAAGAACAATTAAATTTATCAACTTGTACTCTTTTAAAAAGTGAAAAGGTAAAACATAAAAATGGTCCGAACACATTTCTTCAAAAAGGGTCTAGTTTGAGAGACTTATATAATCCATGAAAACATTCAAGTACCAACAAAAAGTAGCCTGTCAAACTATGTTTTACAAAAGGAAGGACGTTATGAAAATTTTTTTCCTTATAGTCTATATTGATGACATTATCCTTGTACAAAATGAGGTTACTTGGTAGTGTAAGATATTCCATTAGCAATGAGGTAGCAAGATCATAGGAAAGAAAATTTGATCTTCCTAAGGAAATAAACCGTGGATTTAACAAGGGATAAAGATACGCTAAGGAACCACAAATCTTTCTATTAGAAAGGAAAATGAACTTGAGACATCTCAATAAACAAAAAGTTGACAAAGATCAATATCAATGGACAGCCTAATGAAGAACATCTTGAAATGGTGAGTGTTTTTATGATACCTCCAACAACTGCAAGAAAACGGATGCTTGCTTAAGAAGCCCTGAAGTCATAAGTTGAGCATTACTCGGATCCAGATAGCCAATATGAAAAGTTGACATAAAATCTCTCACTTATCTTAAATTTGTCGGTAGTAATCTTGTAGCTCAGAGAAGCAAAATATAAGTAGCGACAAGATCAAAAGCTGGAACAGAATTTTCAGGGTCATGGCTTGTAAATTTGAGAGTATTAGGATGCAATTCGATTTCATACCAGATAACTCACTATATAATATCATAACGTAATTACTTAAATCTCTGCAGCCACAAAAGGAGAACTTAGAGATAGCTTGCGAACCATTCTTTATTAGTTATAATCACAGTGACAGAGCCCAATGTATCCTGATAATGCTACTTTAAAAAGAGTTGCAAATCAAGTTCCACAACCAAAACATAGAAAAAATATATGAATGGCATACTTTCAAGTTCAAGAAGGAATTAACTTAAACGATTTTGAGCATTCTATATAAAATTACCTTCTACAATCACAACTGCTATGACAGAACCACCATGAGTTGGATCAAAGGCAACTGCAGTGACACCAGAACCCCAAGTAGTTGTTGCAGCAGATTGAGCTGCTGCCTCTGGACTTACATAAGCTGAAAAATTGGAAACTGGTGAACAGTAAAGTGGTACCATATCTCCATGATTTGTCTGTTTTCTTCCTTGTTTAGCCTCAGATAACAAGAACTCTTGCCAGCTAAACAGGTATGCCGCCAAAGGGGCAAAACCTACCCAATTGGGAGGATTCAGGGGAGAAACACCGTTGCTGGTGCTTGTTTTTGGTGTTGCTTGAAATCCATTTCCAGGGCCAGGAGTAACCTCCCAAACAACAACAGTAGAAGGGTTAACAATTGGAACACCAGCCACGTGCATGGCGCCACTATCAGTTATGATAGCATCCGCAGCCATGATTCCACTCGGTCCAGCACCCAAAAGTCCTTTGCTTGTATGAAACCACTTGGGCGCTGTGTTACTTTGACTGGAAGGCCACTGGGACCAATGGAGCTGAAGAGACCCTGATGAGAAGACTGAACATACACACAGAAAATTGGGCCACCTAGCTATACCACAAACAAATAAGCATTAGATTGAACAAGGTCGCTCTTCATCCAATTCCTGATAGTCAATTTCAATTTCTTAACCATCGATCAATACTTCAATTAATCGCATAATCTTATGTATTCACAAACACAGAAAACTATCACCGGTGTGCTACAATTGGTGGATATGATGTGATACAAAACATTTGGATTATATAATGCTTCATAACATTGAAAATTGATTTTCTCTGCAGAAGGATCGCTTAAAGGTAGTCACGAATATATCTCCTATCAGATTGTATATTCTTTCCTTATTATATTTCGTTTCTTATCAAAAGAAAAAAAGATAGTCACCGATATACTTATTAGTGATACATTTACAGTTGAGTCCTTAAATATCTTTGTTCCACCATGTGGTTTATTATTTATTTTCTTTTTGTGAGAAAGAAAACTCATGTTGACAAAAGAAAGAGTCACAGCAACAGTAACTGAGAAAGGCTCAAATCATGTACTAACTTGGCATGAATTGCAACACAAAAAGTCAACATATTTTACACCCCCTCTACATATATTTTTTCCGTTATACTTCAATAATGCACAAGCATCATAATAAGATGTTTGATGAATTTCAAATGGAAAAAAAAGATGATTTTCGTTTCTTATCCAAAAAAAAAGCTTAATAACTGTCGATACTTATTTCGGTCATGATAGAAATGTTTTTGATATAATGAAGTAAACGGTGAATTACAACAGTAAAGCATAAAACTGAAACAGCCATCTGATCTCTTCTACCAAAAATCAAAATGTACAAAACAAAAAACCTTGATGGCCTGATTTGATGAGTCAACTGCAAATCTATGCACTTGATAATATACAACTCCTAATCACAAAAGAAATAACAGTGATGACCACAACCATGTCCTATGTTCTAAAGCTATCGATAAGTTATAAAACAACATGACAACAATAATCCATATGATTCAACAGAATCAGACCAATGTTTTCAAAGCAAGGAACCAACCTGAAGTTTGCGATTGCTGTGAAAGAAATTTTTCCTCAAAAGTTGACTTGGAATTTGCAGCACTGGATTTTGAGGAAAGCCACCTATACTGATATATTAAAGAAGTAGAACAGAACTTAGAAACCAAACATTATAAAAAAAAAAAAGAAAACAAAAAAAGAAAAAAAAAATCACGATATAAACAAGGGAAGAAAACTTCAAAATTAACAATTCTGTTTAAAATAAAAAAGTCAATTAATCAACAACAGTTATGCATATGATAAACCAACAGATGATAACTCAAAAGGTAAGCACATAGAAAATCGTGAAATGGAGCTAGCTTTGATATACTCTATGCGCCTTCATGTGATACATTCCCTATTTGTCAACCCAATTTAGACGTAAAAAATAATTGAATTTCAAGTTATATTCCAGATAGTGTATTTTCCCGCCAAAAAAAAAGTTTATGCAAAAGTGAGCCTTGAAGCCTCTTTCACACTAGTGCATTTTTTTGCATCCTTCCTTGTTACGGGAAAACTTCCTATGCCTCAATATCCAAGTCAAAATCCATTCCATCATGACAAACATAAATAATATAAATAGGAAATCAAAAAATTAATATTCTCAAGCTTGAAACTGCAACATAACTTAGAGAAATTGTCAGAGCTAAAAGTATAGCTACCTAAACAATAATTACATACCGGAGAGCCCCCGGAAAGCCATTTTGTAACAACTGCAATATCCTGCCGCCATTCATGTTCGAGTTGCCAACAGCTAGCATCACGTACAAGGTTAGCAGGCCCCTGCATGAATGAATTGGATTGACGTAAAATAAAGCACTGCACACTAATAATAGCATATGAACCATCAAAACATTATGCAAAAAGAAAGAAAAAGAACTATACATACAAACTATGCACATACAAAGGCCACTAAATACCAAGATTATTTTCTGCCCTGAGAAGGGAGTCTAGTTTATAAGCATATAAAAAGAAATCCCATGTGGAGATTACCTGAGACGGTTGGGTCCAGATGGTTATCCTCCCATGGAAGTTTGCAATTAAAAGGGCACGAGAGCAAGATGTGGGGGACCATTCAATAAATTGGACAGAATCTCGGGGTGAATCTGAAAAAAAATAGTAGAAAAAAACTATTATTATATATCATCATTAAGTCCAAAGCAAAAAAATTGTTAAAGTGAAAATAGAAAAAAAAGAAATGTTATAGTTTCAATTTTTAGAATCTAAAGAGCCTTTCAACTCAACCTTAATCTAAGCATTCTCAAAATAGTATTATTGCATTAGGAAAGATCCCCACAATGAGCACATCAGTAGAAAACTATTAATTGCCGCATTGAACAAAAAGGCTGAGGAAGATAAACGATAAATTTACATCAAAAGAAGAAATAAGACAAAAAAAAAAGAATAAATCAAAATCCGGAAAAATAATATAAAATACCATACCCGCTATTGCCCTAGTGTGTGTGTGTGTGTGTTGTGCCAGCAATAAGAGAAAATACCATACCCGCTATGACATTAAAAACAGCACATTCAGTTGGTCGCTCAGGAATCACAATATGAATGGGGATCCAAAATGGCGGGTTTGCATTGGAACTGGAAAATGAAGATATATCATCATATTTCCATATCAAACTTGCTGAGAAGTTAAGCAAGATGGTCATTCATAGATAAGACGACAAAAAAAAAAAAAAGAGCAAGCCCCGTTTGTAATCATCATACATGTTGGTGAATGAAAACGATAACCTCATCGATCAAACTAATAAAATACATATCATGGTCCACAGGAACGATTAAATTTTATCAAGCGTTTCAAAGAACATTAATACCACAACAAAAATTTGTAATAATTTGAATGGTCACATGGCCGTGCGCACGGTGAGGCAATAAACTCTTCATTTCTGCTTTTGGGGGAACAAAAACCTACACCTTATACTTAACTAAAAGGTAGTTTCCATGAAGGGAAAACAAATTAATGCAGTTTTAGCGAAACATCATCTCTGATTTTGAAATATCACAGTTCAGGAAAATCCTGGAGGATGATTTTCATGTCATCAGAAATCATAAATGGGTAACAAATGAAAAACACATACAAGAAAGTGAAGTTTGGAAAAAATACGCTGAAAGCCCAACCATCTTTACATCAATATAGTAGCATATCCTAAAACTCCAACCCACTAAAATAACGCATGTCAAAAATGCTTCCAAATATCGCAATCACAAAGAAAATTACAATATTCTAGAGGGTATTGCAAAGTCAATTATTTGTATTACCAAGCTCAAGGTAATTAAATTTCATAAGAGATGTACGTGTCCTCTAATTTTACAACCAGGAATAATGATTGAAAATGTTAACCTTGGAATTCTTGCACACGTTTCAGATGCGCATGCTATAGCATTCAGCTTTCCACACCAAGCAACCGCACTAAGGAAAAAAATCAAGATAAAAAATTTGATTTAGCTACACAATTGTAGTTGCCAGATATTCATGGTAAAATCATAACAAATTAAACCAGCACTCCAGTCGACGAGATTTGAGCTTTGATCTGACTAATAATATCAAACACGTGTCAAAGAGCGGATTTTGGTATTGACATAAATTTATTGTTCATTGTACAAGTGATGTGAGCTGTGATAGTGGCATGAAGTTCCATCCAAGATGCGTAAGAAACTTCATAATTATTCAAAGATTTATCTTACCCTTGGAAGCAAATAGGCTAGCACAAACTCTGAAACATAAACAACTGTTAAGGTTTTTCATCGACAATTATCGAACTATTATCACCATGATTATAGTTTGGGAATTTTTTTTTTTTTTGTAAAATGGACTAGTTCGTATCTTTCAGACTTCATGATCTAAACCTAGTGAACTACAAAGACCTCCATCATCAATAACTCAAAAATCATAAATCAAAACAAGTTACTTCGCCAATTTTCCATTCTCCAACGTGTGCAGAGATGTAGCCCCAAAAAATTTGTCGAATTTCGTTGCCAATTGAGCTGAACTCACACCAAAATTACCTAAAATTTCGACAGAGCTCCGGAACACTCATTTTGTGCAGCAAATTGGACTTAGGCTGCTTAAGCCTGATACAGAAGACATTGGCCGGACTAGCAGAGTCCTCCTCCATCGGATCGTCGGGTTTGTCAACTAAATCCTCTTCAACACTGACACCTTCGGATTTGTCCGACAGTTTGGTAGCGTCGAGAGACTGAACTACGGGTTCATCCTCCCCTTCCTTTGCACTAGAAGCGTGATTCATTGCACAGAAAGTAAACCCTAGTTTATATATAAAGGAAGAGAAGGAAAAAACAGGTAAGTGGTGGAAAGTCGCAGTTGAAGATGACAGGTAGCACTGTAGTGAGAGAGAGAGAGAGAGAGAGAGAGAGAGGGGTGGGGTTAGAGTGAGAGAATTGAATTTGGATTGGATTTGAATCCGGATTTGGGTGGGGTGGGTTTATGCCTTTGTTCTAGCCTTCTAGGGTTTGAGTGGGACAATGACGCAGAAGATTCTCGTTGCTCCTCTTCCTATTTTTCCTCTCTTTTACAAGACTGTTCGCTAAACTTTATTACATAAATTACTCCTAATATATTATAAATATTTTAATTACATAAATTACTCCTATTATATTATAAATATTAAAATAAAATTTAATTTGTTTTCTAATTCTCTAGAGCCATAATTTTTCATTTAGTGTCGCGACAGCAGAATAATATCAAATTCTCACATGTTAGAGAAGTGAATACGCGCATTGATAAACAAGTTCGGCTCTATAATTTTTAATTTTAGACTCAGACAATAATTGAATCCAGACTGATTTGTGATGCTTCTCAAATAATATTTTACACAAATAAATACTTCACATACATGCGTTTAACACAAAACATTCATACCAACCGTTGAAATCTAATATTCAACTCGATATGATTTACTCGTAACTTATTTATTTTAATCTCCTATTTCATTTGTAATCGTCACAAAAAGTCTTCAATATCAAGCGCTCTTAAAACTGGGAGTTACTCGCTAGAAAGAACAATGACTAGGTAACCGTACCCATTTGAATTTTATCACTCAGATTAATCACTTTAAATCAATTATTAATCGCCTTCTACTAATCTCACTAATCCTATTCGAGTGATCATAACTAAACTATAAGTTAATTAAGAAAACCGGGCTCAACTACCACTCTGGCAGTCGGATTAAATTTTATAATAAGGTTTATTGTATTGATTAACTACTAATTGATCATCACTTGCACTCATACATCTTGGTTATCAATAATCACGGACCGCACTATTTATAGCAATTACAATAATGGAATCTTTTTTACCGTCCACCATTTCGCTTAGAGTCAAGTCACTACACAGTGCAGCGAAGAGTTGGGGACGGACGCGTCTTCAATCGCCGTACACTGCAGGAAGCCGGCGAAAGGAGGACTGCTCGCCGCGCGAAAAAGGACTCGCGCTTCCATTTTCAAAGGAACTACTGATTGATTGGTTTGTATCTTTTCCCTTTGTTCATCTCGGATTTCCTCAGCTCAGATCTGTTTTTTTTTTTTAATATAATTTTTTCACGGGTAGACTTATTTCATGCTTCGAAATCGTGATTTTGAGTTTCAATATTCGCGTTGATTTTATCTTCGACTGACTCATGTGTGATTCCTTGGTTATTGCCTAGGGTTTGTTGCTCTATCAGTGTCAAGAGCTCGCCTGTTAGCTCATTTTATTTGTATCTTTGGAACTTTTTTGCTTGAAGTTAGAGAACTTTTTGCGTCGTTTGAAAATTCTGTGTTTTGTCTCATAATGAGCTATTATGATGATCACTCTTTTTGTATTTTTGGATGCTTTGTAGGTTTAAGGGTTGAAGGCTGAAAACTCATTGTGTTTTGCCTAGGGTTTGTATTTTCTATTCGGATGTTATACTTTTCTTATTCGCATTAATACATTTCACTCCATGTATGACAACTTATAAGTTTCCTGGTTGAATTACTCTCAGTGCCTTGAAATTGATTATGCTACTTCTTCAGGCGCAAAGCTAGCTATATTACACTTTAGAGCTCAAACATTCAAAGAACGATGGCAGACTTGGAAAATTTGCTGCTAGAGGCTGCAGGAAGAACCAATGCATCTGGTAGAAACCGACACTCCCTCCCATCATCAGGAAGACGACGAGATGGTTCTTATTCTGATGGTGGAAGCGACTCCAGAGATGATGACTCTGATGATGATCGTGGTTATGCTAGCAGGAAACCATCCGGCTCTCAGGTTCCATTAAAGAAGAGGTTGGACCCCACTGAAAGAGATGATGATCTGGGTAGCCCGGAAGAACGTGACGATGAAGACGTTGATTCTGATCGTGAGGGCGAGAGCAGTGATGGATCAGACGTTGGTGATGATCTATACAAAAATGAAGACGACAGGAGAAAGCTTGCAGAGATGTCTGAACTTCAAAGAGAGATGATATTGTCAGACAGAGCATCTAAGAAGAATGATAAAGTTATATATGAAAAGCTGAAGTCGAAGAGGGAGAAAGGAAAGGCAGCTCCATCTAGGAAAGATACTCCTTCTCTCCCATCATCTCGCATTCGGTCTTCTGCTAGATCTGCTGACAGGGCAGCTGCAAAGGATGATGCTTTGAATGAATTACGTGCTAAAAGGTTGAAACAACAGGACCCAGAAAGCAACCGTAAGTTAAGGGAGACATCTAGAAGAAACTCAAGTACTAGAAGATTCTCACCAACCAAGCGAAAATCATATGCTGCAGCAAGTTTGAGTAGCTCTAGCCAGAGTGAGAGTGAAAGTAGGTTTCACAGTGAAGATGAAGGGTCCACTGGTGATGGTGGAATGGTCGACAGTGATGATGAAAGGGGCATGCCTGGGTCTGAAGGTCCTACGTTTGATGATATTAAAGATATCACTATTCAAAGATCAAAACTTGCTAAATGGTTTATGGAGCCTTTCTTTGAGGAATTGATAGTGGGGTGCTTTGTAAGGGTTGGAATTGGTAGATCAAGGACTGGGCCTATATACAGGCTTTGCATGGTACGTAATGTTGATGCGACAGAACCTGATCGCCAATACAAATTGGAGAACAAAACGACACACAAGTATCTAAATGTTATTTGGGGAAATGAAAACTCTGCTGCTAGATGGCAGATGGCAATGGTTTCTGACTCTACTCCTCTTGAGGATGAATATAAACATTGGGTTAGGGAAGTGGAGCGAACTGGTGGCAGATTGCTGAATAAGCAGGACGTCTTGGAAAAGAAGGAGGCCATACAAAAAATCAACACTTTTGTCTACTCAGCAGCTACTGTGAAGCAAATGTTGCAAGAGAAAAAATCTGCATCCTCAAGGCCTCTGAACATAGCTGCCGAGAAGGATCGATTGAGGAGAGAGATGGATGTTGCACAAAGCAAGAACGACGAGGTGGAAATAGAAAGAATAAAGTCGAGATTGCAACAATTAGATGCATCGCGCAAAGCACAAGAGAAAGATTCCAAAGCTGTAAGGTTGTCTGAGATGAACAGAAAGAACAGGGTTGAGAACTTCAAAAATGCGTCAGGAAATAGATCAGCAAATCAAGATTTGAAAGCAGGGGAGGCTGGTTATGATCCCTTTTCAAGAAGATGGACCAGGTCGAGGAACTACTATGTTTCGAATCCTAGTGATGAAAACAGGGTCATCGAGGCACATGACAACAATGTCCCAGCGGTTGTTTTATCAGACAGAAATGGACCACCAGCTAGTGTAATAGCAGAGGCAGGAATGGCAGCCACAGCAGCAGCCTTGGAAGCCGCAGCTGATGCTGGAAAGTTGGTCGATACTAGTGCGCCAGTGGATCAAGGAACAGAGTCGAATTTGCTGCACAATTTTGAGCTACCAATTTCATTGGCTCTACTTCAGAAATTCGGCGGACCTCAAGGAGCGCAGGCTGGATTTATGGCAAGAAAACAAAGAATTGAAGCGACGGTGGGACGAAGAGTTCTGGAGAACGACGGCAAACGACATGCATTAACCCTCACTGTCAGTGACTACAAAAGAAGAAGAGGGCTTCTCTGAAGGTGTCACCATGCGCACTGGCAATTATCCATTTGAAGTTGGTCGACTAAACCCGAATCTGCAGATTGAGCTGGTAAGATTTGGGTGCCCCCATGATTCTGGTTTTAGATTCATTCAAATGAAAATTAAATGAAGGGAACCTGTTTAGTGTCCGGGAATCTTACTTGTTTCATACGGAAATGCATCGCGCTATGTTTTCTAAGGGTCGGTGATTCCACTTCGTTGACATTGGGAAAGTTGACTATATACAGCGGTTGGATTCGTTAATCCGACGGCGATTATTGGGTGCGGAACTTGTGCGTGTTACAAAAACGGGGCAGGGTTATTAATTGAAGGCTGACAAGATTTCACGTGTTGTCGGAGCGGAAAATACTCCCCAACTCAATGGTAGATTCGCCCATTTATTATTGTTTAATGCTAATTAATTAATTCTAAAATTCTTTGACTAATATTTTTTTTATTACCTTTTTTAATTAATTTATATTTGATGAAATTAAGTTTTGATGTTCCTATTTTAGACTTCATTTTTAATGTAGTCTCTCTTCATCTAAATTGATTCATTAAAATTTTTAGAGTTCTATTTTGGGTTTTCTTTCTTTCAAGCAAACATGTGAGTTGGTTTGGTTTTTTTAAGCTATTAGACCGAATCATTTGTTTATTAGTTTAGTTATTATTTGTGCAATATAATTTTTCGTTGACTTTTTAACTGAAGTTGACCAGGCAAAAAGTAAATTGGAAGGTTAATTAATAATAAATCTCAAGGATTAAAAATAAAATTGGACATAAATGTTTATTTGTATCGCCTACTTATTTCAATTGTAGCAATGAAAAATGAATTTTTTAGATGTAAACAAGCATATGAGATTTATATTTATTTATTTTAAAATGAACTTATGTCTATTAAATAATAGCTTGATGTGACAGTGCAATTAGTTTTACATTATTTATTTAAAATAATAATTAATCTTAAATTTCCCGGGAAATTAGACAACACCCAAAATATTTATGAACTGAAATCTCAAATATAAAGCGCCATTCTCTCTCTCTCTCTCTCTCTCTCTCTCTCTCTCTAGAAAATAAGGCCTCAACCTCCCACTTTCTCTGCAACTCTCCATTTTCCCAAATCCATCTCCTCTCTCTCTCTCTCTCTCTCTCTCCCCCCTTAATCTTTCGTTTCCCCGCCTTCGCCATTAAAACACTCAGAAACCTGCACAAACTACCCACTGCCTAGATTCTTTCTTCTTCTTGAAATATGAAG
Source organism: Begonia peltatifolia (assembly GCA_022433055.1). Taxonomy (NCBI): domain Eukaryota; kingdom Viridiplantae; phylum Streptophyta; class Magnoliopsida; order Cucurbitales; family Begoniaceae; genus Begonia; species Begonia peltatifolia. The sequence goes on from CM039527.1 coordinate 8,603,026, forward strand.
TTGGGAACCTCCTCCAAATTTCCTCTTCTTCTTCGTCGATTACAGTCCGCAGAGAAATCTGCTCTGGATTTTCTCCATCGTTTACCCACCGCCCTTCTCGCTTTCTTTCTACTCTTTCTTCTGCTCTACAATGGCTTCTCCGTCTTCTCTGTTTATCTACCTCTCCCTTCTCCATTGTCGCCGGAAATCATACCGCTGCCCTTTTCTCCATTTCCTAAATCTAGTTTAAATCTCACTTCCTCTGTAATTACTGCTCTCAAAGAACAAAACCCACCTCAAATACATTCCGTTCTCATTTCTGCAAAAGCGTCTAGAAAAGCCAGAAAACACAAACGTCGTCTGAGAAGTCTCCCCTCCGACTCGCCGGAAAACAATTTCTCAGAGAGAGTAAATGATTTTGTCGCTGCAAATTCTTGTCAGCTTAAATTTTTTATGATCTGGATTTCCTCCTCCGATTCTTTTGGTAAGCGGGAATTCTTCGCAATCGAAAGCTTATTCAAATCAAACCCATCTGCTTGTTTGATCATAGTCTCAAACTCCATGGATTCCCCCAAAGGAAGAAAAATCATACACCCATTTCAGGAAAATGGGTACAAAATATTCGCAATTTCGCCTGATTTCAATCACATTTTCGGCCAAACTGATGCAGAAAAATGGTTCTATCGGCTGAAAACAGGAAGGGTAAAACCAGGTGAAGTTTCTCTCGGTCAAAATATCTCAAACTTGCTCAGGCTTGCTCTGTTATACAAATATGGAGGTGTTTATATAGATACAGACGTTATAGTTCTTAAAAGCTTTTCAAACTTAAGAAATGTCATTGGAGCTCAGACGATTGATCAAGAAACTAGAAACTGGAGCAGATTGAATAACGCAGTTTTGATTTTCGACAAGAATCATCCTCTTTTACTCAAGTTCATCGAAGAATTTACCCTCACTTTCAATGGAAATAAGTGGGGTCACAATGGACCGTATCTGGTGTCTAGAGTGGTTTCCAGGCTAAACGGACAGCCAGGGTTTAATTTCAGTGTTCTTCCGCCATTGTCGTTCTACCCAGTTGATTGGGGTAGAGTTAGGAGTCTGTTTCAGAGTCCAAAAGGGGAAGTTCAGTCAAAATGGTTGACGAGGAAGATGAAGCAAATTTATTCAGTAAGCTTTGCTCTGCATTTATGGAATAGACAGAGTAAGAAGATTGAGGCTGAAAAGGGAAGCATCGTTGATCTTGTGAGATCGAATTTCTGCATTTTCTGTAACACTTCGATTTCCAGTTTGTGATCGAAGATTGTGAAAAAAGGTTTTTTTTTTAGATTCTTTGATTCTCTATCACAGTTCGCCATTGCCGACATAGCTTCGAAGCTTTTTGTGTAGAAAGTCTGGTTTTTTAGTGAAAATTCGTTGAAGCCATGAGTGGGAAGAATGAAAGTTAGCACGAATCATTCAATACTTTCTTGTCTTTTTCTTTTTTTCTTTTAATTTTAAATTTTAGGAGAGCAACAAATAAAAGTGAAAGCGAAAATTCATCTTCCTCCTCCATGGCCTCACCTACTACTTTGTGACAACAAACCCAATATCCATTTCTTCTTTTTGTTTTAAGTACCTATATAATTGTTTTATATTTTTGTTAATTTAATTTAATGTTCGAGATTAATCTTAAAAAAAGCATGTAAATTACATGAATTATTCAAGCAACTTTCATGACCAATCTACTTTTATAAAGGTAAGTCACACTTTTAACTGTCCCATTATATTTTTCTATTATTCATAAACAATTCAATTATTTATGGGACACAAGCACTACATCCTTTGTTTTTTCAGTTAATGGTAAAAAGGTAATATGACTTTGATCATCAGTCCATGTCATCAACCAATAAATGTTTCTTCATTTCTAGAGAGAGAGATGGATGTCCATTTGAATGTGCATGTCTTGTGACGTTGATCATCTGTAGATTTCCCATCCTAATGCCACGGTCTGTGCTGTAAGAAGGCTGATAATCATAAGCTCTTGAATAGAATTCGTAATACAGCTCCGAAACGATGCCGGTAAAGAAGATAAAGGCGGCACCCGCTCCAAATACTCTCTCTTTCTCCATCTTACACGAAAGTGGAACGTCAGCCAACGCAGCCACATAAGACATGCGATGGGCATCCGTAACCAAACCCGCCAACAAGCATAATTCGGCAGTGATGAAACACACCCTGAAATTTATCGCACGGATCAATCGAGGTACGCATAAACTGGCCAAAACATCTGAAGTTCTAAAACAAAGTAGCGACTCTAGATTAGAGTTTCATGACTAATCTACAACTTAAAAGTTTTTGGTAATTTCAGAAAGTAAAATAGAGCAGTGGTGGAGGGGGAAAGCGCATACCAGCATCTGATGAAAAGGGTTATCGCCCACACCCTTGCTCAGCTCGGTTTCAGAGTTTGGCCAAGCCTAAACATCGGGTCACCACCATTACGATGACTTGGCTGAGCATTAGGAACAGAAGAGATCCCACGCCCAAACCTGGTGCAGTGTCGGAACCAGAGACACAGTAGCTAGAGCTTGCATCAGTGACATACGGGTCTGTTTGAGAGAGAAGGTAAGTTAGTATTTAGGTGCTTGAGTGCTTCACTTTGACTTAACCAGGACGATGAAGCCAACAAGATTAGCCTGAGTAGTATAAGCCATAAAGCATTAATTACAGCTCTAATTAATACAAAAAATTAACGAGTAGAAATCCAATTTTTATTTCTACATAGAGTCCTGATAAATAAAAAATATCCAGCTATCCGATAGGAATCTAGATATTCCTTAGAGCAAACACTTCTCTTATTGAATATCAGAAGAATTACAGACTCCTAAAAATTCCTCCACTAAGTCAGTCTAGATTTAGTCCAGAATTCTTGATTCCAGAGTTCTCACGTACAACTTCCCTCTACCTTCTCCGAGTTATCTTTTCAATTCCTATTTCTTTGTATTCATACCAATCAATTACAAGTATTTTACTAACTTCTCTTTAGTGTCACTAACTTCTTATCACGCGTATATAGCCAAGGAAATTCTAGAAAGCTGATATGCAACGCTTTACGTTAGATGAGCGAGTGTTAGAGAGATGAGAGACGCGGACAAGAATCAGAAAGGAAAAAACTGTGAACAGTATCAGTCAAAGGGAATGGGTGAGAACGAATGAAGAATCCTAGTAAAGCATGAAGCTTGAATTTACTATGTTGGTTCGATTCTGTAAATTTGATTTAAGATTGATCATAAAAGAACATCAGTTCAGTTTAATCTATGTAGTTGTGCTTGGTTATGTGATTTATCAAACCGGCATAACCTATCAAACCGAACTATGTTAAAAAATTTCTGGTGATAGTTCTTTCGAGTTTCTAGTTATTTAAATGCTTTCTTTGTTGTTTGAATCTGCATCAGGAAGATTAATTATGCACTGGCTTAGCAAATTTAAGTTAGTCTCTAATTTCATCAAGCTATTTACTGGGAAAAACTCAATGCCCCCAAAAAAACTTAAACTGAAGATATGTAGAACTTATGTCCATAACCCAGAATAGTCTGCAAATCAGCTGATATGGGACAACAACCAGGATTAAACACTTCCACTAGATAAACCAATTAGGATAAACTAGACATCTAACTTTCTTTGATGATCAAGAGATGAACTCCTAAATAAGCCGATAGTAAGGAGTGGACAAACACTTCATAGTCCAAGAATCGATCCAAAAATCAGCCGAAATGAGAACGATTATCCATCATAGATTACCTTTTGAGTTCTATCGTTTCTCCAACTAAAAATCACTAACTCTCACTTCACAGAAAGTTGATTGGCAAGATTTGACAAATTTTATCCACTTCAATAGCATCATTTCTCAGTTCCAAACCATCCATGAGAAAGAATTTCCATCGAGATTTTATGGTCTAGAGAAAACTTCACCAATGGCAGAATAGTATCCAAAGAAAACAATTGAAACAGTATTCTCAAAATCTAATCAGGAATGTAAAGCGAAAAACAAAAACCTACTCAATTTAACCAGTTTCTAAGCTTGAAAAACTGGAAAGAATAGATAGCGAGAAAAACTCACAGTGTTACTTCTGTGCTCAGCCGCAACAGCAAGCGCGAGAGCAATCAGATCAAACACAAAAATCAGAACAAGAATGAGAAGGGAAGCCATTGTAGCAAAGACCCACAAACCGCCCGAAAGAAGCGTCAAAGCAAAGCAGAGAGGTTAACAAGGAGCTCCGTCGTTGCTTATAATGAAGAATAAAGCTAGATTGGCGCAAAGAAACAGAAAAAAAGTTGAAAAAACGAAAACCCAGATGAAATCTATGTTTTCCGGGGATTGATTACGACGAAGTGGGAATCATAGGAAATATAAATGCGAAAATAACACAATCATTGATTAGTTGAAAGAATCATTCTGATTCCACTCCAAACCTCGGTTGTGGCAACTCCGCCACGCACTTGAAATGAGAAGAATCGACCTCTTGATTCTTCTCCCTTTAGCATTTCCCATTAGGCGAATAACTGGGAGTTCCATTCGAATTTGGGCAACAAAACAAACTAGAATCCGAAAAGAAGACAAATCACTTTGCGTTCAAAATCGAACAAGGGTTGGGAAGGAAGTGAACCGGAACAAGAGCTGGAGCGGAAACCGAATCCATTTTCCCAGTTGGATTCCGACTGCGTGATGAATTCTAGAGCCCAAATACATGAATTTTGGAACCAAAACCCAATCAATCTACACTCCTTGATTGTGTTTGACCGAGTGCCGTTCAACCAATCTGAGTTCTCGTACACCTCAACGTTAATTCTTTCATTATACAATATATAAATTATACATATAATAACTTTATGGTTTCTCTCAACGTGGGTGTGGATTCGATTACTTGCCCCCACCAAGGGAGCATTTCAACTGAGTTTCATGACCAAATTCCTCCCACAAACTAACGCTTTTTTTTTTTTTTTTTTTTTTTTAATGTTGTCAATTTTTTGATAAAACCTACTTTAAGATATTTTGTTGTTGTTCCTCCATTATTATTAGAGGCGACCAATTATTAAGCAGGTGATGAAATTATTGATGCGACCTATTAAAGTTTGTGTATAGTTTTGAGAGAGAGAGAGAGAGAGAGAGAGAGAGAGAGAGAAAGAGAGAGATGAAGAGAGGGACTGCAATCCTATTTAATAAAGCAAAAGATTGCTCGTGAAAGATTAGAAAGTTTATTTCCACTTTGAATATTTTTTATAGGCTTTCATGGGAGAATGGATGAAGTTTTATAATTTATTTCCACTTGCTGTGTTCTTTCTTCGTACACACTTTTCAATTGGAAGAAGTGTTACGTATGGGCAACAAATAAAATAATAGGGTTCAAATTCCTTGATCTCCCCCACCAACACTTGGATAGATCTAAGTCGAGGAGACAAGTTCCATGAAGCGACGTACCAAGATATTAAAATTGAAACACAGTTTTTGATCATCACTGATCATCGTAGAATTCTTCATCTTAAATATTCTCAGAATCTTCTTTTTTTTTTTTTTTTTCTAAATCCGAGTTTTTCTTAGAACATGATTTTAAGATCATCACTTGCTCAAGTCTCCGGTCGTGGGTTTCTTCGAGAACTAAGCTCACAACTTATATATATATATAAAAAAAAAGAAGATAATTAAATGATGTGGATGAGACCAGATTCGCGTTGAAAGATAGATGAAACGCTTCAAGGCTTATATCTAGTTCAAAGCCAGAGGATTAAACAATGTCCTTAATTCACGTGTTAGGTAGAAAATCAATGGCTGAAGACCCATAATCAAGGCTTGCTCTAGAAATACGAGTAGATAATTGCTGGAAAGGGACTCAACTTCTCCGTTGTAGTACGTCTTTTTCGAGATATTTATTTTGCCGAAACATGATCCGCAAGTAATGGCCCCAGAGTATAAGCAACCATAAACTACACATACTAGATTAGTTCATCATTATCAGTCTCCGGGGGTAAGAAATCATTTATTTATGTCCATCAAAAACTCCAAATTAATCGTAAATTTAACCAAAATCAATTTATACCCAGTACCCACTAATAGTTTAATAATTAGTGTAGTAAGACCAGGCCAATCTCAGATTGGACAAGCACTAAGCAACCATGTTGTAGATATTCTACTTCATAATTCAATAAAGTAACATTCTCTAAAATCAAGCCAGCAGAAAGCTACACTTATCTCAGTTGTCTTGGTGAAATATGTTACTAAATTGTAGTTTCATTCAAATAATTGATTTTTTTTTTCAGCACAATCTGTTCCTGCTGCCCTGTTCTTGTTTAGGTCTGTTGATAAAGTTTCAAGTTTGAAAAGTCTTATGGAAATTCAGTATAAATGAAGCTAAGATAGATCCATTACTTTGAATTTTCAATCTCAGACCTTCGAATCCACGTCAATGGCATCTCTTTCTCGGCCTGCCCCTCTGCCTTTGACGAAAACCAGCATCAGCTCCTCTTCTTCTTCCATTTTCTCATCTCCACTTTCCCCATTTTTATCCAAAATTGGTAAGGGAAGCAATCGTCTAGCTCTTGCAGTTTCTTGCCAGACCAACCATGGTGGTTCTGGTTCATCAGGCACGTTTGATCGGAGAGACTTGCTCATTGGGTTAGGAGGCCTTTACGGGGCGTCTAGTCTCTCTGCCGATCCGTTCGCCTTAGCCGCGCCTATCCAAGCGCCTGATATAACCAAGTGCGGCGCTGCAGACTTGCCCGCCGGTGTTAAGGCCACCAACTGCTGCCCACCTCCGACGACGAATATCAAAGATTTCAGGCCAACTCCGACGAACGGTACTCTTAGAATCAGACCGGCTGCTCATTTGGTCGATAAGAATTACATCGAGAAATTTAAGAAAGCCGTTGAGTTAATGAAATCTCTCCCGGCCGACGATCCTCGCAGTTTCACGCAGCAAGCAAACATTCACTGTGCTTACTGCGACGGCGCCTATCATCAGGTTGGATTTCCAGACCTCGACATTCAAGTTCATAACTCATGGCTTTTCTTCCCTTTTCATCGCTACTACGTCTACTTTTTTGAAAAAATTTGCGGCAAATTGCTAAATGATCCAACTTTCGCTGTACCGTTTTGGAACTGGGACGCTCCGGCCGGCATGAGAATGCCAGCCTTCTATAATGACCCATCTTCTCCACTCTACGACACGTTTCGTAATGCGAACCATCGCCCTCCTACGCTTGTCGATGTGGATTACGGCGGTACGGACCCGACTGGGGCTAACGACGAGCAACTTCGGAGCAATCTCAGCGTAATGTACCGGCAAATGGTGTCGAACGCGAAAACCCCGACGCTTTTCTTCGGTAATGCGTACCGCGCCGGAGACGACGAAGATCCCGGCGGTGGCTCTGTAGAGAACATTCCTCACGGTCCGGTACATCTCTGGTGCGGCGATAAAAAGCAGCCGAACTTCGAGGACATGGGAAACTTCTATTCTGCCGCTCGAGATCCGATTTTCTACGGTCATCACTCTAACGTCGATCGAATGTGGTCTCTCTGGAAGACGCTAGGAGGGAAACGGAGGGATATCACCGATTCCGACTGGTTGGATGCTTCTTTCATCTTCTACGACGAGAATGCTCAGGCAGTTCGAGTCAGGGTTCGCGATTGCTTAGAAACTAAAAATCTGGGTTACATTTACCAGGACGTCGAAATCCCATGGCAGCAAGCCAAACCAACTCCGCGAAAATCAAAGCTCAAATCCACAGCGAAGAAACTCTTCGGTTCTGGCAAAGCTCTCGCCGCTGAATCTCCGTCTTCTCCGGTCAAACCTATCGACCTGGGATTTCCGATCATTCTCGAAGCGCCGGTCAGCACCCTAGTCCGGCGTCCGAGGAAATCGAGGAGCAGGCAGGAGAAGGAAGACGAGGAAGAGATCTTGTTGATCGACGGGATCAAGTTCGACAGAGACATCGCCGTGAAATTCGACGTTTACGTCAACGATGATACTCCGAGTGGGCCGGCGAACACAGAGTTCGCCGGAAGTTTTGTGAGCGTTCCTCACCGGCATAAGCACAAGAAGAAGATGAACACTTGCCTGAGATTGGGAATATCGGAATTACTGGATGAAATCGACGCCGATAACGATGATACGGTCGTCGTTACGTTGGTGCCTAAGCTTGGCCAGGGCAAAGTCGAAATTGGAGGAGTGAAGATCGAGTATGCAAGGTGACCTGAGAACATAAACCACGACGTCCTTTTTATCTTATGTTTTTCAATTGCTTTCTTTCGGTAATAATATGGCCTGCAGTACTTTTGGCCGTCCGATACTTACTTTGGACGGTCTCGATCTGCTGCTTACAAATATTTACTCGTTTCTCACGTTGAGTCTTTTTCAGTGTTTTTCGAGAAGATTATTACAGTTTTACCCTCATGTTCCTTTGCAAGTTCCCATCATTGTCAGCAAAATTACAGTTCAGTCCCTCCATTAATAAAAGAGATAAAAAAAATAATTAATTTATTATATTAATTACACTTTAATTATTACTGAACCTAAGATAAATATTATTTTAACAATGATAGAATACATACATTAAACAATGTCAGTAGTGCTTGATATTTAAAATTAAGATCTTTATTCAAAGGAAAAGAGTCTACACACTCTCCTCTTTGGTTGTCTTATTATTTACCCTTATATCCAATACATGTATTAGGAAAGATTAATATTATATTTATTTTTTATTAATTAATTAATAGAATATAGATAATAAATTTAAAATAATTAATTAATTGTATTAATTAAAAAATTTATGAATATAATATAAACAATTAAAGTATTCCGAATCCGAGATAAACCAAGTAGTTATTACACAATGCATCTTCCAACGGCCAAATATCCATAAGTTCAGAGAGTAATACTCAACCCACATAAAAAATAGTTGATATATAAAAAACATGTCCGAATTAAAAAAAAAAATCATTCCGATGAAATGCTTCGACATTTCTCGTAAAATAGAGCTCTCATATCTTATGTGCAAGTACTATATTCGTGTGCTCGTGTATATATTTAGGAATGTATGTATGTAGCATAGGGGAAAAAAGGTGAATGAGACTAAGTAGAGTGATGGTGAGGGTCGGTCTCTATTTCATGAGCCAACTCTCTGGTAAGCCTATCAGCTCGATCATCATGTCCTCCAGCAAATGTGTATACCCTGAATGCAAACTGGAAAGCCCTCCATAGCATTTTCCCACATCCTTGCTTTCCTTTTTCTCTTTTGCTTCCATTTCTTTCATTCTCAATTGCTTTCGCTTCTCTCCTTTCCTGCATCGTTTTCACAACTTTCATTTCGTCATCTCGATATCGCTTTTTGCAAAAAAAAAAAAATCATCGTTTAATAAGTAGGAAACGATTAAAACGTGCATCGGAAAGTGGTCGACATGCTACCCTCTTGAGCAAAGTGCAAAAGACTACACTTTGTTTACAATATCGTTCTTGTACATTTTAGTTGTTTTATATTCTCTTTTTTTTTATTCGTTGGATTTATACCAAAAAAAAAAAAACAAGCTGGTTTAATCTCTTAGTACCTTTAGAGCCAACTCCATGCAGCTGGAGGACACATCCACCATCAATTCCTTGATTTTTACAAGAATGTTGAAGTCAAAATGAATGTTTTGAGATTGAAATTTCTTCGACTCTTCGTCTTTCGTTCGCTCAAGTGTATCGAGTTCACCTTTGATCTATAAAAGAGAAAAAGAATCTTATTATTATTTTTTAATAATAGCACAACTTTTACTATGAACAGTGCAAATGGTTGATGATAGAATCTAAAATTACCTTGTTGAAGTAGCGTTCAACCTTGTCAAGAACTGCACCTAATGGAGCAACTATCTTCCAGTTCTGCAGTTCTACAATGATTGCATTTAACTTAGAATATAATGCTGATGCAGTTCTTAATGTTTCCAGCTTCTTTACCGGAAATTCTTCGAACCTCGCTAGAACCTGCATATGCGAAAAGAAATTACATTTTGAAATATTCGATCGAATGCAACAATGTAAGATCGATGCCAGTTTTTACCTGAGATTCGTCCGTTAAATGCTCGAGTACAGATTCCACATCTTTGTGAAACTTGAGGAGTTCATTCATATCTTTTGATTGGAATGAAGTGATTTTGGATTTCAGGTCTGTGATTGATTTTGCATAATTTTGAGTATCTTCTTCAATTTTTTGAAAATATGCTGACCTGAGATGCCCAAAAAAGGAAAATTACATCCAATACCTGAGTTAAAATTTTTACGAGGAATGAATGAAAATATACCTCTTTGTCATCTCTGCTAAAGCATCAGCCATTCCTTGTTTTCCACCAGTGCTGCTTACGACTCCGCCTTTTCTACCGGCCAATGATTTGCCATTTTGAGGAGATCCTTCCACCTTTCCCTTCAGAGTTCGGTAGAGGTTTCCCAAGTGAGACGATCTCTTTAATTTAGTTGCTTTCGCTCGTAACGACTTTGTTGCACCGAGCGGTGGAGGTGGTGGAGGGCCAGCCCCATTTTTACCCGGCATTGGTGACGACTTTGCCACACAGAATGGCGGAGGTGGTGGAGGAGCAGCGTTGTTTTTACCCAGCATTGGTGGTGGCGGTGGCAATGGAGCTGACCCTTTTGCTTCCACCATTTTTGGAGGCAGTGGTGGTGGCGGCGGACGAGTTGGATCTGTCACTTCCGAAGATGGCTGATAAGTGAAAAAAGAAGGCATTAACTTATCGAAAAGTCAATTTATCGTTACCTTCTAACTCTTATCCCGTTAAATTATATTTTGATGTATCACTTGTTCATTTGAAAATAAATTTTATAAAAAGTGAGATGAATTTACCTTTGCCAAATTTGAAGCTGCATATTTATCTTCCTCTCCACAATTCTCTTTCTCTTTTTCTTCTTCAATGCTTGTTTTCTTTGTCACCACAAGAGATTCATCGACATCATTACAGTGAACTTGTTGTACACTTGCCGGTTCAGGAGTGTCCAAAATGTTGAGTGAAGAAAGTCGTTTAACATTGATAGGATTGAGTTTTCCGAGAGCTTGAACTCTCAGAGACAACAGAACATGCGACGAATTATGAGAAATATTATGAACATTTTCTTTCGCTGTTGGGAACTTGTTTTGATAGTGTGGAAGTACAGAGGTAGGAGATGAAGATAAAGACGAGGGGTTGCTGTCGGAAAAAGATTCCGGTGGGGAGATCTCGTTGAATGAGTTTTGTCTAGAACTTAATTCATTTTTCATGTCATCTTCGTCCATCATATCAAATCGCTCCCTAGCCATTGTAATCAAGCAATCGAGAATTTCCGATGCAGTTTCAACTACAAAGAAATCGAAATCTAGTTATAGGATTCGAAACCTAAACCGATATCACGAGGAAATTACAGAACATACCAAGATTTTCTGAGTTGATGTTTTTCTTGAACGAAGATAGATCATATTCGGGTTTTTCTCTGCCCTCACAGTTCAACACCCATGATTCTCCAATAGATTTCAGGGTTTTGCAGAGATTGGAAAGATCCTGAATTTGAGGAAATGCCATGCAAATCATCAGATTACAGTTCGGAATAGTATTTTTATTTCTGAATGAATTAAAAGAAGACCTGTTCAAAAGAATTTCCCTTCATTTGGGCATACTGAATTCTTGGTGTAATCTCAGGATAATGGTTTTGAAGATCTTCAATTGTCCCCATCACAAGCTGCAAGAAGATGTTGATAATTCAATAATTTGTATAAAAAAATTGAGATTTTCCTATTCTGCTTCTAGCCTTTCCATATTTGTTAGTTTAATCATCTCCTAATATGTTTTAACAAACAAGATTTTCAATCAATTCGTCGAGCATGGCGACGAAGAAAAAATTGAAAGAAAAGTGGAAAAAAGTACCTCATTTGTAGAAGCAGAACCATCACAGGGAGGTAAATCAATGATGTCTCTGAATTTCGTGATTTCCTTTCTAAGCTCCATTAAAGGATTCACGTCCTTGAATCCAAACGAATTGTCCGACGATGCACCTTTCACAAACACTGGTAAACTCTTCAAATGTGTATACGAAGATCCTTTCATGTTCTACAAAAATAATTCCAAAATCATAGTAAAATATTTATGAAACAGAAACAAAGAATAATCATAATCACAGCCACAAATCAAATCATGAATGAGACATGTAAAGATTTAAAACATACCCAGATTGCAAATGAGTTCCCCGGAGAGAGAAACGGAGTCAATCCACAGAAATGAGCAGTAGCCATTAAAGATCATAAAGCCAGAAAGCCTTCCAAATGCCTCAGAATGGGTCAATCAACACCGACGATGACGAACAAAAATTCACAAAAACTGGAAAGCTATAGACAAAAGAAGAAATAATAAAAAAATGTAGATATATTTTTTTGATTTTTACGTGGTAAGCACTCGGATTATGATGCGCAAGAACGGATTATGGTGTGCAAGAACGGATTATGGTGGGAAAGAACAAGAAGGGTAAAGGGTTGGTGATTTAGCCTGGAACTTTCTCCATAAAAGAGAGAAGCCGAGGAGAAAACAAGGGTAGAAGGTTAGATTGAAGAAGGAACATTCCTCCTGAGTTTTTGGAGAGATTTCCGGCGAGAACCAGCTAAAAAAAAAAAATCCATACTCCTAAATCGAAGGAAAATTTTGACTGCGCTTTTTTTTTTAGTAAAAAAGCGTCTCATTTTTGGAGCTTTGTTCGCATCTTTACTAAATTTGAAGAGGAATATTCAGACTTTCAATGTTTTCTGAGTTCGTTGTACACACACCTCCGTGACCATAAACATGAACATGGGTGAGACCCGACCCGAGCGGTTGGGTTCCTCTGGATCTGATGCCCACTTTTTTGGGAGAATCGGTGAGAAAAGATAAGATCTATTTTCACATCCGTCTGAAAATAATACGTATTTGCATTGAAAATTCTAGAAATTTAAACGTAGTAATTAATTGTAGTTTTTTTTTTTTTTTTTCAATTTTGATAATTGTAAATGATTAGACAATGTCAACTTAGTATCTAATTAATTTATAGTAATAAAATTAACAAAAAGTATTAAATGCAATTTTCATATTTCTTTTACATTTAGAAAATGATTTGTAAATCAAATTAAATATTCTATTAAAACTTATATAATTGAAAAATGATATAAATTGAGAAACTTGTAAAAGTGGGACATGAATCAACTTGATTCATTAGGCGCACGGTGAGTTGTTCGCTTGTTTCGACATTTAAAAAATTTAGTTTGATTTGATTTGACTGAGCAAACGACTAAATTCAACTCGAGTCGTTAATATGGTGAACCAATATTCTTTGAAATAGGTACCAACGTGCTAGTTTGACAATACCATATTTATAAAACATTGCTTGAAGGTCATAGAACGTAGAGTGTTCTATAATCAATTTAAGATCAAATTATGTCACCACAATCACACGTTGAAAATGTATCGCCTTTTGGTGCACTATATATATTTATACATGTATTATTTCGTCTAATATTGTACTTATATAAGATAATTTGTAGTAAAATTTAATAAAAATTTATTCAATAGAATCGATATGTTATAATAAATAAAATGATCGGAGTTAACTCAATTTGTTACGAGTTGAGCTCAGAAATAAGTTAAGACGAGTCAAGTCGAACTGGGCAGAGCTAGACTTTTGTAAATATTGTCCATGAAACTCGACTTGATTAGCCTAACGAGTGAGCTTAGCTCAAGTTAATAATTATTTGAGCTTGGTTCATGTTAATAAGAGAGTAGTCGAAGGCTAACTAGGTAGGTAGGAGGACTCGATCCAATCCTGAGGCAGGAAGATGGAGGAAGAAGACCAAGACAAGCCCTTTCTCCATTTTTGGGGAAACACTCCAGAAGAAGCTTACTACGATCTCCATGGAATCAAAGCTTCCAAGTCATTCTTCACTTCTCCCAGAGGCCTCAAGCTCTTCACTCGATCATGGCTACCGCTTTCCTCCACCCCTCCTCGTGCTCTCATCTTCATGGTCCATGGCTACGGCAACGATATCAGCTGGACCTTCCAATCCACCTCGATTTTTCTCGCTCAGAACGGATTTGCCTGTTTCGCTTTCGACCTCGAAGGCCATGGCCGATCCCAAGGTCTCAAGGCTTTCGTCCCTAATGTCGATTTCGTCGTTCAAGACTGCCTCTCTTTCTTCGATTCGATCAAACGGAACCCTGATTTTCACGGGCTTCCGTCGTTTCTCTACGGTGAATCGATGGGCGGTGCGATTTGTTTGTTGATTCATTTCGCGGATGCTGCTGGATTTAATGGAGCGATTTTGGTAGCTCCGATGTGCCAAATTTCTGAAAAAGTGAAACCTAGATGGCCGATTCCTCAAATTCTCACTATGGTCGGAAAATTCTTGCCCACTTTGCCGATAGTTCCAACGGCCGATCTCCTTTACAAATCCGTAAAGGTCGAACAGAAGAAAATTATAGCGGACATGAATCCGATGAGGTACAGAGGGAAACCAAGATTAGGAACAGTGATAGAGCTTCTGAGAGTTACAGATCAGTTGAGCGGGCGATTAAGCGATGTGAAGCTCCCATTCCTGGTCCTCCATGGAAGTGCGGATGAAGTGACTGATCCAACAGTGAGCAAAGCTTTGTTCGAGGAAGCAAAGAGTGAGGACAAAACGATGAAGCTCTACGAAGGAATGATGCATTCTTTGCTTTACGGAGAGACAGATGAGAATGTAGAGATGGTAAGGACCGACATTGTTTCTTGGTTGAAGAAGAGGTGCAATGGAGGTGGAAAGAAGGATGAAACTCATTGTATTCAAAATTCGAATGATTGAAAAAAAAACATTGCTTTTGTTCTTCCCAATTTGATTGTGTCTACGTTTGTGATTAGTGACATAATTTGATACACCAAAAAAAAAAAGAATCTTGATTAATGCAAATGATCATTCAAATGGTTTTTGTGTGTTATTTGTCGATGCCAATGTTATGATATGTTACTAAAAATAGAAGACGGGGTAATGTATAAATTAAGTCTTGAATTTGGGTGTTTGTACATTTCAAATCCGAAACTTTATTTTTGACCAAAATAGATTTCGAGCTTTGGTATTCGTTCAACTTCAATTCATAATTATCTCTAATTCTGCATCGTAAATAAATTTGACTCTGCTCATTAAGGGTGAGCGCACACCGGATCGGTCTGTTTTCAAGACAGAATCAAAACCAATTCGAACCTCTCAGGATTTTTATCCCAGACTCGGAAGGAATCGGTTTGGTACCCGTTTCTCACAACAAATTTTGAATTTTTTTAATTTAAAAAATAATAATAAATCAAAAAATAATATAAAAGTATATTAATTCAACTATTTATAATTAAAATTAAATTTAATGTGCAAAATTAATCCAATTATGAACTAACACGTACAAATTAATTTTGATTTCAAATCAAAAGAGCGAGTCCGGTTCTCCACGAAATTTCAAGATTTTTGGTATCTGCACTGTGAACCGAACCCAGACTGATGGTTTGTTTGGTGAAAGGAAGAGTCTCAGACCGAATACCGTGAAAAACTGACCAAAATCGGATTGAAACTTTCGGTTCGATTTGGTTATGCAAATCCAGTTTGATTGTGCCCGCCCACCCCTACCGCTCGATTTGCTTCAATTGTGACAAAACCAAATCAATATTGATATTTATACGTAATTTCTCATTTAAAGCATCCAATCTAGTTTGTTTTCTAAGCAATTGTCAAATTATTGTTTCAACTTTCGATTTATATAGTATTTATGATAAGTAAATTAAGTTATTTCCGCCACAACTTATACTTGGAAGAGTTTAATTTTCTACGTAATTTCGAATTCCAGAGGCTGCAATTTTCGACACAAAAACAGAGGATAAAAGATGATTAAATCTCAACCTCCATTCAAAAAAAAAAAAAAAATCAAACTTTCAGATCAAATCCATAAACAATCTTTGATTCTGTTAGTTGTTACTCCTAATTATTGTGCTTGAATTTATTTTTTTAAAAAAAGCAAATTAGAGCAGAAATGTCCGTCTTTGCCGCCATTAATGGACCTTTGAATAAAAAGAGAAAACCCAGCTGAGTTAAAATCATCAATGCCATCAAGAACAGGAACAAAACTTGGAAGAAAATCTCACCCATTGTCGAAGAAGCTTTGAGAATCAAATTACACAAAAAAAATTAACAACTATGATCCAATTATCTCTCAAAATTATCAAAAATCACAAGAACTGAAACGGAAGCAGTGGTCTGGTTACTGCCATCTTCCATTTTTGGTGTCTTCAATTGCTCTAGTCTCTCTCTAAACTTACAATCTCCATCGTCGAAATTTAGAGCATAGCTGGAAGGATCGTACTTGAAATCAAGTTTCTGCTTCGCCCTTTTTCTGTAAACTGCTTCCATTCTCCAGATTAGCCTCCTGCATCGAGCCTTCATCGTTCTGAGTCCATCCTCAAACGCCATAACAGTCGCGGGATGAGGAAGTAAGAGAGAGAAACTGTAGAGAGAAGTAAAAGAGTCTGCAACCGATGTTGTTCTTCTATAGCTAAATTGGGATGCTCAAATTGGGGGGAGAGAGAGAGAGAGAGAACAGAGACAGAAGGTGTGGGCAGAGAGGGTAGATCTCTCTCCGAGGTCGTATCGCTATCAGAATTTGTTGTGTTAAACTGTATTTGATTGGCTCTTATTCGGAAGCATACTGAATTTCTGTTCTTTACTTGAAAACCCGATCTTTTTATGTTTCAAAGTTGGATTAGATCGGTTTAGTCTTATCAAAATCTTCCTTTTTTATTCAAATTCCCGATATAATCATTATTGTAATTAAATTATCATTTTAAATATCAACAAATTATTTAAATCATAACCCAAACTAATTAATTAATTAATAATTCACGCGCTCAAAAAATAAAATTACAATGAGAAAAAAAACATTCAGTTAAGTAAGGATGGACACAGTTTGATTTGGTTCAATTCTAGTTTGATTTCAAATTTAAAAAAAAATATTTACAATTTTGTTGTTCGGTTTTAATCAGTTTCGGATCAAATTTTAGACACACGATTCGGTTCGAGTTTCACAGGCTTTGATCTTCAAAACCGTAGACTAGACTGTGAACCACATGTTTTGAGAATTTAGAACTGAAATTAGTTCAATAAGAGAGCAAAACCAAACCAAACTGGAACCGAAATCACGATTCTTTGTCCAATTTTGCTCACCCCTCAGCTTAAGCAGTATTAAGGTGATAGACAGTAAGATAAGAGATGAAGGTGCGAGGCTATATGATAAAAATGGGTGTCTCCTTAAAAGGGGAGGCAGAAGGAAGTTGATTTTAGCCTTGTAATTGAGAGTCCATTTGTCTGCTTCCTCAGGCTGCAGTTGAAGGTAAAAAGATGGCTCCCCTGAGAATGATCTGGCCACCCTGGACTAGAAATTAGGCTCTTTTTAAAAAAAAAAAAAAATTATTATTACTAATATTATGATATTTGAGAGCATATCTCATTATTAAACCCTAGCCCATTTGCAAGTTTAACAAATTCTCTGCAACTCTTGAACTCGACTCATCCTATTCGACCCAAAAATCAAGCTCAAACGTCTCAAATCGAGCCCAGACTGGAAAATCTCTGCAACTCAAACTAAGTTTAAAGTGGACCGAGCAAGATTGAAAAATTCACTTCAATTTCGGTTCTAAATTTATGGAACCCAACCAATCTGTGTGGACCAATCAGGGGTGGAATTAATGGAACGGTTCGGGCCACTGATGAGAATAATCTCTCAAACCTGACACGTGCAAGCATTTTGAAATCAACGGTCAGGTTTCGATGATAGAATATTGGTGATCCCAGCCGTTGAAATAAGAAAACAAAGCATGGGCAGCCGTTGAAAAGGCCGACATCTTTTTCACAAAATGAGTAATATCCAACCAATCCCCATCTTCCACCTGTCAAAGACTAATAATGTTGACTCTACTCCCTCTCAAATTATATACCTTATATTATATACATTGGATTCTTGTTATTTAATAATATACTTTTAATTTTAATTGAATTTTGCTACTTTTTAAATACAAATAAAATATTAATAAGTGAAATAATATAACACATGATGTAAGTCCATGGGCCCAATCAATGCATTATGTGGATGGAACCTTCATCTCATTTATTCCCTCCTTTTTTTTTTCTGTATTAAAGAAATAGTTCCTAGGGCCACAAATTCTATGGATGTCACAAATTAAAGACTAGAACATCATATAATATTCAATCATCATGTTATGTGTTGTTCAATTATATACGTGCATAAAAAAGGAAAGGGCATTGTAAGTTGGGCATGATTGTGGGAATTGGGCACAACTTATATGGATGGAATGAAAAGAAATCAATTAGTTGGTTGCACAATTTATTTATTATTTATTTTTAGTATATTTCTCTCGACTACTTGCTTAAATATCTTAGTTCGTGATACAACTTTGCTTTGATGAATTATGCACTTGCTGATTGGATCTCTATGATTCGAAGCGTTAGAAACAGTATTTTCAATTCACTTTTCGAATATTTTAAAAATAAAAACGTAAAAAGATAACAAGCAATTGATGTGCATGAATTTTGTAAAATCAATCGAGATTAAAACACGACGGAGCCAATAATTTAGAAAAATAAAAGAAAATATCATGAATATCTCGTAGTGTAGTCTTAGTGGACAAGCTCCTCAACCAATCACAACACATTTGTTGATTTCCTTTCAACTCTGTGACAATGAAACTGTGGGGATAAAGATATGAATGCTAATAATAGCTAATATAAAATGTGGCACCAATTTATTCCATATATATATATATTTTAGAAGTAGAAAATAAGAACAGACACTCCCCGACCACTTCTTTTATTTACTGACTGTTTTTTGTCTTGTATTAAATTCCTTTTCTCTGGTTGTAAGTGCAAGTTAACCTGTGGAAGTCGAAGATGGCAGTGCTTCTTTTCTGGACGAAGCACTCAAGATACAATTGAAACCTGAAACGTCGATTTCAAACTGGCCAGACTCGATTGAGAATCAACCATTTCCATTTTCTCCTTTCCTATATATACAAAACACTTCCGGATTTCGCCAAAAAGAAAAGCAAACCAATCTCCCGACCTTAGCTCTCTATGCGTCAATGGCGGCCCAGAGCAAAAACAGTGGAACCCATTGACTTATTTTCCGCCTTCTTTCTGTAACTGCTCTGCCATGGAGTGTTAATGGTGAAGTTTTGGTTAAAGGTTCGAGCTTTATTGGATATGGGAGAAGAAGCAGGCTATGGCTATGGCTATGGCTATGGATGGCCTCCAATAGGGGCTCCATTGAACTTGCAAAGACACGAACATTTGAGAAGCTTTGATAACTCGGTAAATGCAGTTTCATTTGGGTTTGTTGCTACTGCTATTTTGATCTCAATGTTCTTGGTTATGGCTATCTTTGAACGTTTTTTAAGACCCACTTCGCCGGCTTTGTCACCGTCCAATGACCGGCGGCCTGAAGATCTTGAAGCCCAGATGGGTTTTAACCCGAAACTCGGCTACCCTTCACCAAAAGTGAGTCTTTACTTTCTGTTTTAATTTAGTATAAGTAATTGATCATCTGATTTGGGTTTATTGTTAACAACCGTGACAATTTGGGATGTGTAATTACTACTTTGTTCTTTATTTTCTGATTGTTGGCTTAATTTAAAGATAATTTTCAGGTGATCTACTCAGAAAAACATGTTTCGAGTACTCCAAACTGAAAAAACGTCAAATGTTTAAAGAATTTTCCAGTAATTTAAAGAATGTTTCATGGCCTTGTTCTTGATCTTCTTCGGTGGTGTCGCTTATAACCTTAAATCATTAAAATGAAGCTCTTTGAGTAGTTTAACTATTGTTTTAGCTCAAGGATAGACTAGTTCTACTTCAACATAGAACTTTCTAGAGTGTGCTCGGAGAGAAACTATATTCGTCTCATTTAAACTCGAGTCATCATTATTAAGGACGATTTGCTCGGTAAGAATGGTATGGAAGAGCGAATCATTTGGGATTTTTCTTGGCTTCCACTGTAATCTGTGCCTGAAAATGAGCTGATTTGGCCTTCACTTTGTAATGTCTTTGATGATTAGCGATCCCTCACAAGTCTTCCATCTTCTTTGGTAATTTTTTCGGCCTACTTTCTCGATTGTAGTTACTCGAAATATTCACCAAGTTTAGTTCAATTCTTTAAACTCAGGACGCACTTGATTTTGAGTTTAGACCCACCATACCATTGTTTGGATCGAGTTGAATAACTTCCATTGTTGATGATAAGCTCCCTTTTCAGACCCCGTCGTTGGAGACAAGAGCTGTAGCCACCTATTAACATATTCAATGAATAAAAAGTGCATTGAATGAGTATAATTGTTTTTTTTCTTAATTAGCAAGAACTATGGTAGTGGGAATATTTATCCATGCCTGACTGCTTTATTGTTGGAAAGCCATTAATAGACCTTGCTCTATGTAGACCTTTACAGCAGCACATTTGGCCCGCCTCGTGGTTCTGTCTAATTCCTCAACTTCAATCTCTCTACTCTATAATCCGCATTTTTTAGGTCTAAATATCGTGATCATTGCGTTTTACTTGTGTTTTGAGTTGTCGTTGGAATGACTAATGAAAGGGGTTAGCTCTCAAAAGCTTTAGCTGACGGGAAGACCCTGTTCAATGAGTTTTAGTTTGCCTAGACAGGATCAGATCAATCTTACCAATAACCATTATCCCGAAGAGATCCCCAATCGTGTCTCGTTGGTGGGTAGAAGATGGGAAAAGTTAAATCTAATATCATACGACGAAGAGAAGACTGAGTTGATTAGAAATTGCTTGAACAAAATTAGATATGGTGGAATCATATGAATATTTGACATTATATATTGTTGTACCTTGCTATAAAACCAATACTTGTTTACCAACCATATGTCGTCTAACCAAATTTAATTCTTGCTCGATGTATATGTTCCTTGGAAATACACCCAAACGACAACGGGAATTTGTACATTAGCAACATCAATTGTTAAATCTAGAACTGCATATACTGTTGAAGTTAAAATCTGTTTAGTTCTTACTCTGTTTATGTGGTTTTACTTGGTATATGTTGGCTTTATCTCTCTCGCTAAATCCTTGTAGATGACTGTGTTTTCGGATGGAGTTTCCGTGTTAATGCCCGGAAATGACGTTCCCACCTTCATCGCCTGTCCGGCCCCAGTCGCCTGTTCCCACGAACGAAGTACATTGCCTGAGAATCAACAGAAATCCATCTAATCAAATGGTGATATATCATTCAAGTGAAATCTTGCTCGTGATCAAAACAAGAATATTGATTAAAATGAGTTGTTTTCTGATGTAAAAGAATGCCCAGATGTATGCTTTGATTAGTTCCGTTGTACATAATCAAGAACCAGACTGGGTTAAAAAATTAGAGGATGATTCTGTCTTATCCATTGCAAGATCTTAAACTTCTGAGAAAAAATTGAAAGAATCAGATTAAACAAAGAGAATTTCTTTGTCTATGAAGTTAATGCATCATTTGATTGATCAAGATAAGCAAGATTGACACTGAATAATGATATAATCTCCAATTTTCTGGAGTGCAAAAGACCCATTTTCAAAGATATCAGAGCTCTAAGTTACCATATCAATGGCAGACGTACTCGCCCAATTCGGTGGAAAAAACTACAATTTACATGAACAAAGGTAGACCCTGAAAATGGTACTTTATCAGAGGAAGATGAAGCACTCCAATGAAACGAGTGGGTTCTCTAACGACTCATTGCCGGCCGGCGTTCTCTGCTTTAACTCAGTCTCTTCTCTGTTCTTTCCAACAGCATGGGGCGGCGATGCGGCGGACCGACTAGGCGACCTCCCAACTCGCCGAATCGACGGACTTTCACCCATCGCTGGCCGCATCGCTCCGTTGTCGGACCTAGGCCCCGCTGGCGACTTGGACCGGCGGCTCGATTTCTCATATGGGTCTCTCCTACGTGCCTCGGAGCGCAACCCACGAACGGCTAGACCATGGGTCGACTCTCTGCTTTGTACCATCTTGAGGGACCTACCGCCAGTACTGTAACTCCGGCCAGGTGATTGATACGGTCTCCGGTTCGGCGATGCTGTAACTACCCAATCTTTTTTCGGCTCTAAATCTGCGGAAAAGGTACGATTTTTTATCAATTTCGCCGGAGATCTGTTGGTTTTTTTATGACGCTCTTCGTTTTCGTCCGTTTTAACTGTCGCCAAGCTCTCGCTGAAGCTGCAAACTTCAGAAATTTCAGATTTTTCTTCCGCTTCGTTCATGGGTTGTTTTTCTTGAGTCATCTCTTCGTCTTTCATTTTTTCCAAGATCGGTTTATGTGCCTGCGTCTCCCGTTGAAGCTGCGCTATTGGCGTCGTCAATGGCGGCGGCTTTGGGGTTGGAGTTTCAGATAACACCTCTTTGACACTTTCTTCCACCATCAATGGCGGATCTTCTCTGCTGTGCATTGCTTCCGACTGAACATTCGAAAAACCAAACTGCGAAAGGGAATCATTCTTTTTCTTCTTCTTCCCCGCCACAGCTGAACCCGAAGCTTTTCCAGAGCTAAAACAGCACCCCATTTTAGATTTTCAAATCAGTTACTTTCAGTCGAAAAAGGCAGAAAAAACCATGGCTGATAAAAGCTCAAAACTTATCCATTTCAGAAACTGCTGCGAGATCTTCTACAAACAACCAGGAGGAAGAAGAAGCGGAAAAAGGTGAGAAAATGTTGGTGAAGGTGAATATGAGTGAACAGTTGGAGGTCAATGAATGGTATTTAATGGCAGACTGGCTACAGTTACAGCTTCACAGCAAATGAGAAGTAGACCCAAAATCAATCCAATTTTCCAGGCTCTGCTGAAAACTATCGCCTTTAAATTCTCTCAGTCTTCAATAACTGGCCTCCTGATCTGAGTTTTCCATCACAGTCTGAAGACGATCCTCCAACAAAACACACAAAATTACTAGTTTATTACAACTGTGCGATAAGTTCAAATCTCAGTACCCAGGCAAGGTTTATAGCTTTGATTAATGAGTCTCGGAATTCAAACCATAAATGCAAGTTTTATCGTTTTATATATAAACTTGGACAGAACTTTGTTGGAAGAAATTCTGTTTCAATCATGGGGAAGGAATCACTGCAAAATATGTGTATTTTAATTTGGGGAAAGTTAAGCAGAACGGGGAGGAAGATGAGTCGGCGAAAACATGTTGCAGAGAATTAAATTAGGGCGGTCCAGGAAGCAGCCATTGTAGGTGGCGAAGAAAGCTTCAGTGTTGGGCCTGTCAAAAGCTTTCAATGTGGGACTCTAAACTGTACG
Organism: Begonia peltatifolia; assembly: GCA_022433055.1. Classification (NCBI taxonomy): domain Eukaryota; kingdom Viridiplantae; phylum Streptophyta; class Magnoliopsida; order Cucurbitales; family Begoniaceae; genus Begonia; species Begonia peltatifolia. Next base: position 8,626,388 of record CM039527.1, read on the forward strand.
TGAAGACAACATGTTTTTGGACCTGATTGTTCTCATCTGTTCCATCATAGACTTTCTAAAATTACTACTCTGGTCCGACCGACCGACCCTAAAAGTATCTAGTTAAAAAAAAAAATAATCCAACAAGATTATAATCCAACAAAATTATAATTCTTTTACGAAGATTTATGGTGGTAGTGCAGAGATTGGCCTTGCGACTTCTTCGATGATTTGCGATTGGACGCTGTTCTCGTAGTTTGATCTTTGAACCGAGTGTCTTTGCGAAGCTGAAATAGTTAGAAAGCTGATCCTCGTTAGTTGATTTTAGGTGAATTACCTTCATCGTGATTTTATTGAATTGTACGATGACCGGACATTCTTGTGAAAAAATGGGTCGAGCACAGACGCCGACAGGTCGAAAGGGTAAGCTGGCGAGGTAAAGTGCTACCGATTTAAAATGGGTTGAACCCAAATCGGACTCTTAAGTTAGGGAGCTAGACCCATTGGATTTGGTACTCCTATACGTTGAGAAATCTCTATATACCTCTAATCCCATGCATTCAAAAAGTCGATCCAATGGATGAGAATACTTTTGATGGACTAAACCTAAGATCATTCAATCAGGGTTAAAAATTTTAATGATAGTCTATGACCATTCGATCGACCACGCGTAATATGAGATGACTAGATTGTGCCGTCTTAGGTTTTCGTATGCAGATTGATGGCTCATTGTTTGCTTGATTTTGAAAATAATCGAAACTATTTGATTAGTTTCCAATTTCGGATGGATTTTGTGATACAATAATTGGTCGACCATTTTAACAAGTAGAGAACGTATTTATTTGTTACCGAGTTTAAACAAAACGAAATAAATTTTTTTTATCAATAATAATTTCGCTTATATTTGATATATCCACCCAATCAAACCTTTCATAAATATGATATTTCTTGTGTTGTAACCACCTAAATGAACATAAAGAACTTCTTTTGTTATTTTTAATTAAATTATTGAGGAAAACACGAAGGGTGTCATTCGATTGCCCACAAGACTACTCCTAATTGAGTAGGCTTCAGGGTTAAAAAAAAAAACATACTCATATTTATATTAAATAAGCTATTATGGTGGCATAGAACTATTATTTTCAACTTGTTAATCAATATATTTAGGTGTAAAATGCTCAGTTCTTGGTTAAGATTTGAGCTTTTTTGTTTTTTAAAAACGGTAACCCTTTGTAGGAGAAATGCCAAATAGTGGGGGTTGTTTGCTTTTACCATTTGAGCTTTAAAACAATGGAAATTTGGAAACTTGTTTGAATTTTAAACTTTATTGTTCATTCATTGATGGAAGAAAGTACTGATTTTTGCTGATTTTTCCATCATTCTACCGAATTTTTTCGAACAGAGTTTTAGAAGCAATGTTTTTTTTTTTAGAATTACGATTAGGTAATGCAATTGTTACGATTAGGTAATGCAATCGCGGGCGAGCCGGAGCAGCGTTGTTAATACGAAGTTAGTGGGTTTCGGACTCGGGCCAACTTGGTCGACGGCCGCTCTCTCTCTCTCTCTCTCTCATGCTCTTTATTATATAGGATTCCACGAAAGGGAATTCAAATGGATTTCTATTTCAAAAAGATACGCATAGAGCTCACTTTAGTCCTTTCTTTTTCTCTCTCCTTTCTCTCTTCAACATTCTGCTACGATATAACGCAAGCTTGCGGTTCTCTGTTCTCTCCGGTGTTCAGCAAAAATCACCGACTTCTGGAGTTGATTCACTTCTGAACCATCACGGGTAATCTTCTGTTCGTCTGGAAGTTTAAATCTTGGAGGAAAGATTTTTTTTTTTTTTTTTTTCCTTTTCCTGTGCGTGGGCTTTTACAGTTTGGTTTCGGAGAAAATATATACGAAGAGAAGGAGAGCTAAGAAAGATTGATTTCCGTTCGAATCCCTGCAGAGAAAATGAGCCATACGAAGTTTGCGAATTGCATCAGGTTCTTTGTTGGGATTCTGTTGATCTCCACGCCGCCGTTTTGTTTTGGGGATACTGATCCTCGTGATGGTATGATTTAACAAGCATATTACTGACTTCTTACTGAAATTTTCCTGGTTTCTCTTGTTTGGTTCTCGAGAAAATGACAGAAAGTAGAACATTTGTGTTAAGGGTACTTATTTGATTGCTTTTTTGAATATTTCTGAGTGGAGATGCCATTAACAGTTTGCCAAACCTTCTTCAAAGTAGTTCCTTTGGCGACTTTTTACTCGTTCTTAGTCATAGTCTCTCTCTGTGTCTTGATTTCTTTTGTCCTTCTTTCCTTATTTTGCATAGTCTTTTATCTTTGTTATTGTACTTCTGTCAATTTCACTAATCTTTCTTGTTTTAATTCCATGCAATTTAGTTCATGTCGGTCTAATTTCTCCGTATTTTAGTTAGCCTCTCTGTTTTCTTTTTCTATCTCTATTTTGCTGTCTATTTTTCAGTTGCAGCAATCAACGCCCTGTTCGTTGCTCTTGGCTACCCGCCTCTTCCAGGATGGCTTCTTGTTGGTGGGGATCCTTGTGGACAGAAGTGGATAGGCGTTGACTGTGTTTTCTCGAACATAACGGCAATGTATGTTGGTTCCTTCTATGCATGTATTGGTTACTATTTTGATTAAATGGTTTCTTGAAATTTAACAGCTATTTGACAGTCGACTCAGCGGTGCAAATTTGGGAGGCGAGCTCGGTGATAGCTTAGAATTCTTTGAGTCCATTATTTCAATGTAAGTCATACCCCATTTTTGAATCAGTTTTTTTTTTCCTTTGAGAATATTTGAAAGTTTGGGATTCTATAGCCGTTATGATATTTGACATTTTTTTTTTCTAATTGAAATTTTGGAGCAGTGATTTCAGCAACAATCATATCAGTGGGCCTATTCCACCTGCGTTACCTCCGACTCTAAGGAACGTGTACGACTAATTCAACCTCGTGCCTAATTTCCTTTTCTCTACTCCAAACCCTGCAATCTTTTTTCATTAAGTTAACTTCTCTGCCATTTGTTTTTATGTTTTAGTTCTCTCTCTTCTAATCGGTTCAGTGGGAGCATCCCATCTACCTTATCCTTTCTGTCTCAGTTACTTGATTTGTGAGTTTGCTTTCCTAGAATCGTTAAATAATATTTTTTCGTCTTTGATGTCTCCCTTGACTTTCCACCAGGTCGTTGAATAAGAACCTCCTAAGTGGTGAATTACCTGATGCCTTTCAGCAGCTTACTAGTTTGATACATTTGTAAGCTCTTTTTTATGTTATCTCTTCTTCGGATAATCCTTTTTTGAAATTACTGTTCCCAATTGAAATGTACTTGTTTCATTTTTGAACAGAGACATTTCCGATAATGGTTTAAATGGTCAGCTGCCTACATCGCTAGGGAATTTGTTATCTCTGAACACGTTGTAAGAAAATGCTTTATTTTCTTACTCTCTTTGAAATTGTTATAATTTTTATGCATGTTTTCTTTTTCAGACACTTGCAAAACAATCAACTTTCTGGAACACTTGATGTTCTGCAAGATCTTCCTCTTGCCGATTTGTACTATTCTAAACCGGTTATCTCGATAATATTATACAGTTTTTGAATCTTTTGAATTTCAAATTTACTGCGTTTGATCAGAACTTTGATGTTTTTTTTTTTTCAACATTGGCTGCCTTTTGTGATTGAGAAGTTCTCATGTCTGTTTACAGGAATATAGAAAATAATTTATTTTCCGGGCCAATACCTGAAAAATTGCTGGCCATTCCAAACTTCAGGTACATTGAAAAACGTTTCTGAAAGGTTTCGATTACATGGATTCTTATTACATAAGCTTTTGAAGTTAATGATAAATTAAGAAACACGACATCTCTATTTTAGTTAGCGTGTTTATGTCAAGCGTGACATCAACACTTTTCTGACACACTTTGGCTCGTGGCCGACGCAACAAACCCATTTCTTCGCCTATATCTTATTTTCTCCACTTCCAGAGACACAATGTCTACTTGAGAAGAAAAAGAAGACAATTTGTTTTTCATCTTTGTTTTACATCTTTGTTTTACTACTTGTCAAATGATAATTTGAAAAGTTACTAAAATATGAAATCTCGAGTTTAAATTAAATCGCATACCTTTTCTCATATGTGAAATAAATATAACATAAATAAAACGATTCTATTATTTGCAGAAAAGATGGCAATCCTTTCAATACAAGCATCATTCTACCTCCTCCTGCACCCGCTCCAGCTCCAGCCTCATTCCCTTTTCCCGGAGCACCATCTTCAGGGGGATCATCAGGGCAACAGGCAAATGCACCATCTGGCTCCGAAACTTCCGCGTCGAACAAACCTTCAAAATTTTTCACTGCTAAAAGGATCACTTTGCTTGCTATTATAGGGATAGCAATAATAATTTTATTAGGATTCTTGCTTATTCTGTCAAGATGCTTGAGAAAAAGAAAAGAAAAAAACCATAGTGATGCTGCATTTGCGGGTTCTAGAGAAAGGTCCAACTTCAGCGAGTCATCAGTTCTGCAAAGAAATTTAGAAAGAGGTAAGCTGTTTAATGTCGTCGCTCTTTTTCATTTTTCAAATTTCTAAAATTTTGTCCTGCTTGTTTTAAATTGTAGCAGTTCCAAAGGAGAGTGCTTTAAATTCACGAGATAGATTTGGAATCGACAATAGATTAACTGGTTTTACTCCAAATCTGGAAAAGACACGAGATGTGACAAGAGCAACTGCAGTTGGTTCGTCCCGAAACAAAGAACATGGGTCGGACTCGTATGACATGAGTGGAGTTTTCTTGCCACCACCGCCACCTCCCCCATCATCTCTATTTGAGAAAACTGGAAGTATGGCTGAGCTGCTTACAAGTAGACGGCCGACTAAGACTCTAAATCCTTATTCTGTTCAAGTTTTCTCCATTGCAACGCTTCAGCAGTTTACTGATAGTTTCTCCCAAGAAAATTTTGTTGGAATTGGAATGCTTGGTAGTGTTTATAAGGCTGAACTTCCTAGTGGAAAGGTATCCTATATATTACTCTTTCATTTATTTTTAACACTTTTTTTTCTAATGAATTGTGCTTTTATACACGTTTCTTTTCATTAGATGTTGGCGGTCAAGAAATTGTCCATAGAAGCTTCTAAGTTGCAGAGTGATGAGGAATTTCTGGATATGGTATCGAATATGTCAAAGATTCGACATAATCACGTAGTGGGGCTCGTGGGTTATTGTTCTGAGCATGGCCAACGGCTGGTTGTACATGAATATTGCGAAAATGGGACACTTTACGATGGACTTCATGTGTACGAAGAGATCCATCGGAGACTTTCTTGGAAAATGCGTATCAGGGTGGCACTTGGGGCTGCAAGAGCGCTAGAGTAAGTAAAACAGTCTGAATGAGATTTTTCATAGAAGATTTTTTAGCTGATTTCGATACTTCTTTGTCTTGGCAAACATAAAACTATTTTGAATGTTGAGGCAATGAATTCTTCGTTACTCCTTTTTGGCGAAGGTATTTGCACGAGGGCTGTCAACCACCTATAGTGCACAAGAATTTCAAGTCTGCTAATCTCCTCTTCGATGACGAGCTTAAAGTTTATGTATCAGACTGTGGGTTCGCACCTCTCCTATCATCCGGTTTGGCGAGTCAGGTACATTTCATTTTCTATTTTAAGCTGACAAATGTAGAGCAGTTTGCTTACGAGATTTAAAATGAATGCTGACTTTTGAAATTAAATCTGCATCAACTGTTTTTTCTCTCAGTCTTTGGGTCGAATACTCATGTCGTCTGGCTACGGAGCCCCTGAGTTTGAGTCGGGAAGTTACTCTTGCAAAAGTGATGTATATAGCTTTGGAGTTGTAATGTTGGAGCTCCTCACTGGTCGTAACTCCTGTGATCGGTATGCGAACTCAGTTTCTGAAAACAATTCTAAAACACTATTGTCTCTCAATTGAGCAAACCATGTTCAGGTCAAGACCTCGAGGGGAACAATTTTTGGTTAGATGGGCCGTTCCTCAGCTCCACGATATTGATAAACTGTCGAGAATGGTCGATCCGTCTCTAAATGGCGTTTATCCCGTCAAGTCGTTATCTCGTTTTGCTGATATAATCTCCTTATGTGTACAGGTGCTGCTTCTGAGTATTCTCAGAATTTTAATTTTGTCGAAAGTCTGTATATATATTAAAGTCTTGAACTTTCTTCCCATTTTCTTTTCAGCACGAGGCAGAATTCAGGCCGCCAATGTCGGAAATTGTGCAGGAACTCTTACAAATGACTTAGAGGGTAGAGCATAAATAGCCCGACAAGCACGAAAAAAGAATCTGTACGTAGAATAGTGCTTAGAGATTGCTTAACAGAGATCATGATTCATTGATTGTTCTGGATTTTGGTGTAATTTTATCTAATGATCATTGGTTTGTGAGTAGTGATGATGGTGAACTTGTTATCTGGTGGAGAAATGTGATTTTATTGTTATACATTATCAATCTGTTGGGCTATGCATGACCCAGAAATTCAACCCCAAAATTTTGTCCTCAAAGAAGTTGAAATTGGTTTAATGCTCTTACAACAAATATTTCAATGAAACAACTTTTGGCCGGAGCTCTGTCCACGAATTCCGTTTTATCTTTTGCGGCTGGACTCGCTCATTTGAGTCGGTAAATGTTTGGACGTGACGAGACGATCATATACGAAAAATGAGACTCAATTTTGTTCATGCTCAGTTGACTAAAACAAAGAGTCATAGAAATTGAGGAAAATTAGATTTGTTGGCCTTCATTCTCGTATAATTAAAAGCCAATTTATAAAAATTAAATATCATAAAAACTAAATAAATATAATTAAATTAGAGAGGAAGAAAACAAAAGGACACGAGGAAATCGGTGCAGCTGCCTGCCTCTCTGGTCGGGAAGAACTCCATAACCATCCAATCTTAATGCATTACCTTCATCTTCCCTTAAATTCCGGCGCCACCGACTCTTTCTCTCTCATTCTCTATCGCTTTTCTTCCTGTCGTTTACGAAATTGCTCATTGGTCTCCATCACTTCTTCTTCTTTCAATTCTCTTTTTTTTTTTTTTTTTTCTTTTGATTGAGTTGCTTACTCATATTCTCTGGGTTTGAACGTCGAAGCTTTCTTTGTCTTAACCCAGCTGGAGAGGCGAACCAGTCTATCATTGCGTTTTCTGGGTATAAAATGCTTGTTTATTTGTGAAGGTCGCCATGCACGGTTCACCTTTCTTGAATCAAGAATGGAAAATCTGAAGTTCAGATTGCTGCAGTTGCTCAAATTTGTGCGGATTCGATTCTCTTTTGTTGAGCCTGTAGCATTATTAGCTAATTATTATGGAGTTGTTTTATTCTTTCATTTATAATTCGAGAGCAATTAAAAATCAATTTCAGGATTCTCTTGTTTTGTTTTATGGAATAACAAATCTTGGACGACCTTTTGTATTTAGCTATCCTCCAACATGGTAGCAATGCACTGATAATTTCTTGCACAAATTTGACTGCCTTAGCCAGAATTGCTCATTTGAATTAACTTCAATTCCTCTACCATGTTTATGAAAATGCACTAATTTTTTCAATAGTTGATCTGCTTCAGCATCTAAACTTCACTGTTTCTGCCTCAGTTTTCGTATTATTGCAGTCGATTATGAGAACAAATAAAAGTCTTGGCTGTCAATGAAGCCAGTGAAATCGTGGAGATCATTTTTGAAGAAAAGGAATTCCTTCTGTGATTGGGTATGGTTCTGTTCTCCACCTACTACTTTACTTCATGGTAAAGAGGTCTATCTTTTAATGTCTGTGCTATTGTGTATCATGAGTTTATTTTTAATTTAATGCAGGGAAAATATGGATGCAAGATGAAACAAAAGCCATTTTTGTTTATTTTATGCATAGTAACGATGTTCGTTGTGTACAGAATCATGACTTATCAGTATCAACAAACAGCGGTACATGGACCTAGTCGATATTTTATGGATATGTGATTTTTGTGTTGGATGTTATTTTCTCATTTATTTTGGTATATTATCAGATTGAAGCAAGCTTGCATTCTTTCGAGATAGTGAAGGTCAAATTTCTTATTATCCGCTTATATCTTCTCCTTCTTTTTTTATATGAAATAATATATATTGATAGAGAAAAATATGAGAGAAGAGTGAAGAACCTTTGTAATAAAAATGCAGAGAGAATCACTTAATGGACAATAATTTCTCTCAAATTAGAAAGAACTGAAGTAAAAAGATAGATCATAAATACCTTCAAATGATAGGGTCATTTAGAAAAGGTGAAATTAATTATTGTTGTTCCAAAAATCTATAATTGGTTTTTTGTCTCAAAGAGAATAGCATTGCAAAGCCAGAAAATTTAAAAAATTGTCAAAACACCTAATCCCGGGTTATTTGGTCATATCTTAACCCAATTAATTTTATTCTTTCTTTTTGAGTTGACGAAGTAGAATAACTGTGACATTCTAAGGTTAAGATTTGAAAGTTTCTTGCTTCATTGGATAGTTGAGACTCTCTTGGATTTGATGATATGGTACTTAGATTGATGTTCCAATCTTCGAATGACGACGTATTGCTTTTGATTCTTCTCTCTAGGAAGTTGATGTAAAATCTCAAAACTTGAATGGTTTACCAAGAGGTATAATGCAAGATACATCCGATTTGGAGCTAAGGCCACTATGGTCAACTAGTAGTTCAAGATCTAAGGTTAACTCTTGATCTCTATCATCAGTCTAGCGCTGTAAGATTCTCTCTCAGGCGAAGTTCTTTTTTTATTTTTTTGACTTCTTGATGATCAAAGTACAGGTTAACGATTATCAAAATCGCAGCTTGCTTGCAATTTCAGTTGGAATTAAGCAAAAGCGAGATGTCAATGCTATTGTGCAAAAGGTGTGTATTGGTAGTAAGTGATAAATAATTGTACTTGTAAAAGATATTTCCTTGCCTAACTTTGAAAAAATTCAGTTCCTTTCAGGGAACTTTACGATTATTCTTTTTCATTACGATGGGAACGTAAATGGATGGTGGGATCTTGGATGGAGTAGCCATGCCATTCATATAGTTGGTCAAAACCAAACAAAATGGTAAGGCTAAATCCTCATAAGGATTGCACAATTTTGGTTGCTTTTAAAATTCTGTTTTTAGGCCACTTTAGGACGTTGCGGTAGTTTTTTAATGTAAAAAAAGGATTAGAGCGATTTACCAATTGAAAATAATGATTTTTTATCGGCTGTTTTGGCTTCAGAAATTGATAGTAGATGCTTTGATGCATTCTGTTGATCCTATGATTTCATTTATTCTTGCATATAGATGACTCTAATCCTCTGGACCTATAATTTACACAAAAAAGTTGATTCTTTTGCATATTTGTAAATCGTTTCAGGTGGTTTGCAAAGCGCTTTTTACATCCAGCAGTCGTGTCCATTTATGATTTCATTTTTCTGTGGGATGAAGATCTGGGGGTGGACCATTTTTCTCCAGAAAGGTATGGAAAACTAAAGAAATTAGCTTTGTCTAAGATCTTAATGGCCTCAAGTTCTACTACGAAATTAGCTTTTATTTTCTTATTTGACTATGTTCAACTCTATGTATTCCTCTATCCGTAGAGTACATTGAATGTACAGAAATGGCTATAACAGAGTTTCTGTTATTCGTATTAACAGCTACTCTAGGAGGAATGTTTTTATGCGGTGCTAATGATTTAATAACTCTCTTTGTAGCTCCAGAATGTTTCAGTTTATGCTCCTACCTATTATCTGGATATACCAAGAAAGATGTACGGTCTAATGAGGCTACTACGAAATATTGACTCATGGGTGGGGCAAATCAGTTAGTTCAACCAGCCATTACACCTATCAAACTCTACTTGAGTTAATAAAATAGAAGGCTTGGGATATAATTTATGTGAATGTGCTCCCCAGATTTTCTTCTTTCAGATTTTAGAATATAGAAATATTTTTTGTTTTGAGAAAATTAATCAATTAACGTCATGTTTTCTTAGTTATATATGTTATCTCCTATGTATGAGTATTTGAACTTGCAGGCATGTTTTTGGAATCTTCTGTTATAAGGATTGTTGCCAATCTCTAATTTTGGTTTTCAGGTACTTGGATATTGTAAAATCCGAAGGACTTGAGATTTCTCAGCCAGCACTGGACCCAAACTCAACAGATGTACATCATCGAATCACAGTTCGAGCAAGAACAAAGAAGATGCACAGGTGGAAGATGATTTGACGAAGATCAATTCTAGTAGTTGCATAAATACTAATATGCTTGATGCTTTATTCAGAAGAGTTTATGACGTCAGAGGGACTTTGAAGTGTACCGATGACAGTGATGGCCCACCGTGCTCAGGGTCGGTTTATGCTTTTGTGTATTGTCATTATTTGTTCTTGCTTAACATATATAGTGTAATACTTGAAATCTTTGCTTTGTAATTATCAAAACTAAGATCTTCTCTATGCCCCCCAAGACCCTTCCTCGGGGCGGAGTATTTTTGGATCGAATGTGAGTTTATGACAAATCGATGGTATCTTGGATCATTTGTAGTAGATTGTGCTTTGCCATCCTATGCAGGCACTTTGATATTAATCATTTGATCTCTCTTGTCTAGATTTGTGGAAGGTATGGCTCCGGTTTTCTCAAGAGCTGCTTGGAATTGTGCTTGGCATCTTATACAGGCACTTTCATCTTATACATTTTGAATTCAGACGTTAAATTTAAGTTATCAGTTGTCTTGTTTAACGCCTCCGTCTGTTTTTCAATTTTGGTCAGAATGACCTGATTCATGGATGGGGAATGGATATGAAACTTGGTTATTGTGCTCAGGTTAGAGTAACTATGTTGAATTGACGTTCTAGTTCATATATTTTGTTAATTGTTGACTCAAAAACCTTATTTCTTGTTTTTTGGTCTTTTTTCTCCTACGACGAGCTTGGTTGGAAAGATTAAAAAAAAATACTATTGGTTTCTAAATGTTTTACCGAATGGAATTTTTACAGGGTCACCGGACGAAGAAGGTGGGAGTAGTCGACAGCGAATACATCGTCCATAAAGGCATACAAACTTTGGGAGGGGTTGCTTCCACCGAAATAAAGGTCTCATTTTTTTTTTTTGATAATGTTACGTAGAAACTCTAATTTTATACTTTGACGTGCTATTTATGTCTCATTCTGGAATTATTATACTCAATATTTAAAATAATAAATTGTATGAATCAATAAGCAAATGACACAAGCAAATGACACGTTTGGATATGAGATTAGATTGTCAAAGTAATACTATTTTTTTTTTTTCAAACTCTAAATCCAACTTGAGCTCTAATGATTTGTTCGATCTTCTCACTCTCCATTTCATTGATTATTGTTTTTGAATTTCAGAAATCGCAAGCTTCGGCCTCTAGTACGAGGACTGAGGTGACACTGATGAACTTCTTAAATTCTACGATGGCTTCATATGCTCTTCGCTCATGTGTTGTTTGTTTGCCGTGTAATGGTCAGATAAGGAGGCAATCGACGAGGGAGCAACATATATTCAACGAGAGGTGGAATAAAGCCGTGGAAGAGGATGCGAACTGGATCGATCTGTACAAAAGAGAGATGGGTTGATTCAATTCCCCCATCATTATTCTTTCTTTTTTTTTCTTCTTCTAAACAGTAGAGTTCTTGTTGTCTTAACCTCAATTTTTTTCCAACCCTTCCTCTCTAACATGACAAAAAAGTTGACTTTTGATGTAAATTTTGTATGGTTGGGTAATTTTTGGGTCATAAAAATCATATATTACAGGAAATGGAAGTGACTAAACCATACCAGTTTTTTGTTCTAGCCAGGTAGGTAATTTTGATTATGCATGAATCTAAGAAGTGCAACTCTTCTAGCAGTCAATGGTGCAGAAGCTGCCTCCGCCGTTACAGTAAAACCTTAAATGCTAGATAAACTAAATTACCTATTCCTTCAATCAACTGCAGTAAAAATTGATATAACTAGTAAACCAAGAACAACAATAGATTTCTTCAAAGATTCCTAATTAGACATGTGATCGCGATATTTCACCATCATTTCATTCGCCAATGTGTTCATATGCAATTGAAAGATTCTCAATCATCGGTAGTTTATCAGCAGTAACAAAATTTACTTGCATTATAAAATGATTAGTCTGATAATAGTTTTAGGAAATAAACTTTATCACGTCTAAGTCGAATACTCTAGCGCAATTAGTTCTTTGACACCTGACAGTTTCTAGAGCAAATCAACCTCAAATTTATCCAGTTAGATCTACAATAGGCTCATTCATAGTTACTTATCCTCGTAAGATTTAACTAGCTTGTCACGCCTAACCAAACAATCTCAATGTTTATGCTCTTATCCAGCTTGGTTTTCAAATTTAGACAGACTTAAATCTTCTAATATCTCCAAATGTGATGTAATTTCAAGAGTTGCAGAGACAACTTTTTGTAGCTAAGGGTAGAACTAGTATCCCAAATTTCAGGAACATCCTAACAATTCTCCTCCACAAATATTGCCTAATAATGGGGAGGTTGTAGACGAAAGGCTCACTGCATCTAAAATACGATGAGTAACGACAATGAAAGATGACAGGTTTCTGTTATGGTCTATACGATCTGAAACATTGTACAAGAAGAAACAGAGACACTCAAAGTTTATACCACAGCACTCAAATCTCATAGACAAGAGGAGTTCCAGCTAGCATCTACTGCTCTGATGATCTTATCATGTAAGTTGGCTCGAGCACAAGCGAACACACCTCGATCCAAGCCTTCTAAGAATATACCCTTTAAGAAATCTAGTTGATTTCCTCTGGCATCCGTCACAACCCTGCCTGCCTTCTGGATTATGGTCACGCCAGCTGCATGATCCCATATTTTCTCTTTATAACCTGCCTTTGCAAACTTCATAAAAATCTCAGCATCCCCTGGGGCAATTGCAGCATATTTGAGCCATATTCAATATTTTATAGGAAATATTTGAGCCATCTTCAATATTTTTTTTACATAACTTTGTATTCCAAAATGAATAGCAACGAAACATTAAGAACTTAAGCTCCTGTTATGTCTTTACACTTGGAAAGTACCAAAAAAATGATACATTCTAAATTCTGGCCCTGTATTGCCATTTGTAATGTTATCCTATAAGGAGGAAGCATTTGGCATCATATTCTCAAAATAACAGCAATACAATCAAGTCAAGAACTTAGAAAGACCAAAACTTCATTTCTAGAGGTGGTAGACTCACCATTGAAAAAGAATCAAATTAGCAAAGCCCCAAAAGAACAATTCACTTCTCTATCAAGATTCTGTTTTTTAATATATTGTCCTATTGATCGTTGCATACTTTGTTATTGAAAGTGAAAGATATGCACCTAAGGCCAACGGCATGGGCAAGTCCAGCAGTAAAGGAATGACTCAAATTTGCCTTCTCGACTGGATCACAGAAAGTAGCCAATGCTGGATCTCCGATGGAGGACACTTGGACTTGGATTGCAGAATTTGGCCACACTAGCTTCATATTCGTTTTGAGAAGTGGCTGCATCCCAGCCTGGCCACTTCCTTTCTTGGCATAAATCACACAGCCTTTGTCTCATATTTCAGAATTTGGACTTAACTTGGATATAAATCTATGATATGTATGGTGATAACTGAGTCACTCGTTTCTCAATGGATAATTAGGACATCCAAGAACTCCAAGTTTAACTTCACCATCCTCAATCAAAGCCAGAGATATAGCATATCGATCCCCAAGGATGAATCCTAATGTTCCATCGACAGGGTCGAGTGTCCAAAATCGGCCAGTGGCACCTCCGGATGAGTTGCAACGACTGATTGCTTTGAGAATCGCAGGGTGTCAAGGATTTTTTCAGGACCGTTAAGTCCAAAGCGAGGCGCTTCAACTAGACATTCATTTACAGCGTCCACTACAGTTTCTAAAATTTTTGCTGAAACTGGACTCGAGAGAGTTTGAACATCTTCTTCAGCTAAAATTGAGATATTTCTGCTCCCCAAGGAATTGGATAAAAGCCAACTTATAATTGCCTGGACGCTGCAATCTCGGGTGAAAAAGAATAAACATCAGCAGCAACATGCCCAATTGGCACAAGGATTGAGTTTATAAAAAAAATTTATCATGAAACATAGAATAAGTAATATTTTTTAACTAAAAATAATGCAATTTGCACATTAAAGTGGATCCTACCTTTTTTAGTCAACTTATTTCCTTATACAAAAATCTCTATATATCAGCAAGCTGAGAATAAAAACAACAACAAACAAATAAATAAATAAGAAACGAAATTCACAATGTATGCCATGCATGGAGGCGGAGATGGGTCTTCAAAAAGGGAACCTTTCATACTGCCAAAAACTTCTCATTGGATGGGGTTACTTCACTCAAGGAAAGGAGCCAAACATATACAAGTAGGACGATTGCTGAAATCGCCGACTTCTAATATTATGCTATGTAGCACATACACTCCTTTTACTTGGTCTGTCGGACATGATCTTACATGCATTTCAGCTCGGGTATGAAAGAGATGGGTGCATTATCTACGTAAATACACATGTTTAATTCAAAACCACGAGAGGATGTTGACACAAATAAGACCTTTGTGTGAATTTCATGAAGTGAAAGATGAGGTTCAATAGAAAAACCAATAAAGATGAGAACTGGGCCAAAATAACCAAGAGGAGATACAATGATAATCACAATCCCAAGTCGAACGAAACAATTTTCAAGGGAAACGAGTAAAATACTCGTATAACGGCTCCCAACAATGGAATAAAAGCAGAGGGGGGAATTATCATCCATGGATTGGACCAGACCATTGCTCTTAGCTATCAAATCCCAAGTTGAGTGAATTTCGAGCTAGAGAGAGAGAGAGAGTGAGAGCCTCGGCCATGGCGGAATTGAACTGTGAAGAAACGGCGTTTGCACAAGACTTTCCCTCCACGGCGTTTTCATCGTCGATTCTCTCTTGACCAATCAAATACAGAGTAAAATTATAATTTATTTACCTTTTCCTGTATTAGCAATTTAAATCTAACACGTATATGTCGAACAACTTGAAATACGGTATAATACCTGAAATGTATCTTTGCAGACTTGAATTATAAAAGTATAAGAATCGGACCGAACTCTGGTTCGGTTTTATTTGGATTGATTCGAGCCACTTTTTCTCACTACTTCACTGGAAGTAATTTAATTTTTGCGTTCTTGTTTAAACTTAGGAAACTAATATGCTTGTATATTTTCACCCTCTTTCGTTGTCATCATAGCAATCTCAACTCCGATCTCTAGCGCCGTGGGAGTCCAAGGAGAAAGATCGAGGCCGGTTAGAATCGCCGTCGATTTGACATTTCCGCCTGCGATATTTGGAGCGAAACGAAATCTATTTTAAGTTCAAGTGAATAATCCCACTTCTCCGCTGTGCTATTGTGAGCTTTCCTCTCTGAGACTCGACGGTTTTTTTTTTTTTCTTGGTTGATCTTTAAGAAACACGTAATTTGAGCTCTATGAGAAGTGATTGAATCTGTATATTTAGCAGTTTGGTCTTCCGAACTTCACTATATTCTGGGAGGTTGTCCGAATGTTGTTGTTTTTTTATATTTTCTGAGCTCCTCAGAACTCGAAAATGTTTTAAGGAGTGATTGCAAATAGTTGCAGAACTAATTCTTATTCATGTTAGGAGTTGCAAAGTACTCAGCAAGATTCTTTTATTCTCTTCATGGACTCCTTGGTTTTTCATATGGCGTGCTTTAACAGTGGCTTATTGAGTACTAATCAATACTTGCTTTGAAATTCCTTTTTTTTTTCTTGACATTCGAGTATTTTCTCTCTGTTGATTGTATTAAGTGATTTCTGGAGGTTATGAATCTTGAGCTTTTCTGTACAAACTATTTTAAAGAATCTGCTCTGGTGGTTTCATATCCGATATCAGAATGATGGATTTGAGTATGATGAGTCCGGCACAGCTGACTCTTATGGGATCTGCATTTTGTGTGATGCTCGCAATGCATTTCACACTGCAATTGTTGTCTCAACATCTCTTTTACTGGAAGAATGCAAAGGAGCAAAAGGCCATTATAATAATCATCCTCATGGCTCCAATCTATGCAATTGACTCGTTTGTGGGTTTGCTTGATGTAAAAGGAAGCAAAGCTTTTTTCATGTTTTTGGATTCCGTTAAAGAATGTTACGAAGCTCTCGTGAGTGTCTTTCACTTTTTTGCTTTATTTTTCTTTTTGATTAATCAAGTGACTCTTATTACACTTGTTTTGTTAATATTTTCAGGTGATTGCTAAGTTCTTGGTCTTGATGTATAGCTATTTGAATATATCTATGAGCAAAAATATTGTGCCTGATGAAATCAAAGGAAGAGAGATTCACCATTCATTTCCAATGACCCTCTTTCAGGTTTTGAACTAGTTTATACTCTTAATATGCCATTTCAATGCCTTTTTTCATTATATAAAGTATTCCAAATCGAACCAATTTTAGTTTTAAGCCAGTTTGTGTTGTTGATGTAGAAAATCATTACTCTCTGGAATTGCTTTTGAAAGCTTAATTAAGATATAAATCATCAAAATTAAAAGTTTGATCAACTAGGTGTGTGAAAAAAAAAAACAATAGTAACTATGTTAAATTTCCCTGTCATTCGATCTTTCCCCTTGTATTATCAATATATGTGTAAGGGATTGGGTTAGATCTTGTTCGTTTCCCATGAACTTGGGGTTCTGAATTTAAGACCTAGCTGAATTGCTGTAGTTTTGAGGAAGGATCCTTATTAGCTGAATTGCTTTTGAAAGCTTAATTAAGATATATAAATCATCAAAATTAAAAGTTTGATCGGGAAGGAAACTAGGTGTGTGAAAAAAAACCTTAACAAACGGCGGGTGAGAATCACAATAGTAACTATGTTAAATTTCCCTGTCATTGGATCTTTCCCCTTGTATTATCAATATATGTGCAAGGGATTGGGTTAGATCTTGTTCGTTTCCCATGAACTTGGGGATCTGAATTTAAGACCTTGCTGAATTGCTGTAGTTTTGAGGAAGGATCCTTGTTAGCCCCTAGTCTTTAGATATGCCAGTGTGCTTGAATACGAATTTAGTAGAGCCAATATTTAGCTGGAGAAACATTTACCTACATTTGTTTTGATAGCTGAAGAAGATTTTCGACTTAAAGAGTTCATCTTTTGGTCTATTTTGATTAATGGTTTTTAAAACTTGATTCTTTATCTTCTTGCAGCCTCGAACGGTCCGATTGAACCATCGAAACTTGTTGGTTCTCAAATACTGGACATGGCAATTTGTCATTATCCGCCCTGTGTGCTCCATTTTGATGATAACATTACAACTGATGGGCGTTTATCCCAGCTGGTTAAGCTGGGTATTCACCATTATTCTGAATATTTCAGTCTCATTGGCCTTGTATTCTCTGGTCATTTTTTACCATCTCTTCAGCAAGGAACTTGCACCACATAAGCCACTGGCCAAATTCATGTGCATTAAAGGGATTGTCTTCTTCTGCTTCTGGCAGGTTATTTCTCCTCCATATACTGTCTTTTCCAATATTTCTTGCCACTGGTAAACTTATTTTCATTGAAATAATATTCAAAGTAACACATTAAAGGAGTGTTAGAAATCTGTCAAGAATTATTTTCTCTTGCTAGAGTTATTCGGCTTTGAGATGGATTCATGATGGTTTGGGGTGATTTGAGATAGTTGAGGAAGGGTTGGAGCAAAATAACAAATTTTCGAGGTTTGAAGAAAATAATTTTTAAAAGAGAGTGAACGGCTTTCCTTAGGTACGAGAGTAGGACAAATGTGGGATGGAGTAATCATCAAACAAACTAATCAAGTGGAAAGCAAATGGGAATCAAACTCCCTTCATTCGATTTTTATGACCTTGAAGAAAACAGGCCGGCTAAAACTCATTCTTAGGGCCTGTTTATAAGATGGTAATTGGAAAACGTGAGAATGTTGTAAAAGAAAACTAGCTGACAATCTTTGTGGGTCTGACCAAAATTTGAAGTCTTTTCGTTTTGTGTTCTTGGTGCGACTTCCAGGGAGTTGTGCTCGAGGTAATGGCGGCGGCTGGTATTCTTAAACCGCATCATTTCTGGCTGGAAGTGGAGCAGATAGAGGAAGCAATTCAGAACGTCCTGATTTGTCTTGAAATGGTTGTCTTCTCTGTTTTTCAGCAGTATGCATTCCATGTTGCACCTTACAGTGGAGATACCGAATCAAAACTAAAATTGAACAAGGATGATTGACGGAATGCAGATGGAGACCCCCCAAATCTTAATCTTCCTCCCGCTATTTTAGAAACTTTAACTTTGATAACCTATAATAATTGATATAGTGATGCGAAGTGCAATTTAGTTGGCCAAGTTGTCGGCGATGGACAATTAATATCATAAATTATCTTTTCTTTTTGGAGTAAAAATGCCTTTATACACATGGTTGTATTTTTTTTTATAAAATTTGTCAAATAGCTCGAGTTTTTTTTGCTTGTATTAACCCACTTTAATTACTTTTGCTCACTCGAGTTTATGCACACACTTAATTTTGCATTTGGTTTTGCACACGTATCTTGATTAGATTGTAATGTAGATTACAATTATTAATGTAGGACATTTGATAAATTATGTGGAGATACTTCTTACTCTAAAAAAATGTGACTTAAATTTGACTATATTCTAAAAGACGTGACATTTAATATTGTAATATGAGTAATATTAAAGTTATTTTTTAAAAAATTTATTAATAATTAATGTAATAAATTATAAAATTCCATGCTCACGACATTGCAGAATAAATAGAGCTTCGATGGGAACAAAAACTTCAAAGCTCGTTGCTTCTTGTCAACGGCCAGCGCTTTTTTCTTTGGTTCAAGAGGCGGGGGGACTTAAATTCTAGGGTAAATACAGTTTCGCCATAGCCCAAACCCGAACTCTTTGTCAACTGAAATGCTTGTCCGCAAGCTCAAAACTTTACTCTTTTTGCTTCTTAGTGCTTCTGCTTCTGCTTGAAGCTACAAAGTGGAATGGGGAGTGAAGAACTGGCCCAACGCCCGCCTTCCGATTTTTCTTCGGAACCAGCTCTAATTACTGCATTCGAAGAGCAGCAACCTTATTCGTGGCCTGCGATTAATTTCGATCTTCCTCCTCACAGAACTCACCGCTTCTACAACCAGTTTAGGGCCGGTTCAAACCCTAACAACTTTCTCAAGGGCGTCAAATGGTGCAACTTTTTTTATCTCTATTTTCTGAGGTCTTTCATTTTATATAATTTTTTTTTATGAAAAAGAAACGATTGTAGGTCGCCGGATGGGTCTTGCTTTCTTACCAGCTCGGAAGATAATACCCTGCGAATTTTCCCATTGTAAGTTTGTAGCTTTGCATCCAAGTCTATATCAACGGGTTTGTTATAATGAAAATCTTAAGATGATCTTTGCTGAATAACTTTCTTCATTGACAGACCGAGTTATGGAGCTGAAGGGTATTTTAACTCTTGTTCTGCCGCAGCTGATGACGAGGGCAAGTTTCCTCCTGTGGTTTTTTATTGTTGCATTTGATTGTGGTGGACATCCATAGCCTAGTTATAGCTGCAATGCCTATATTTGATTTAGTTGACCCTAATTGTGTTTTATGGAAGGGCACAATAGGGCACATCTAGTAGTGGACAAAAAAAAGTCAGGGTGTGCTTGTCATAATGTCGTGTAATTTCCCGCAGTCACAGGGAACAAGCAATATAGCTATGAAAACATATTTTTAGGAGCAAATGCGTTAAAAAAAAACAAGGAGTATGCATCTACAATGAGTACACAAAACTTATTTTTGTGAACTTCGATCATAATGAGTATGCATGAGAATGGAGCCAATATAAATTATTATGTTGCGATTCTTTTGATATATGACCTATACTTGTTTATATTTACTCTATAATTCTTGAAATATTGGTGCAGATGAGTTGAGTATTTACTCTGCTCCATGCTTGTTCTTTTATCATTTCATTAAATTTCTTAGCATACTCTTATGCAACAGATTCTTATGCTGCCAACCTTGTTATAAGTGAGGGAGAAGCAGTATATGACTTTTGTTGGTACCCATACATGGCCGCCTCAGGTTCTTTATCATCGCTCTGTGCTATTTTTAGTTTTTGTGTCATTAAGAACAAAATGTCACACTTTCTTTTAGTTCTTACTGAATGATTATGTTGATTTTGGTGGACTTATATGAACAAACATTGGCATTGCAGACCCAATTACGTGCGTCTTTGCAACTACAACTCGTGACCACCCAATTCATCTTTGGGATGCTAATTCTGGAGAGGTGCTCAGTCATCAATGCTAATGTTACTAATTATATTGGTAATTTTGTTAATTTGAATAATAATTGAGAATGGACCCATAATGTTGACCTTAAAAAATTCCGTTGTACCACAACTTGTATGTCTCATCGAGATATAGGTGTTCTTATCCATGACTGTCATTGAATGGATATTGCAGTTGCGGTGCACTTATCGAGCTTATGATGCTATGGATGAAATTACCGCTGCCTTTTCAATCGCATTTAATCCAGCTGGGACTAAGTAAGATGGACAACTTTTTCTCTCCTTTCTTTCACAGTTTCACCATCATTATGCCAATGATGGAATGGTTGCATTTTATTCCATTCTGACATATCTATTAATTAAGAGATGATGTGACAGCATAACACTTGCTTTGGCTGCAGAATATTTGCTGGATATAACAAATTGATTAGGGTGTTTGATTTACATTGCCCAGGCAGAGTGTTTGAGCAATACTCTACTCTTCAAAGAAACAAAGAGGGACAAACAGGTAGATCAGTGGATTACTCTACTGAAACGGACCTGTTTATTGATGAGAAAATTATGGACTTTACAATACCCTTCTTGTTGCAAATAGGTATTATATCAGCAATTGGGTTTTCTCCTGCTAATAAGGGAATGCTAGCTGTTGGTTCTTATGACCAAACAACTGCGATCTACAGTGAGGATAATATGGAACTCTTATATGTTTTGCACGGTCAGGAAGGTGGAGTTACCCATGTGCGTGAGAATTCTCTGCCTCTTCATTTGGTATTGTTTGATTATATTTATGACTGGTTAAAGCATTTTTGTTTCTCTTCCAGGTTCAATTCTCAAAAGATGGAAATTATTTGTACACTGGAGGTCGAAAGGTAATTGTTTTTGGTTTCCTTTTTCCTATTTAACTGTCTGCCAAAAAACTGTACGTCTCTATGCCAATTATTTGACATTTGGAAGGGCGAATATTGTTTTTGGTTTCCTTTTTCCTATTTAACTGTCTGCCAAAAAACTGTACTTCTCTAGGCCAATTATTTGACATTTGGAAGGGCGAATATTTTTTTTGGTTTCCTTTTTCCTACTTAACTGTCTGGCAAAAAACTGCACTTCTCTATGCCAATTATTTGACATTTGGAAGGGCGAATATGTTGTGACTGCCATATTTTATTTTTATAGCTTAGTAAAGAATTAACTTCGAACCCTGCTACTATGCGTACCTTATATTGCTTTGATCTCTGGTTGATATCGATGAAAAATATGTTGCTCTTGACTCAATATTCTATCTAGGATTTCATTTTCTTAAAACTCAACCAAAATGCATCTCGTTGAGGAAATTTCATTTTCTTGCATTTTGTGCCTACAAATGCATTGCTTTGTCCATGGTACCATTCGTGTGTTGAAATTTTTTGCAGGATCCATATATACTTTGCTGGGATATACGGAAAACTGTAGAAAATGTGTACAAGTATGTGATTTCCCTTCCATAATTGGTATCATTGTGTTATTTTTCACTCCTTCAAAAGCCTTTTCTCAAGCTTTATTCTAGGCTTTCACATTTTGCAAACTATGCTCATCATACAAAAGATAGCAGGCAATTGCATGCTTCTAATGATTTTCTTGCTGTAATCAGGCTGTACAGATCATCTGAAAGTACCAATCAACGAATACTGTTTGATGCTGAGCCCTCGGGCCAACATCTTGGTTCAGGTGGTCAGGTAACCTGTAGTTTTCAAATTTAAATGCTCTATTATTCCCCCAATTGATATATTAATTTGAGCTCTTTGCTTTTCATTTTCTACTTCTCTACCTTCAGGATGGGCTTGTACATATATATGATCTTCAAACAGGGCAGTGGATTACAAGCTTTCAAGCTGCAATGGGTATTGGGATGTCATTTTTCTTAATGCATATCCTTTATAGTTCTTATTACTGACTAGCTTCTTTTTGTTGTTGTCTTCTTCATTTTATACTCTTGCAGATACTGTTAATGGATTCTCTTTTCATCCATATCTTCCGATGGCTGCATCTTCTTCGGGTCACAGAAGATTCGTCAACCCTGATGATTGCAGTGGGGATTTGTGTTTGAATGGTATCTCTAATCACTCCTTTTGCTAAAAAATATATCTTCTGTTCATATAAATTTCATTTTACTTCTGCTGAGTAAATGGGTTTCTGTCGGATATGATATCATCGTATCTGTAATTAGTATCATAAATCAGGAAAGCACAAAACAGACTTGTCCAGAAGTTTTATTTTCAAAACCCTGGTCCCAAAGCCCGGCCAAAGCTCAGATGAAAGCTTAACTTTAGCTTAATTCTGGGGGACTGTGTGAATAGCTAGTAATTACATTGTTAACAACACATCTTATGCTTTCAAGCAGGACCCTATCCAGCTTGAAAATCAATTATTGAGCTGTGCCCCGGGTGGATTTGACATTGTTCTTCCCTTGCATTTAGACTTAGGAAGTGGGGAATATAGGCTTTGTTCTTGCTGCGCGTAGTCAAACTTCATTGTTTCTTCATGGTTTATATAGGTGATGAGAATTGTGCTGCTGTGTGGAGCTTTAGTTGTGCTTCAGTGGAGGATAAACATGGAGAACAAGATGAGCTGCATCAAGATCTTTGAATTTTACTTTTACATAAAATATCATGCTAAGTGTCGTCTCATCTATTACAAAAGTTTAAGATTATTTGTTTTGGTCTTTGTTTTTAAACCAAACCCAATATTTTTTTAGGCCGAACCTATATAACTATTTTTTCTGTCCTCGTAACTCTTCTATCTTCTTTCGTTCTCTCGCGCTCTCTCGGATCGTTCACCGAGTTACCTGGAGATGAGGTGGCCATACTCCGACACAACACTTTTTGGAGACGGCATCAGTCGAGTAACAATCACAGCTGTGGTCCTGTGGTGCAATAGATGCTGCCGCCAGGTCTATTGCTACTCTCAGTGATACTCTTGATCATGATATTGTTCTTCCACTTATTATGGATTCATTTTGTAATGCAAACTGAGAAGGCAACTCCAACTTGAGATTGAAAAATGCAGACAGCACTCTACGCCTTAACTACATATTTATAAAATTTAAAATTATGATATTTATGTTACATCTATTCGCTCTGTCCATTATCTTATCTATATGTCGACACAAATATCTAATTAGGACCCCAACAACTCAAGTACATGACAGTTCTAAAAGAATCCTCAGCCTGCTTAACATTCTCTTTCATGGCAGAAGCTTTAATGGCGGTCGAACCACGAGCAGCTGAGAAACACCATCTTCTCCGCTCAGAAGAAACTGAATCATCTCTCGAACATTTTAAGGTTTCTGGGTTACACGGCACGGTCTCATCTTTCATCGACTTCATCTCAAACACTCACCAACCTATTTAAATTTTGAATAAAAAAGTAACTGCGTCTACACTCAAACTGAAAACGGATCCTTTCGCCAATTTCGTGTCCAGGGATTCAGCAAGGGTAATCGGAGAAGAAGATGACTATAAAACTCTTATTGCGAGATGGGTTTTCGAAAGTTTTGAAATCTGCAGAAATAATGAGCTACTGGATGATGAACAGTGAAGAAAAATGAGAAAAAATGGATTGAGAGCAATCGGAAACAACAGACTCGAACGAACCTTAGATCCGCCGGCCAATTCACGTCCAAGTATTCAGAAAAGATAATCGAAGAAGAAGAAGATGGCGATTACAGAAAATCTTACTGTCAGATGGGTTTCTAAAGAGATTTGAATTTAAGAAGCTGGAAGACGACGAAGTGTGAAGAAAGCTGAGAGAAAAATGGATAAAGAGAAAATGGAAACAACAGGCCAAAAGCTGAGCTTTTAAATAAAACCAGTGGCCTGCGTTGACCTTTCTACGTATTAATAACGAAGAAAGATAAGGATAAGGAGAAAGAGCCAAGTCCACCTCATTCTCTCCGAAACCTGTAATTAATAGAGTTAAACACGACATTACTCTCCTAATTTAGGATTAAGTTGTTTCTCCAAGTTCTAATTTTTAATTAAATTTATTAATAAAAATAGTTTAATGAAAATAAATTCCTTAAATAATAGGCAGGAATAAAATTTAGTATTGTTTTTTATTAAGATAGTGTTTGGTTCAGTGCATCCATGTAATCACATGTTTGGATTGGACTTGGTCTATATCAGGGTTAGGGTTAATATCCAATCTATTTGTTTGTTTCTCCAACATGGAAAACACGAGATTTGTACAACTTTTGTTCTAGATAAGCTTGGAGAATAGAACAAAATGAAATCTCAAGATTTCGATATTATACAATATTATTTAAAGTTAATAAGAAACAATCTTCGGAGAAAACTTCGTTGCAAGAATGACTGTCTGAGCTAATAGATTTCGATGGACTGTTTAAAACAAAAAACGCAATAAGAGAAAGAGAGAGTGCGTATGTTATAGAGATAGACAAAGATAATCGCATAGGCAGAAAAGTAAGAGGGTAAAGAAGCGTTAAATTAGATCTTAAATTATTTTTTTGATAAATAGAACCTCAATCTTTTAATTTTTAGTAATCTGAATATTACCATAAATGTCATCTATTTAATTCAACACGTGTTGTAATATTCTTCGGTGTTCCCAATACAATATTATCTGATTTGGGTTGAAACCCTTACAATTTTGTGCTTAGAGTTAGCATAAGACACATTGTTCTAAGTAATTAATTGAAATTCTATTTATAAACTATGCATTTTTCTACTCTGCCAAGCAATGTAAGATTATGTACCTCCACTTATATGAGTTGGGTCCTCACATTTTGACCATCGTTGCCCATAACGGGTAATCACACATCTATATTGTGGGGTCCCTCTATTATGATGAGGGATCCACTGAATTTAATATGAAATTGAAAAATAGAAAGAATGAAATGTTTTTTCTTTTCTTTCGGCGCCTCCCCCAAATATGTTTTTCCCATTTAGAATTTTCTCTATAAATTGAGAAACGATATGAACAGAAGATGCATCCGAAGAAAACAAGAAAAAGAAGAGTTCTTTTGTGAGAAGAGGGAGATGAAAGAAATAGTGAGAGAAAAATAGATATAGTACTTTTAACTACAGTGAGAATTCTAAGAGTGGTGATTTTCTATTAATGAAAATTTTTCTAAATATTAGAAAAATATTGTAAATCTTATTTTTTATAGTAAAATCTTTATGAAATTGGTCCCCGTGATTTTTTTCGTTTTGGGTTTCCACATAAAATTCATAAGGTTCATTTTAGCCGTTATTTCCTTTAGTTATTGACCGTTATATTTTAACAGTGTGAAAAAATATTCTTAGTATTTTTTATATCGCATCTGCTATCGTTTTTCGAACTGCTTGGTTAGTGATGTAATTATAACGTCGGTACCATTATAATTGTTCCCAACAATTATTATTTGTTAACATATACTACATTCCTCATGTAAAGAATATTAACTTGATTTTGGCCTTTACCACATGATTAGATATCGAAATCGTGGAAGAGGAGATCTTAATACACATTAATATTGGCTATCTATCAATATTAATTTTGAATATAGAGTACGGAGAGCTTGAAGGTAGTAATGACAGATTTGATGCTTCATTCTTCTGCACTTTTCATAAATCTTTCTGAATTCAACGATAATTTAGGCTAAGCTCCATCTGGGTTTGCATGATTTGTGTAAATCACCAAAAGTAGATCGAGAACGGTTTAGATCTAAAGCAAGAGTTCATTTCTTGAATGTAAAACCAGAAGAATACAAAACCAACCTTGAAGAACAGGCCACCAATGGCGGATTCCCAAAAGATGCAGAAACGTAATTGGATGCAGCGCAGGTGAATTCCCGCATCGAAGAACAATAGCATAGAGAATTTCATCAACGCTGCACTCAATGAAGTTTCTCCTGTCTGGGTTCATCTTCTTCGTCCAATAAGATTGAAAAACCCATCGTTCTATTGCTTTATAAAAATGATAAACTAAGCTCGGCGAAACAGCAGTACAATTGTAGATACTTTACCTTTGTACTATCTCTGATATTAGGACTGACGATGTTCAACAAGTGTACTTGTTTGTTGTACTTGGGCTCGTACTACACATTTGGTAAATTATGGACGTTGTTCAAAGAACAAGAGTAGTTGAAATGAAGTGTTATGAGTTGTTGGGCGATTCTTCAAAAATGGGAATCATAATTTAGTCTTCTCATTTTGTGATTTTATATAGTCATTCTTTCTCGTTAGGGTTCGATGAGCCAAAGTTTGTTCAAGTCAGGTGAGAAAACCCGAGACAAGGCGAACACTAATCCCCTCGGTGATTAGGCATTATGAGCGGAAGAGTTCGAGGATGTAGTCCCGAACTCCTAAATTTTCTAACTTTTATATTTTGAATAATATTAAGTTTATATTTTATTTTTATTTCGACATTTTGTGCATAAAAATTTTCTACTGTAATTTGGTTTTGACAGAATAAATTTTTCTAATTTGTTCGTGGATTTGATCGTTAACTTGTCTACATAAATCTTGGAGCTCATTCATCATTTTTTTTCTTGCCATTCTCGTTTAATTATTTGAATTTACTTCTTTTATTCAATCAAACCACTCTTCTAGTTTTTTTTTTGTCCTGCCATTCTAATATATGTTTGCCATATTGTCATATGACATTAGTGGGTAGTAATTATTTCCATTGAACAATACTTGCTTATATTAATTTGTTATATAAACATTCTAAGTAAGAATCAAATTGGAAAGAAGTAAAACTCATTTGTCTCTAACTGGAAAATGACGCAAAGTCCGCCAGCATCGCCGGAAACTTGTGGGACAATGTTGACGGACCCGCGCACTTGCATGAAACCAAGTCCAAGATGGGACTGGTCCGAAAAATACTTTTCTGGCCACACCACAGCGGTTTGCACAGGCTGACTATGACCTATCAACTTGTTTCCAAGGCTATCGATTAAGTTTCCGAGCGTTTACAAAATTATTTTGAGAGGCAAATAGAAATCTTTGAGCGCATACAACGTTATTTCTACAAAAAACAAAACTTGTTATGTCACGAACTGGGAGAGGACCCGATCGCCGGCTCCCAAAGCCCTAACATGTTATACACCAACAAACTATTAAGAACCAAGAAATAGGATGTTAGAGACTTAGCAGCATGTTCTTCATCCTCTTCTAAGAACAATCTTACCAGCAGCGTCATCATCCAAGATCGGCAACACTTCTGCCGGCGGAATTTCAGACCAAATCTGAGGTTTGTCGGTCGAATGCGCCATTTGAGCAAGCCTATCCGCCGCCCTATTCCCTTCTCTGTAGACGTGAGATACTGCATAATCATCAAGCTCATACATCAGAGACAGAACGTGACTTACTTGCTTTCTAAACTCCGAACACTTAACCTCTCTCCTTCGAACTATGATCTCAACCAAAGCTTTACAATCTCCTTCAAGCCACACATGGTTCCACCCATTTTCCAGAACCAATTCTAGACCTCTTCTCAGGGCCGTGAGTTCGGCCGTGGTGCTGTCAGCTTTGCCTATGGATTCTGCATACCCGAATATGAATTCCGCCTTGTGGCTTCTCAAGAGACCTCCAATGGCGGATTTCCCTTCTCTCCCTTTGCATGATCCGTCGAAGTTCAGTTTTGTCCATCCCATTTCTGGTTTCTCCCATACCACTTCAATTTGCTGTTTCTGAAAGTTTCTGATGAATTGGAGTAGTGGGGTTTGGACCCTTTGGCTCCCACATTTTAGAATACTTGCCAATGCAATCATTTGATGTACATAAAAACCAGAAGGGTGAAATCATAGGTTAAAGATGAAGGATTAAAAGCAAAGTTGAAATAATTCTAAACTTGCAGAAGCAGCAACTACTTGCTTCGATGGAGTTCTTTCTGAGAAAAGAGCTAGGGAATTTGATGGACTCTAAAGGTCTTTTTCTAGCTTTCATGGGGGATCGTCAATGGAGGTTGGATGAGAGAGTTGATGGAACGAAGAATGTTGTTATAGAGGGGAGAGGTTGCATGGAGAAACAAGATTGACCATACTTTGTCTTTCCTTTGACCGTTAATGGGTAACTGCCATACTAACCGCCTTATCCAAATTGGAAAGTGGATAAAAACAAGAAGTTCCTGTCGTTTATCCACGTATCTTTGTTTCTCCGATAATGCAGGATTCTTTCTAAATATAGCTTACAAATTAATAGACCTATGTTTTCTCAACTTTGTTTTTTTTGTACTTCAGAAATAAATCATTTTTAATGTTTATAGTATAATTTGAAAAAAAAAATATTAAATTATAATTTCGTCACAAAATAAATATTAAATTATTATCTATTAACCAAATAAATTTTTCTATTTTATACAATCAAACTCAAATGTGGTAGTTCACATTTTAATCTCGAGCGACAGCGAGTACACTTGCATGAAACATCTCCTTGATATAACCGCAATCCGCAGTTACCCACACTTACAATGCTGGCAACTAGAGACTCTTGAACTCCGATGTTTTTCTATTTAGCCGACACACTCAATCAGCCATAACCAAACCTTTGATTCCGATTTTTGACCTTAGATTTTTAACCTCAACTACATTTTGTCAATCTCCGGGTCGGTTTTTTTTTTTTTTTTTTCAAATTTTGCCATCAATTCTCTTTCTTCTAGGATTTTACCTTAATTGTCGTGCACTCAGTTTGGGTTTAATCGTAGAATCCAAATCCATGTGTGGACCAGATCAATAAATTTCATTTATTTTTTTACGTGATGCTACTTTTGTGTTCCTCTTTTCCTCTAATTTATTATCTGCGTATTCATACTTCTTCTTCTGAAGGTGTGTATTGGGTGTGCATTGTTTTTCCTCTCTTGCTATGAGGTTCCGATTGTGATTATTATATCCATTATTATAGTTAATAGTTAATAGTAAATGCTTTAATGGCCCTCATCGGTACGTAATTTTTACCCGTTTTGGGATTTTTCACCCTAAAACATTGTGTGTTTTTTATCAACTCGCCCAGAAGACTTCCGTTCGTCGTCTGCCACTCGCCCGCTGTTGAAATAATCTTTAGCACTGCTGTTTCGTGCACAGAAACAGCAATTCGTTACTGTTTGAGTGACGATCAGACTTCGAACAGTTGCTCCGACCTACCTGCTTCGTGATCTATCTTCTCCGGCCGTGAAGAAGAAATTGCCGACCATCGCCGATTCGTTGTGAAAAAGTTTCGTTTTTCACTGGTTTTCTATTCTTTTTGTTTTTCTTTCAGTCAAGAAAGAAGAGTGTAGATCCGGATCAAATCCAGAAGCTCCGAAAAAAAAAGAGAGGGGGGAGGGAAATCGTGATGTTGTTCTCACCGCGAAGAAGAGAGGAGAGGAAGCCCCCCACCGTCGTCCGACGAAGAGGAGAACGCCGAGAAGAAGGTCACCGCCGCCGAAGAGAGGAAGTTCCACGCTACCGTCGCCATTTCATTGTAAAAAGGTTTCTCTTTCACTGATTTTGTTCCATTGTTTTTCGTTCATTGAAGCCAGAAGAGTGAAAAAGGAGAGAGAAAGTCGAAAGGGGTGCTGGAACTTTTTGTTCTGGTTGTTGTTGTTGGAAGAAACAAAATTTATGCTTTGATTTATTTAAAATATTTTGGCCGGAGATATGCAATTGATTACTGATGGGTGTTTTGGTTCAACGAACATTCAAGAGAGAAATCTCCTCTCTCCAAACGATCAAAGAGCAAAAGTTGGTGTTTTTGACTGTTGAATATTTTGGATGAAATTTTCTGAAATTTTCTTGGGGTTGAATAATTGATACAAAAATATCTGTTTTGATCGAGATTGTTGGTTCTGGTTATTTTGTTGAATTTTTAGATTTGTTATGAAATTTTTGAGAGCTATTATTGAATCATGGAAAGTAATCCGAGTAGAATGGTCACGTTGAACGATTCCAACTATCATGTGTATAGAAAGGGAAGATGAAAGATTTTTTCTATGTGAAAGACTATTATCTGTCTGTGTTTACTGGTGCGAAGTCAGCGGCTAAATCTGACGCCGAACGGAAGTTGTGTCATCGCCAAGTGTGAGGTTATATTCGGTAGTGGCTAGATGATAACGTCCTCAACCATGTCAGTGAGAAAAAAAACGCTTATAATTTGTGAAAAAAACTTGAAGAGTTGTACACTCGGAAGACCGGAAACAACAAGTTATTTTTGATTAAGCAGCTTCTATGGTTGAAGTATCAGAATGGAAAAACAATGACCGATCACCTGAATACATTCCAAGGAATCATAAATTAGTTGGTTGGAATGAAAATCAAATTTGATTAAGAGGTTCAGGGGTTGATGCTTCTTGGGACTTTACCGGATTCGTGGGAAACATTCATAATGTCCTTGTTCAACTCCACCTCGTATGATGTTTTGGCTATAAATGTAGTCAAGAGTAGTGTTCAGAATGAGGAGACGAGAAGAAAGTCGACGGATTCTTCTTCAAAGTCAGACATGTTATTTACCGAAAATAGGGGGAGAAGTCAAAGCAAAGGTCCGGACAGCAGAAATCGAAGTCAAAGCAAGTATGAAAAATACGCCAACTTCGAATGTTATCATTGTGGCAAGAAGGGACACATAAAGAGAATTTGTCGAAAGCTTCTTCGGGAGCTCCGAATGCCAAGGGAAAGGAAAAGGAGTCTGAAGAGGGTGGCACAGGCGAGGAGATAGCCACAGACGTCATAAATTTCGTGTGTCAAGATACGAGTTGGGTAATTGACAATGGTGCTTCGATACATGGTATTTTGCGGAGGGATGTCTTCTCGTTTTACATTTCCGGTGTTTTTGAAAGCGTAAGAATAAGAAATGATGGCGTTGTAAAAGTCATTGATATAGGAGACGTGCATTTAAAGGCTGACACCGGCAACATTTTAGTTTTGAGAAGTGTGAAGCACATACCCGACATCCGCAAAACAAACTCGACGACAAAGAGTTTTGTAACACTATCCATGATGAAAAATAAAAGCTTGTCAAAGGCTCTTTAATTGTAGCAAGGGGGAGAAAATGTTCCTCATTGTATGTGTTGCAGAGTTCTACAGTGATAGGTAATAAGACTGCGAAATATGTAAATTCACCTCTTACGAGAAATGTTGAGAAGACTCGAAAGAAGTCAAGTTCTCGGGTGAAGTTCAGGTTGAGATCTGAGAGTACATTAGAGCCGATAAGTCAGCCTATTACAGATATTCAGTCACTAGTTTCAGTTTTACGTCAGCATAATATCGTCAAAGCCAGAACCATGTGATAAGGTAAAGCTCCGAGACGATATGGTAAAACTGTGGATTATGGGTTAAAAGTGTACACCAATGAGAACAGCTCGGATATGTTGACAAAAACTTTGTCGAAAGAGAAGCTCGAGGCTTGTCAGTAAAGAACGAGTTTGCTAGAGCACACCACATGAGTTGGAGGGGGAGTTTGTAGAATTCGAACCCATGTGTGGGCCTGGATCAATAAATCTCATTTATTTTCTCCACGTGATGCTGTTTTTGTGCTCATCTTTCCTTCTGGTTTATTATCGGTGTATTCATACTTCTTCAGTGAGGATGTGTAGTGGGTGTGCGTTGTTTTCCATCTCTTGCTTCGAGCTTCTGATTTTTGCCAAAGAATTTGTTGTGAAGAGCTTGGGAGGATATCATGATTGTTGTCCCCATTATTAGACTTGATAGTAGATATTTTAAGCGACCTCATCGGTCCCGTGATTTTTACCTGTTTTGGGATTTTTCATGCTAAAACGTTGTGTGTTTTTGATCAACTACTCATCATTAACAGCATACTAACAAAGAAAATGTTGACTTATTAACATATGATAGTTTTAAAAATTATGTTGTAACTAATCCCGAAGTTTTTTTTTACCTATTAAATTTTATTGTAATCACCAATTCACGTTTTTGAAAGCTAAGGATAAAAAATTAGGATAATATATGGGAGCTCATTTGGCGTGCATAATAAAGCATAAAAATACTTTGAATTTAAGAGAGTCGGAGAGCTGATTTCTTAGATTGAAGGATTAACAAACTCATTTGCTTGACTGTTTCAATGGAAGGATAACATAATCAACTTTCATACCAAATCAAACTTAACTTCAACGACCAATTTCACCAAGTTCCTCTTTTTTTCAGTAAACTTAAATTCAAACTTTAAACTTTTGTGATTTGTTTAACTTAATTCTTAAATGAATAAAATAAATTTTAAATTTTAAAATTTAAAATCCGATCGGCTTATACCTTGATTTTGATTTTTTTTTAATAAAATGAACACTCAATTTTGCACGGTGAACAAAACGAATCTCGAACGGATTTATTTGGTATTGGTCGGTTTTAGAATTTTTTAAATTGAATTGGGTTTGGGTCAGCTTTGATTAATTCTATATCAGGTTGTTTGTAATTTTAGAATTACAATAAAAAATAAAAAGTGGTAAATTTATTAATTGTTTCAATTAAAAATATTTTCATTGCAATCGAGAGCAAGAAAAATGGATTAAATTGTTTTCAAGGATTATGATTTTGGTTGGTGGAAGTTGTAATGTAAATTTGTACGACTGAACTGACTGAGCGAGAGCCATCCTCTTCGTTTACCAAATCCACGCCGGGAGAGAGCAAATACTTGAGATCCTCCGTTTTTATGTCTATAAATATTATATTTGTCAAAGCGCGGGTATTGACTCGGCCGGGGGAAACTTCTCTCCGTGACATCATGGCTGCGCAAAGTCATCTCAAATGATCTCTACGGAGGTCACTTTTTGATTTGTTTAATGGAGGAGTTTCCTCTGTCTCAGTCGCCGAAGGAGTTGTTGAAACTCTCTAATACCCTCATTTTTCAGAGGGTCGTAATGGAAACATCAAGCAGTGATGGCGATTTCGAGCTCCCCTTTCTTGCTTCTCTCACTGTGCTGCGCGGTCATTGCATCGTTTTGGAGTTTGACAGATTCGGCTGACAGTATCACTGCGAACGAGGTCATCAATGGAAGCCAAACGCTTGTTTCTTCTGGGGAAAAGTTTGTGTTGGGGTTTTTCCCTGCCGAAGTTTCCAACTCTCAATATTTAGGAATATGGTATTATAAGATCCTCCCTCGGACTGTAGTTTGGGTAGCAAACAGAAACAGTCCAGCTGTAAATTTATCTTCCAAGTTAAGTTTCGACAAAGATGGAAATCTAGTTCTTCAGAATCAAACGGGAGGCATTTTGTGGTCAACGAATTCGTCGAAAATATTGAAAAGTCCAGTCGTGAAGCTTTTAGATTCCGGAAATTTGGTTTTAGTGGATTCTGAAAGTGGAAATTCCGAGGATTATTCGTGGCAGAGCTTCGATTATCCGTCGGATACGCTACTACCAGGAATGAAACTAGGGTGGGACTTGAAACTCGGTTTCAATCGCGAAATAAGATCATGGAAAAGCTTCAACAATCCTTCTCCTGGCAATTTCTCTTACAGTATAGATTTACAAGCTCTTCCTCAAGTAGTTCTTCTTGATGGATCAACCAAACTTTTCAGAAGTGGTCCATGGATTGGGACCCGATTCAGCGGCGGGTTAGTTCTAGGTCCAAACACTGTATATCATCCCCAATTTATTTACAATTCCAGTGAAGCGTATTACACCTTTAATACAATAGATGATAGAATTACCCGAATGGTAGTGTATCCAACTGGAATAGTTCAGCAATCCTACTGGGATGATATACAACGAAGTTGGATTGATCTATATAGAGTTCCATCAGATCGCTGCAATAACTATGACCATTGCGGCCACTACGGTAGCTGTTTTTTCAGTGATACTGCTTGGTGTAACTGTTTAAGGGGGTTCACACCTAGAAATCCTCGAGATTGGGCACTTTACGAATGGTCCGGAGGGTGTGTTAGAAAGGATTTGAATATCTGCGAGAGTGGGGAAGGATTTGTGAAGATTAGTGGGGTCAAACTTCCAGATGCGGAATTTGGATTTGTTATTATTGATGTTGATGATTGCGAAGCAGAGTGCTTGAAAAGTTGTTCCTGCAAAGCTTATGCCAAGTTAGATAGTACAGGCACTGACAATAGCTGCCTTTTCTGGTCTGGTGATTTGGTTGAT
This sequence comes from Begonia peltatifolia, assembly GCA_022433055.1. NCBI lineage: Eukaryota > Viridiplantae > Streptophyta > Magnoliopsida > Cucurbitales > Begoniaceae > Begonia > Begonia peltatifolia. The sequence continues at coordinate 8,660,785 of CM039527.1, forward strand.
ATTAGAACCACTGACACTGGGCAAGATCTCTACATTAGAGCTGCAGCTTCAGAGTTGGGTAGTGACTGATCTCTGTCTTTGTAAAAAAGAATACCTTTCTACACTATTCTCTCTAACTTAACCTTTTTGTATTCATTTGTTTGCTGTTAGAATCTGGGCCAGATGATAAGCGGAACGTTGCTGTTCTTGTAGCCGTGATTGTATCTGTTATTTCAGCCGTCATTTTCGTGTCTTTGATCAGCTGGTTTTTGATTAAGAAGAGGAGAAATGATCCAAGTAAGAGATGACCTATAATTGAGGAAGTTTTGTTTTTGGACCTCTGCCGACATTTGATTGTTGTTTTGCTTGTAATTTTGGCTTGTGTGTGTTAGGAAATCAAGCTCCCCTAGATGATCTCGAGACTCCTCTATTTGATATTGATGTCATTGAAGCTGCTACACAGAAATTCTCGCTTTCCAACAAGGTTGGAGAAGGTGGATTTGGACCTGTATACAAGGTAAAACTCCACGTGGAATTGATTATCTGTTATATGCATGTAATTGATAATTGGCAATTTTATGGATTTCTTTAAATGACAAGGGTCCCTATTAAGTCAATTTATCTGTTAAAATGCCTACTTCTCTCCTAAACAGAGAAATGACTTCCAATTTCTGAGAAAGAGAGTGAGCAAAACCACCCCCAAATTTTAATCCAATAAACAAAAGAGAGAAAATGAGGGAGAAAGAAGATGCAGGTGCTTATTAATATTGGGAGTTGACAGTGTAGACATTGCAATGGATGATTTGCGCAGGCCGATATGACGATTGCAACTAAAATTTTAGACATATTTTCCTTGACCATATATTTCTATCTATTCAATTGCATTCACGTCCAAATGGGACTGGTTAGAAGTTAAATTAATGTAATTCTGCTAAAAAAACAGGGTAAGCTTCAAACAGGACAAGAGATTGCAGTAAAACGGCTATCAGAGAGTTCTGGGCAAGGAGTTCATGAGTTTAAAAATGAGGTTCTTTTGATCTCCCAACTTCAACATAGGAATCTTGTTCAGCTTCTGGCTTGCTGCATTCATAGAGAAGAGAGAATGCTAATCTATGAGTACATGCCAAACAAAAGTCTAGACTACTTCATCTTCGGTCGGTACTCTTTAACCTTCAATATTCGTGTATTAAGTTCTTCATAATATCCAAAATGAAATCACAGAAATTGAAATCTATGATACAGATGATGTGAGAAGATGTTCACTCGATTGGAAAAAACGAAAAAACATTATTGTCGGGATAGCTCGAGGGCTTCTCTATCTTCATAGAGATTCAAGATTGAGGATCATTCATAGAGATCTCAAAGCAAGTAACATCTTGTTAGATGAAGACATGAATCCAAAAATTTCAGATTTTGGAATGGCAAGAATGTTTGCTGGGGATCAAACTACAACAAAAACAAAGAGAGTAGTTGGAACATAGTAAGAATATTTTTGTTTCTTTTGTCAACTTTATCGCATTACATTATGTTATATTTACTCGGATAAAATTGGGTGACCATCGCATGCATCAGTAGCATGAATACTAAAGTTAACTATTTCTTTTTTCATGGATTCAGTGGCTACATGTCCCCAGAATATGCAATCGATGGATATTTTTCGTTCAAATCCGACGTATTCAGCTTCGGAGTTATACTGGTGGAGATGGTGAGTGGACGGAAGAACAGAGGGTTCTTCCATCCAGATCACCAACTAAATCTTATTGGACATGTAAGCAAAGATGATAATCTCTCTCTCTCTCTCTCTCTCTCTCTCTCTCTCTCTCTCTCTCTTCATACTTCTATACCTCTCTCTTCTTATTCATAAAAAACCATCATTAATGTTCAGGCATGGAAGCTTTGGAAAGAAGGAAGAGCCTTGGAATTGATGGACGAAGTTTATGAGAATCAATTTCCACCTTCTGAAGCATTGAAGTTCATTCAAATCGGTCTTCTGTGCGTTCAACAGCAACTGGAGGGAAGACCGATCATGTCGACCGTAGTATTGATGTTGGACAGTGATAATATGCAGTTGCCGGAGCCTGGCCGACCTGGGTTTTATACAGAGAGGAGTATCTCTGTCACTGAGTCATCGCCAGGAAAATTGACTTCCACTTCAAATGAGATTAGTCTGACTTTGCTAGAACCCCGATAAACCCATGTTCTCCCTCGCTGGCATTGATGGTATTCGAGGCAAGTCGAACCCGACGGATTGAACTGAGAACTAAACCACACAACTAAGTGTAAATCCCCCTAATCTCATGTTATTCCCCTCGGATTCCTATCTAATTGCATTGCTTGAAGCACTTCTATCTCATTTCTAACAGCAGTAATATAAAACAGTAAGCTAATTGAGTCGAGTCCGGGAAAAGAATCATCATTTGTCATCTCCTAATTTCTAATCCTAATTTAATTTCTTTTAATATTTTATCTATGAATTTTAAAAATTGTGTATCAAAGTTAATCGAATGTCACAGCGGTAATTCACATCATTAATAAAAGCTTAAAATTTTAAAACCTAGTTCACCATTAATTGTTACCCGTCACGCGTTGCATGACAATGTATGATATGTGTGCATGGCATGCAATAGTAATAGTAATAACAAAGAGATATTGAAATTAAATTAGATTTAGATGTATTCAAATCGTCAAATGGCCCAGCCCCATTTAAAATGGCCAACAATGAAGCCATAGGTACGGGTGTATGGTACCCATGACGCCATATCCTTAAACCCTAGACCAAACCAGTGAAAGAGATGACCAAGCTTGCTATTGACTACATTTTCAGTTCCAGTTCAATGTCGTTCTCTCGCCTTCTCTCCCGCTCGTTTACCACCTCCCTCCATCTCAATTCTTCCAGTGATGCTATTAAAGCCATATCCAGCGACCTCTACAAAGAACGAAATTTCAAACGCCTCGTCGAGAAGTTCAAGCAATCGTCTGATCTCTATCGCTTCCGTACCTGCACCGGCATCTATGAAGACACCGTTCGCCGCCTTGCTTCCGCCAAACTATTCCGCTGGATCGAAGATATATTAGAGCACCAAAAGAACTACCCCGACATCTCTAAAGAAGGGTTCTCTGCTCGTCTCATCGCTTTATACGGTAAATCTGGGATGTTTGAGAGTGCGCAGAAGGTGTTTGATGAAATGCCTGAGCGAAATTGTGAGCGAACTGTATTTTCGTTCAATGCTCTTCTTGGAGCGGGTGTGAAATCAAAGAAGTATGATTTGGTTGATAAGTTTTTCAAGGAATTGCCGACAAAATTATCCATTGAACCAGATTTGGTGTCTTATAATACTATAATTAAGGCCTATTGTGACAATGGCTCTTTCGATTCTGCAATTTCAATGCTTGATGAAATGGAGAAGCGGAAAGTAGAGCCAGATTTAGTTACGTTTAACACTCTTTTCAATTGTTTCTACACCAATGGTCGATTTTCAGAGGCTGAAGAGATATGGAATCGCCTGGAGAAGACGAACCTGACTCCTGATATTAGAAGTTACAACGCAAAATTAAACGGATTAGCTTTGGTGAAGAAAATGGAAGATGCAGTGAAGCTGTTTGAAGAAATGAAAACCAAGGAAATAAAGCCTGATGTCTTCACTTTCAATGCTCTAATTAAGGGCTACGTTAAAGAGGGTAAATTGGAAGAAGCCAAGCAATGGTTTACTGAACTGGAGAAAACTGAAATCGCCCCCCAGAAAACAACTTACGCAACCATTATTCCTTTTCTCTGCGAGAAAGGAGACGTTGTGTTTGCTCATCAGCTCTGCAACGACATCTTCAAACGACGGAAACTGGTTCACAATAGTGTTTTGCAGGCTGTTGTGGATGAACTGGTTAAGTGTTCCCGGATTGAAGATGCCAAGGAAATTGTTCATCTTGGAAAGACGAACAACTATCGCCTGTACAGGCTGACTCTGCCTTCAGTCAAGTAAGAGATTTGTTTTTTCTGCATTGTTGTGAAATCTGAATCCTAGATGCTTTGACTTAACTTGATTTCATATCTGCCAATTTTTATGGGTTTGATAGTCTTCCATAGTTCTTTGTTTTTGGAAGTTTTTCAATAAGAAAAGGCCAATTTAAAGAGGAAGAGATTGTGGGTTTATGCCTGGATACACTCCTATAATAACCCAAAAGATGTCGTGAGATAATCTTTAATTTTGTCTAGAAGTAGGAACCAAATCCGATTAACCAACATGTATTGTGATGTTTTGTTGTCTGTTTTTGATCTTCTTTTGCAGCAAAGAAACCATCTCTAATTATTCTCTCATTCATCAATAATCATCAGTGTGGAGGCTCACACTTAATGATAAAGTTACTTTTACTATCTTATTTTACTCTTTAAATATACCGATACAATTATTAATTGAACAAATTTATTTAGAGAGAAAATGCAGCATCACTTCAAACAATTGTTCTTTTGGAGTCTCTAAGGTCGACCCTTGGTTTGGAGAGCTACAGCTATTGATTTGCTTTATGATATCTATTATAGGCCTCGCAGCTCTTGCAAAAATAAAATCTTTCTCAATGAACTCTACTAATTATGTTCGAACGAACTTCAATAAATATCTAAGTGGATTGGTTATTATGTTCGTTATGTTGTCCCATAGTTAGACCTCTTAACGAATTTAAATTCAATTTCGTCGGTGAAAAGTCTAAAACGTGTGTCTAGATCTTTCTAGGCACGTTGTAAGAAAAAAAAAAGTGATATTAATCGATGTAATTAATGTATTATTTTTATAATTTATAATTTATAATTTATTTAACTATTATTACAATTAATGGACACGGAGAAGTTAACATTGTAGTATAACATGAAAGAATTTAATAAACTAGATTATTATGGCAAAAAAGAAAAAGAATGACCTACTTTTGACAAGAGAATATGGTCTAATTTTCAAAATCCTTTAGTAAGGAGCTAGATTTCCAAAACGAAGCCCATGACTATGGCCCATCCAAACTAACTATTTATAAACCACAAAAGGGCCATTTTTATCGTCTCGGCGACTGGAGTCAGGAGTGTGCAGCGGAGGAAGATGGGCCGTTTTCCTTGACAAGCTGTATAGGACTCATCTCACCGGCAATCAGCTCTTTCTTTACCGTTTCCTCTCCTCGTCGCCCGTTTCACATGTGGGCATCAGATCTGGGAAAAATCCATTCGAAATCCCGCTGCAAAGGAAATCCCTACCCTCTCTGGCTTAATCTGGCGATTTATCTCTTCGATTCGAATATCTTTGACTCGAATCGAGAGGTCTAAAGATGGGCGATTTCAATCTCGCTCTATTGATTGTCGCCATAGTCGTATGTGTAATCGTCTTCATCTTCAATGTCTACCTTTTGGTTAACTATCAGCATCCTGATGACAAGAATCAAGCCTACTTCCCCAAAGTTGTCGTTGTTTTGGGTCTCTCCATTGCAGTTATCTCGATTTTGATGTTGCCGGCGGACGTTGCAAATCGGCAGGCTTGCAAAAACTCGATATATAATGGCGCGTGTAACCTCACCTTGCCAATGAAGGATCTCTGGCTCGCCGTCTACATTGTCGATGCGGTGCTCGTGTTCTTCGTTATTCCATTCGCAATGTTCTACTACGAAGGAGACCAAGACAAGTAGGTACCTCTAGGTTTGAATCGTGCTTCTCGAATGTGTTTCTCGATTAGCGTTTCACTTTTTGCTAATGTTTTTGCAAAGGAGCGTTTGCCAACGGATCAAAAGCGCCTTGTTATGCGTCGTTGTTACGGCCATTGTATGCGGTCTCGCGCTGGGCATTCTATACTGTTAGTTCTTCTACTCTATTAGCTTGAATGAACGTTTACACGACCTTCTTGTGGCTATATGTGGAGTTAATGTGAGAAATGATTTCATTGATCATGGTAACTCGTGCTAGAAATGTTTTTAGTTTTCGTTTTAACTTTATGCGCGCGAGTTTTATTTATAAGATCAGTTGTATAGAATGCCTAACTTAAATAGTTGACGCATTTCGATGATACCCTAGGGCTGGTTGGAGAAGTTGACTTCACTGTCATGCATCTATCTTCAAACACAACTTCATTTCCAAGTTCTTGGACCTTCTCTAGCAGTCAACCATGCATTGAAACTGGGGCACGCCAGGTTCTAGTTTACTTTGAATATTTTGATTTATTACTTGTGTTCTGTAGTCCTTTTTGCACTTTCTAGTTCTACGTAGTTTGCATTGCCTAATATATTCACACATATATGTTCTATTTGTATTGATAAAAGATTACTTTATTGTTTTTTGACATTATGGTTTTGCTTTTAGTAACTAACGTAGTCCATTTCTTAGTTGCAGTGCTCTGCATACACAGCAAATGCTTCGTCTGAGAAGACTTGGACCATGCGTACGACATTTCCCGAATATATTGTTGCTCTTGCTACCATTGTTGGATCTGTTCTCTTCTCTGTAAGTTCAGCCATAAAACTTATTTATCTGTACTTAATAATAGACAAGCGTTAGACTTGAACCTAATACTTCAAAAGAGAAAAGAAGTTACACTTGGTATCCCCTCTTCATATGTATATTTGTCACCATTTTTATGAAGTTTCGGCCAAGAAATTGTTATGATGTTTAATTAATGAGCTGCTGCACAAATAGTATTTAGTTTTTAGGGTACAAAATATTCACTTCAATTTTTTTTGGTCATCAGGAATGTTTTGTTTATTTACTTTGTTATCATTGTGGTGATTGTTATTTTTTATTAGATATTTGGGGGTGTTGGAATTGCTTGTCTGCCGTTGGGACTTATATTTTCATTCATTCGCCGGCCAAAAGCTGTTATCACTCGCTCTCAATATATCAAGGTATGTGCCATATGAGTTTTTAATAGTGCAAATTTCTAAGCTAATTAGCTAAGGCAGGGTCGAACTCATAGTTTGATGAAAAAATGCCTCAAATTTTGTTCTGCAGGAAGCAACTGACCTTGGTAAAAAGGCTAGAGAACTGAAAAAAGCTGCAGATGCGCTGCGCCAAGAAGAGAAAAGTGGCTCTAAGGGTCGAAAATGGCGGAAAAATGTGAAGGCTGTGGAGAAGGTTAGCACTTATTGTCTTTTGCCTGTTTGATGTTGTTTTACCTTTGGGTGTTTGGTTTTGTTCGTTCCATGTATTGTACAATTGTCATGTTTTCTTCAGAAGCCAAGGTAGGATTTCCAGGCTTGTCATCTTGACTAAGATTATGAATGTGTTTGAGTAGTGAATGAGAGGGTTAGTTTTGGAAATAGAAATGGTGAGGTGGCAAGTTTGTTAGGAGAAGGTATTGTATGCGAAGAGGAATAAAGTGCACTATAAATAGGAAGGATTGGGAAGAGAGGGGGATCGAATATATTTTCAGCAAAAGCGTTGTGTAGGTATTCTCTCTTTCCGACTGTGTCACTCGTGGGTGTTCCAGACCTGTGTTTCGTCGGAGCCGCGGTGTTTTATTTCTGTTTTGTATGTTATTTTGTGGTAATTTTACAATGGACTATTATGAAGTCCATCTGAATGATCAAACATACCTTCATGGAAATGAAACCTTGCTAGTTTAAAATTGCAGGAGTTACATCAGTTAGAGGAAGATGTTAAACTACTAGAAGAGATGTACCCACAAGGAGAAAAGGTGTATTATCAAATATGTCTTTTAGCTGACCTTTGTCTACCCAGATGTTTATTATTATTTCATATGACAAAGCACAAGTTTTCTTGTCTTGATTTAGGCGGAGACCTCATGGGCATTGACCGTTCTTGGTTACCTGGCAAAACTGGTGTTAGGGATATTAGGGTAAGGAACAATTTTTTTTTATTATTTAGTCTGTCGAACTCAGTTCACATCATATATCATGCTTGGTCATGACAATAAAAAAAAAATATGGTGTGGACAACATTTTTCTAATTGCCTGGAAAAAAAAATGTATATAGAGAAGCAGTAGTAAGTGGCACGTGTGAATGATAGTTTATAGTTTTAATTTTGAAGAAAAAGTTGTGCATAAAGGATGTGAACAATTTAGATTGCAAATTTCGTAGGAAAATGTTTCTTTTTTTCCCAATAGATGTTTGTGATAATTATTGTCAAAAGGACCTGTTAAATGTACAATTGTTTCGTCTGTAACTTTTGTTGATAGAAATTTATGATATTTTTCACCAAAGTTTTTGTTGATAGAAATTTATGATATTTTTCACCAGTAGACTTTACTTAAAATTTGAAACCATCCCTAGTTATTTGTTTGCTCCATGACAGTGGTTGAATGGTTTTATATTTTGTTATTCAATATTTTGAGAAAACGAGACTTTTGCTATATGATTACAAGGCATTTCTTCATGTTTATCAGGCTGATAGTTTCAGTGGCTTGGGTTGCACATATTGTTATATATTTGCTGATTGATCCGCCTCTTTCTCCTTTCTTGAATGAGGTTTTCATCAAGCTTGATAATGTCTGGGGTACTTTTTATTTCCGCACATCCATTTCTCTGTTATTTTTCTTTTCATTGATAAATCATTGTGGATATGATTTTCGTACTATTTCACCAGGTCTTCTGGGCACTGCAGCCTTTGCATTTTTCTGCTTCTACCTTCTTATTGCAGTGGTTGCTGGTGCAATGATGCTCGGTCTGAGATTAGTTTTTATTACAATTCATCCCATGAAGTATGTGTATTGTTCCCTAGTCTAATCTTGTATTATTTCAGCCTTGTTTCTGTATCTGAATCTGGATTCTGAAGGCTGGCTTTATTGCGATTCTTTTGTAGGTGGGGAGCCACTCTCATGAACTCTTTCCTGTTTAATGTGGGGCTGATCCTCTTATGCTCTATGAGGTTTGTGTATTTCATATTTGCTAGTATTTATTGTTGAGTTCGTTGACCATTCTTGATGCAGAGATGGATTGCATTTTATCTGCTTTAAGCTTTCAGGAATTTACTTTTTTGTCACTTCTAGTATTGGAATTAGTTGTTCCACTGCCATATTGGGTCTACCTTGATTGAACGATTGACCCTTAGCTTCTGTGTTTTTGATTTGACAGTGTTATTCAGTTCTGTTCCACTGCATTTGCGTATTACGCCCAAGCCACCGCTGCACAAGAAATTTTCGGTCACACATTGGAGTCCCTCCGAGGAATAAGATATTTGTACAAGTAAGTCAGGGGAGACACTTTAAAAATGGTTTTCACTTATGTTGGTTGCTTGTTCATCAGGACGTTATGGTTTTCATTGCAGGTATAATGTATTTCAAATTGTATTTATTGCTTTGGCGGGATTGACCTTTGTGTATTATGCTGCATTTGTAAGTTTTCAACTTCAACATTTTCCCTGTTATTGTTTGTGCATGTCTATCTCTAAAATTTTGCAATTTAAACAATTCTCAGGGATGGAGAAAACGGAAACCAAGCGGCAGGTTTCAGCTTTCGAATTAGAGATTGAATTTGGCTATAGAGCTTTTGAAACTATCAGAATTCTCGGTTTAATCATCTCTTTGGCGTGTCTGATGTACAAGGAAGGGTTTCTGCTGTTGTTTGTATCATTGAATGGAGTGAAACAGGCAGATATCACCAAAATTAGCATTTGGAGTGGGTTGGAGAGTGGTGCTGCCTCCGCTGTTGTTGATGTTTTACTATCATAATCATGTATGTATAATTTCTAGATTTCTGTTACACATTTAGCTTGGATCATGTTTGTACATTGCCTGGACTTGGGCGTGGAACGACTGTGAAAGCACTTGTGGAGCTGGGTTTCTAGGTCTACCCTTTGATGTATTGTAACTAGTAAGAACAAACCTTGATTACTCACCCAATTTATCACTTTTTTCTTTAAATTTTGTTCCATATATGTCTTGAAGAATACCCACCTTGAATGTAACTGCAGCTATCTTTGATGCTATTTATTCGTATTGTCAAGTTTGTACGAATTTATTTTTAAAAGTAAGAAAATAAATTTTTAGTAATAAATCAATGTATCTTTTACTGTACTAAGCAAAGGTAAGATTGCGCACACCGTATAAGCTGCTGGATCTCACACTGAGTCGTTTTAATTTTTGCATGGCATACTTGTACAATTACGTGGGGTGGTTGAATGTTACTCGAACTGCACAAAATTTGTGAGCATTTGAAGAAATACAATGCGGGTTTACTTAGAAAACATAATATTGGCACAACACAGACAAAGAACAAATTGTCATTAGACATGATTTGACTTGTACTGAACTCTTATACTATAATCATATATTATATGATATCATGCAAGGAAGCGCGTTACTACCTTATAGTTATTAGGTTTAATATGAGAGCCGGAGGCTATTAACCCCTGGATCATATATTAGGGGAATCGCGGGAGGAGATTTGTGCTGGGCAGAGGAAGCCTTGGAGACGATTGTTTTGATTTTGAGAATGGCAGCAAGGGAAGCATAAAGGTCCTTCCTGACAAAGTATCCATTCGTGCCCCTGTTTTGGTAATCGGGTACTGGTGGGGCGAAGGATCAGTCGGCTTCTTGGTCCGCCATTGTTTCTCGATTACTCTAGCTCACTCAGAGGTTAGCAGAAGAAAATGGACATAGCTCTGTTTTCCCCTTCTTCGCTTTTTCCTGATGAAGACGATTCTTGTTCCGGTACTCTCCCTCGCTCTTTCTCTTTGGGGATGATCACGTATCATCAAAGATTAGGTTTATTTTCTCTGTTTTTTTTCTTTCTTACTAGTGGTAATCATACACACTGTAGGTCTTTTATTGTTGCAGACGAACAGCCGACGGAGAATCAGCAGAGCTACGAAGAGAGAAATCATGAATTTCCTGGAATGGTAATTTTTGTTCTTCGCATTAGATCAATGGGCTTTGGGAATAATTCACTTGGTTCCCTTTTTTCTATTAATATTTTGTTTTCGAGGTTGGCAATCAAATTTCTCAGCGGTAATCTGTTGGTTCAACGAAAATCCTTTGTTTTTTACTTGCATCAAAGACTGGGAAGTGTGCTGTTCCTGATTGATTTCATTGATTGAGAATTTAATCCTGACACAGGGCTTGCTCATCCGCGAATTTTCATTTCACCAATTGAATGCAAATCTGCTCTGGCCAGGAACTTTTGCATTTGCAGAATGGTTGGTTCAACACCGATCATGGATTGAAGGTCGACGCTGTATTGAATTGGGAAGGTATTCTTAGTTCAAAGATATCGGTTAATGTGATCATATTCTGTTGTTAATTGGTTTATTCGATGCCAGCGGTACAGGTGCTTTGGCTATTTTTCTTCGAAAATCATTTAATCTCGACATCACTACGTCAGACTACTATGATCAGGAAATTGGGGAGAATATAGCTCATAATTGCCAGGTGAACGGAATTATACCAGCCCTTCCTCATATTAAGCGTGAGTTCTCTCATTCCTCAGTTGAATGCCCCTTTTTGTAAACAAGTGAGTATTAATAAGCAGATAAGCCTTTTTTGGACAATTAAAAGCATTAATCCTGTTAAACTTTGGAAGTTCAATGATAGAGTGGTACAAATTTGAAATATCAATCCACCTCAGAAATTAGCGTCTGATTTCAAAAGTGGCCTCTTGCATTTAAACCTGTAAGCATGCTTAAGTGCAAATACTGCAATATCCTTTCTTCCCCACAGTCCTTTTGCTTCCCAACACCGTCACAAAAGAAATATTTGTTTCCCCCTTTAATTGAACCGTGACATTTTATTTTTCTATTTTTTCCTGGGGGAACTTTTTAATATTTTCTTTTGTCAGATACCTGGGGAGATGCCTTTCCAAGCACTGGCCATTACTGGGATCTGATAATTGCAAGTGATATTTTGTTGTGTAAGATTCAAATCTTATTTCTATATGAATTCAGATTAGTTCGCGAAATGTGTCATTGAAACAAGATTATGAAAAAGTTACATCTTTGAAGAGATGTTTAAGTGGCTAAAATGTAAGGATCGCGATCTGCGATAATTTGATAAAGATTAAATGAAAAAAAAAAAGCATTGTTACTGTGAGCCATCATTGATCTATTGATGCCTTGGTTTCTTGGATTAATGATCTTAACGACATCAGAAGTTTTTTTCTCTTGTTCATTTCCTTTGTCTTTTCGTAAGACCCTCTTAAATATCTTTCATCTGGTGTTGGAGAGGGCACTATAGAATTTCTACATCTGGTTTGTTCTTTGCTCATTAGATTGTTCTGTATCTGCAGTTTCCTTTGATAGGTTCAGATGCTATGTGTCTCTGGAGAAAAAGAAATTTATGAAATTGAGTGTTTAATGTTAGCTTTACAAGAAATTTCTAATAGATTGTTACCACACGGCTACCTTGTCTGTCCTTTGGGTTCTTGGAGACTGAATCTCCTCCTTATCCTACTGAAAGCGTCTCTTTCTTTCTCCTTCAAGCACTTGAGTGCCTCTTCAAAGCTCCAAGTGTGAAGTTGTTTGTAAAAAAAATGGTGCACATGTGTGTGTGGGGTTTACATATCCCATTTTGAGCCTTCGTTTTTTTCATTTTCTTATTAGTAAGATCTCCCCTAGATTGGTGTCATGAAACAACTAAAAACTATGATTATGATAAGAACCACTCAACTTTTATGCCATCACATGAATTTTACGGATTTTATTCAGAAAAAGGCAAGGTTTGTCCCTGATGTGATGATGGAGAAGAGATCAACTGTGAACTATGTTCTCCCCATCTGCTTTTATCTTCAGCAGAGTTGGAAAGAGAAACCTGCTTACCATTTGATGTTGTATTTTTGCAGATGTTAAACAGTATGCAAACTTGATAAAAACACTCTCCTTCCTCCTCCATTCGTACAATAAGAAAGTGTCACCTCTTGAAACAAATGAAAATGATGCAGGTACTATATTACCGTAGAACCAGACAACTCTTATCTTGATTTTGAGAGAATTATTTAGAAAGAATATTTCTTTATTGAAGAATCACAGAGTAACTGCAGTTAACAGCTCTAAATGTTTTTCCAAACTGCTTCCCTAACTTCTACTCACTACTTATCTAGTTTCGGAATGAGATCTATCAGTTTCATGATCGTTCCTTTTGTATCCGATGCTCAAATTTAATATTCTACTGATTCTTGCGGATATGGCTGGTGAAACAGGTCTGAGTAGGCCAGTATTTCTAATGAGCTGGAGACGCAGAATCGGAAAGGAGGACGAGAAGCTCTTCTTCAGTGGCTGTGTAGATGCTGGTCTTGAAGTAAAGCATCTGGGCTCCCGGGTTTATTGCATTCGACCATTGAATTCGATCGGTAAAGACTCGGAATGAGCTTATTTATTTGAAGATTGTTGGTCAGACTCCTCGAGTTTTGTCACACCAGCTCAGACCAACTCACTTCAAAATATTGTTTAGCGATGACATATTCAGTAGTATTTAAAGATGATTTTGCCATGCTCCCTCTAATAACCACAAACACCACACTAGTATATTGATAGTCCAGAAACACAATGTACACACTTTTCAGACAATTCAACAGGTCTGAATTCCATCCCTAATCTAATTGATCTTACTTCAAACACAAGTATAACGAATAGGAGGGTGCATAGTAGATTTCTGCACCCATTATTCGATTAAGCATTTTATCGGAGAATGCAAGAAAATACGTACTATTTGTTATAGGTGTATGGTTAAGGAAGAACTCGACACTGGGGAAAGTCGAGAAATCACTTTTTTAATTCCAGTAGAAAGCCAAAGATGTTTGGCAAGTCAAACCCAACAATTCTGATCAAAGCTTGACCCTTGGTTACATTTACTTGGTCTTTATATATCAATTGATGAAAGTTATGGTTGTTTGGTATTCAACTTAAATTTAATTTAAATATTAAATTTGGATTAAGAAAACCAATATTATAAGCCTTTTAAGGAATCTCTCTCAAAAAACATTATTAAAAAAATAAATAATATAATAGATTTATGTACAATGATTGTATTCAAATTTCAACTTGCATCTCATTCTAATATTACATTATAAAATCAATGCTCTATCATATCGGAATTTATGCTCAATTCGTTAGTCTCGTCCCGCCACGTCCCACGAGAGTAGAGTTGATCAAACTCATCTTCAATTGAATTTATCTTCAATATAGCCGGCTGGGACTAATGACCTTTGGTGTCGTTTAATTATTATTAATTGTTATTTAATTTTGATGATTTATTTATTATGTATTTGTTACCGCCTTATCTTTATTCTTTTGTCATTGCTCTTGCCAAAAAACCAAACCTGCTTACCCCTTTCGGGAGCCATGGGTGAAGAAAACGCCATTGTCGTTTGGCGGAGGATACCTTCCCTTAAAGCTTCGGCCCTCGGCCCCGTTGACGCTGCAGAATGCAGCATGCGATGGAGTAACAAGAGGCGGATCACCTTTGATGGCGTTCCTTGTAAATTCGCTAGCATTTCCTTGGTGGAGAATAAGGACCAGAGAGATTTTGAGCCGACCCATTCTCAGTTACTCGCTCATCCGTTGGCCATACTCGCTTTCGTGCCAAAGGATGCGGCGCTCTTTGCCGCCGGGGCTGTTGCCGGCGCTGCCGCTAAGACCGTTACCGCTCCTCTTGACCGTATCAAACTTCTTATGCAGGTATCATGTTACTCTTCTCAACCTTATATCTTGTTCCCATTTCTCGGTCATTCTTTTTTTTTTTTTTTTTTATTCAATTGAGACGGTGGCCTTAGTTTTATTTTGATTTTTTTTCTTTTGGGTTCGACCGCTGTTCTTGTTGTTAATGGCTACTTTCCTCCTAGGCGAACTGCATGATAATATGTTCAAATCATCACTCGTAGAAAACTGGGACTGCTCAAACTTTGTTACTTGACTTTCAAATTTACACTATTTGTTCCTTCTTTGATTATTGGTTGGCTGAATTGTAGCTAAGAGAGGAAAATGATTTAATATGTCAAACTAAAGATTTTTTGTCTTAACCTACAAATAATTCTGGCTTAAGTCGAACAAGTGGTGTTTCATCTTAGAATAGAGCTATGACAAATAACCTTAACAGAATAATTGCATAAAGAATTGGCCAGCGAAACGTACCATAAAGGTGAGAGGTTATCTCGGTTGTTTCTATATTTCTGACTTTTTGTCACTTAGAGTTAAATTTAGAAAAAAAATCCATTTTTTTTCTGCTTGCTCTGAATGCCTATATATTGTTCTCTACTCCGATATTTCCCGATCAATCTTCCTATAGCTTTTTGTTGATGATTTGGTTATGCTAGTTGTGTAAAAAGAGAAAGAATGTCCTATTTTAATCTCAAACAATTATTTTTATATGATGATTTTCTGACTAATTTCTATTTGTTTATATCTCTGAATTGATCAAAGACTCATGGGATTCGGGCTGGACAAGAAAGTGCGAAGATGGCAATAAGTTTTGTTGAGGTACGTTGCTGTTCTAGATTCTAGCTACTTTTGTCCTACCAAAGGTGGTTTCATGTGATATAGACTTAGCACATTGATATGTTGGGGATTTGTAAAATGCAACTGGATGTGCTAGAACATGTTGTGATGTTTATCATAATTTCGATTTGAAGTATTAAGTTGAAAACTCAGACCATGGCTGGGTTTTAATTGATTTGTGTAATTCAGAGAACACAAAATAATCAATACATTTTTCAGACTCCCAGGATCATTCTTTCATCAATGGCCTTATTTATGTGTAAAATGAAAACATCGCTTTTTCTAAGGGATGGAAACAAAATGCATATTCAGAAAACATATTTTTTTTGAAAACATGATAAACCCATCGAATAATTATTGAAACTCCTCATAGGTTTTATTTTGAATCATCATAACCTTGGTAGAACTGATTTTTACTCAATTGTAGATGAATTGATGATGATCAAATGGGAAGTTTGATGAGGATTTTCCCTTGGAAACTGCCATCGGATTAGTTAAAAACTTCATTGGTAGATTGTTTGTCTCACTTGTGGGTAGTGGCTGTTGTAATAGTGAACAATTAGGCATTTCAAAAATGTTTTAGACTCCTAAAGTTTGACCTTTTTATTTTTCAGTACTTATAGTTTATAACTCGTATTCATTGTTTGTTTCATCTGCAATGCAAAATGCAGGCTATAACAACTATAGAGAAGGAAGAAGGAATAAAAGGGTACTGGAAAGGCAACCTCCCTCAGGTCTTTTTTTCGTTTTAACATCATTAAGTAACATTTAAATATTCTGTTTTTTCCCCATTGTTGGTGATATGGCTTCATTAAGTCATATTTTTGTTATAGTTTTTCCAGCATATTTCAGGTGATACGGGTTATACCTTATAGTGCAGTCCAACTTTTTGCTTATGAAACTTTTAAGGCAAGTCTAAATGTTTTGTGAATCTTGTGACGTTGTACTATCTTTACACAATCTTTAATATACATATATCCTGTTACTAATATTTTCAATTTGTAGAAACTCTTTAGGGGAAAGGATGGTGAACTCTCTGTGATTGGAAGACTTTCAGCCGGTGCTTGTGCTGGCATGACATCTACTTTTGTAAGTATTGCCACGATCATCTATTATATTTTCATTTCTAGAGTATCTTCTTTGGTGTTTCTCTAAGTCGGTTTGTTTTTGGGATCATGCGAAAACACCTCTGTTTGACATGAATTACTGCATTTTTGGAAATTTATATCAATGTTTTCCTCAACTCATCATTAGGATCTTGGTACATCTTTGATAAAACCTTTTCTTTTCTTTTTTCTAGATAACATACCCATTAGACGTGCTAAGATTGCGGTTAGCAGTGGAACCAGGGTACCGAACAATGTCCGAGGTAAGACAAGCTCTTATCATATTCTGAGGAGACCATTTACTGTATGAAAAACAATTTTTTTTTTGTGTTGCAGGTAGCTTTAAATATGCTAAAAGAGGAAGGTATTGCGTCCTTCTATTATGGTCTTGGGCCTTCTCTTCTAAGCATTGCCCCTTATATTGCCGTGAATTTTTGCATCTTTGACTTGTGAGTACAGTAATGCTTCAATTATTATCACATTATTTGGAGAGTGCCTTAGGTATTGAACTCAAACATGATTTTTTTCTGTTAAAAACAGAGTAAAAAAGTCTTTGCCAGAAAAAGTTAGAAGTAGAGCTGAGGCATCTATATTAACGGCTTTGGTGTCAGCATCCTTTGCCACACTGACATGCTATCCTTTGGACACCGTGAGAAGACAAATGCAAATGAAAGGCACTCCTTACAAGACAGTTTTGGATGCTATTCCAGGTAATATTCTGATATTGATTACCATTATTTACCATAAAAAAATGAAAATTTTGATGAAGGTTAGTTTGTGATTGGAGAATTATTATCATGGCATTTAAGCAGTCATTTTATAGAGGTCTGTATGTTTGATTCATTAAGTGGACAACTCTAGCAACAACATATTGGATTGAATATGAGCTGATTCTATAATCCTATTTTGAAGATATAGGCGTGATATAGTATAGCCTTTCTCCTCTTCCTGGGTAATGTAAGAAATGGCATCTTCTTCGCTAGAATCATTTCTTTCCAGGATTAGCGGTCTTATGATTAATCTTTATATCTTATTCCAACAAGAAAAATACCATCTATTTAGTTGGAAAGGAGAAATGATTTGGTAATTCAAATATTAAATTTTAAGTTTTCTGATACATACAGGTATTATTGCTCGTGATGGAGTTATTGGTTTGTACAGAGGCTTTCTTCCTAATGCTTTGAAGAATCTGCCCAACAGCAGGTGTTAAATCACTCTATTATTGTAATAGAGTATTGAATAACCATGTAACCTGCACAAAACATAACTCCACATTATTAGTAATGTGCTTATTTAGATCCAGCCATTTAGAAATACAATCTTACTCTCTCTTTATCTGGCGAATTAGTTGATCGTTAATGACGTATACATAGCTGTGCCGGAAAATTAGCAAGCATCAATCTTACTTTTTGGTTTCTTCTTGGTACTTTGCAGCATTAGGCTTACAACATACGACTTCGCAAAGCGTCTGATTGCAGCCAGTGAGGAGACGTTTCAGGGAATTGTAGAAGAAAACCGCAAGAAACAGAGCCATAGCCGTGACAGCGACGACGAGAGGGGTCCATAGAAATAGCTATATATATTGTTTTGAGCTGCCAAAGGTTTCTAGCCCCTTCAGGCTTATTTTTGGTAACTTCCATCGCCATTTTATTTGAAGCTGTAGTTTTTGCTTCAGCTTTCTTTTTTGGGAAACTGATAACGTCAGCCATCCTAATTTCCAACAGGTTATGAGACCAGGTTTTTTGCTTGGTATTGCTCTAATTTTGTTAATTTTCAGACGTGTGCTCGTATTTGTGACAAAAATCAGGTCATTATTAGGTAGAAATATAAGACACGTAATTATTTTTTATAAATATAAAATATAAAATTTGAATTATGAAATAAGTTAAATTAGATATGGCGTGTAAAAAGTAAATATTAAAAAACACGAGAGCAATATAGAAGCTCTTTACGGTGTTGTATAAAAATAATAATCGTAAAATTAATTTTTAATGTATTATTTATCAATTAATATAAGATAAATTATAAATAATTAAAATAATACGGTTAGTTAATTAGTTAAAAAGTGGGGGAAAAGTGCGAAAAACTCGGGCTACCCTGACAAGAGTGTCGTGAACCCAAAGACTCCAGAGCACGATCCTCCGGATCGAGGCAAAACTATACCACGTCGAGGGTGTCCTAAACCCTAAGACCCATAACACCATAAGTCTGGGACGTTGCGTTAAATCGGGCCATCTGTGGACTCTGCCGCCCTCAGGTCCTCCAACTGCTCAATTTCCACTAGTTCAGCCCAACAAATTAGCCTGTTGAAGAACGACAATAAATTCTTGCCGGCGTTGCGTTTCTTCTTCTCTTCTGCTCGCACAACTGGAGTCCTCTCTCTTAATCTATAGCTGAAATTCTGAAGCTGGGAAAGCTTGTCATACTATCAATTTGCTCGTATCTTTGATAATTCGTAACGGAACGCTGAGATATAACGCATGTACTGCTTGTCGCAACTCTCATTTCCTACTCATGCTTTTCAAAATTACATAAATGCTCGTAGCAGCGGACCTCGATATTGGCGAATATTATGTCCTTGTTCGCCATTTAATCTTCAGAATGGAGAAGAGAATGAAAAAAAGGATGAGGTTGTTCCTGACAGGTACATGTAACTCATCATTCTCTGGTTTTATTTTGATTCGGATAAACTTTGTGTGGTCAGAGATGAAAAGAAATTCATTGATTAATGGAAATTCTGAAATCTTCGTCGAGTTAGGTTCATGGCGGTTTGCTCATGCTGTTCGTTTAATTCGATATGTGCGTGCTATAATAAGAGTTATTTCTTCCTTGGTATTCTTTCAGAGTTCATGGTCAACCGCGAGTGATTTTGGTGGAGAGATATGGAAACGGCACCACTAAAAGGTCTTGAACTTCTTCTGTTTTTATCATTGGCTGTAATGATTGTTTAAGCTTGCCGAAGATGAGCTGTTGCATTTTTATTTACACTTTTATCGATGTAACTCATAGACGTAATTGGCTTAAATGCGTAAGTCATCTTTTTAACTTGATCAATTTCATAGCCATCCATCTTTTACTACGTCAGACCGTAATTGTGCAAGGATGAAACTTTTTTCTAAAAAAAATTCTCAACTTGAATCTGCCATTTCTATTCGTCATTAAAAGTTCTTTTTCCGACTTTTTCCATTTTTACATGGTTCCACAAGAACAAACCTCTAGGATCCTAGAATTTAAAAAGAAGAAAGAAAATTCAGAGAGAAATAGCAAAAAAAAATGTCGTTAGACACCTCTGAAGTTCTTTAAAATACTGAAATGAAGCTGAGCATGCATCTGACTTGGAGTAACTTACCATGTACCAGGTAGACTTAACGGAGGCGCAGCCTCAATTGTGGCTGGACGTGTATGGTTGCAAGTGTGCATTTGATATTCACTAGCAGCTTTTGGTTATGAGTAGTCATTTTCCTTAGAATTCATTTGTTAATTATTATACGCTGGAGGTGGTCAATCATTAAAAAACACTATAATCAGTCTGAAGAGGAATGACTAATGAACATGACACTTCGTATCCTATTCTTAGGATTTATCTTCTAAATATTTGCCTCTCACTAGGTGCTTTGATGTCAGATATGTTCTAGATGGTGACTCGCAGTTCCAAACTTTACTCGAGCAGCATTCAACTTCACTACCTAATTTCTACAAGGAGTCATATCTTTCTGACACAAAATTGCCTTGGCTGCCAAACTTTATTAAAGATTTTATTTTACCTGCAGGATTTCCAGGTAACTTAATTGTTATTTCAATAATGATAGATTAACACTTAGATATTATACCTTTACATGGAGTTTACATGTCATAAATTCATTGGTATGTGGAATCTATTATTTTTAACTATCAATGTTATACCATAATTATCCATTCAATTCATAAATGATTTGCAAGTGTAACATTAGGATATAAAATTAATGTACAATTAGAGTCCATACCTAGAATTTTTCTTGTTATTTTGTCAATATCGCTTTTTAATGCCTTGTGTTCCTTTTGAGCAAAGCTGATCCAGTTTTTTAAAATAACCTTTATACAAGGTCCTAAATATTTCACCCCACGTTTAAGGAAATGTTGTAGTAAAATAAGAGATAATGTCACAATTGGCTGTATAGAACATCCGGATGCTACTTCATGCAATGCCTGATACTAAGCTTTGTATTAAGTTCTTGGAATATTTGCTTCATATTTCTTCTTCATTTTCTCTGTAGGATCGGTTTCAAATGATTATTTGCAATACATGTTACTACAGTTCCCAACCAATGTCACTGCTTGGATTTGTCACGCATTGGTCACTTCAAGTCTCCTTAAGGCATGCAAAATCTCATTTAGTTGACCTTCTAATTTTGTTCCAGTATGTTGATGCAAATATCTAGTTCGTCATTTTAAGATCATCTGAATATACGCATTTCATTTGTTTTTATTTGATTATTTTATTTGTTTTATCACCTGAAATGACGACATACATACTTGCAATTAATTTTAACACAACAATCCTTGTTACTGCTAAACATGTTGAATTGTTTTTAGGCTGTTGGTGTCGTCTCTTCTGGAAGTATTGCTGCTGCTTCTGCTGCTGCCATCAGGTTTTATATGCTGACATAATACATTATGTGGTCTCATGTATACTTTATTGAATAATTTGCTTTTGTCTCCATACGATGTCTGATAGCTTAGTTAAATATATCTATAAGAAAATGTCCTAATATTTTTTTTGATTTCTTTCAATATTTATCTGTACAATATAAAAATTGTGTGATTGTCTGAGCAGATGGGTTTCAAAGGATGGAATTGGAGCTGTTGGCCGCCTATTTATTGGTCTGAATTTGTAGAGATTGAAAGTGCAAGGAATGCTATGTGCTGAGCTTACCAATGCGTTTTTCGACCTTCTTCAGGTGGGCGTTTTGGGAATCTTTTTGATGATGATCCCAAGCAGTGGCGCATGTATGCAGACTTTATTGGCAGTGCAGGAAGGTACCATTTTCAATACCTCTGCTTGACAAAGAACAACTAATCATGCTAAAGAACTGTTTTTTTAGTACAATTTTCACTTCTATATCAACGTATTTATAGGCTATTGTAATCTAGGAAAGAAAACTAATTTCATATTGTTATGCTAATTACAAATTACAGAAATTAGAGAGAGGAAAAGTACCAGCTTTTGACCATGAATAAATCATTCTTTGAGTTAAATCGATATATATGTTTGTTAGGGATGAAGTGATAAATGCTGATTTTAGTTAACACAATTTTATTATTGACCAAATTTATTTATATGAATAATAATAAAACTCCGATTAACTTTAATGCAGCATTTTTGATCTAACCACCCAGTTGTACCCTTCGTATTTCTTGCCACTAGCCTCTCTAGGAAATCTTGCCAAGGTATTCTACAGCTTCTTAGATGGTATTGTTTTATTAACTTTACTGCAAACTAACATTCATTCATTTTCTTTCTGAAAATTTTTGAATGATACTAGATGTATTACTTTCTTTTCCTGGTCATATTTGTTGACGAGTTGTCAGAAATGTCATTTAAAATCCAAGAATCAATCTAAAAATAATTCACTTTTTATTTTAAACTTTATACAGGCTGTTGCTAGCGGACTGAAAGATCCTTCATTCCGTGTCATTCAAAACCATTTTGCAGTCTCAGGAAATTTGGGAGAGGTAGCTGCTAAGGTAAAAATTAAAAATTTTGTATGAACAATATAAGCTGTTTGTGACTTGTTTGCTATCTGTACACTTATTTGCTTCTTTCACAATATTCCTAAAAAACAAATTTAGTTTCCCATAGTTATGAGATAAAATTAGATATATGTGATTTTTTCAATCTGATACTTACTCTCCTTAATTAACTGAAGGAAACTGCTGCTTGTTGAAATTAGTCTTCTTTGGTATTTATTTTTCCTATTACATTGGTGTCTAAAAACTTTATGAAAAGCGACGGTAAACACAAGGATTCATGGTTGTAGTGTCCTAGTTGCTGTGGTTTTTGTTGTCGTATAAAGTAAATCCAATCTTTAGATATATTACAAAGTATCATTACCAAGGAACTAACAAGGCAGTTGTATTGAACCACACTTTTAAGTTCTGAAAAGGATTCAATGCCTGGTCAAGTTGCCCGAGTATTGCTTTAATTTTGGATAAATTAGTATTTTCTTAATTACTAGGAAAGCTTATTGATTGAACGCTTTAGGAAGAAGTTTGGGAAGTTGCTGCTCAGCTGCTTGGTCTTGCAATCGGCATACTTATCTTGGTATGTTTTAGAGAGTTTTAGTATGGTCATTTACTCTTGTTGACTGTAAGTAAATATGACTTGAGAAGTGATGGTTACTATATCCGCTATTGTCTTTTCTACATAGGACACATCAGAACTTGTCAGATCATATCCATTGCTTTTTTTTACGTGGGCAAGCATGCGGGCTCTGCACCTATGGTTTCGCTTCCAATCACTGTCAGTTTTGCAATTTAATACTGTAAGAATCTGGAGTATTAAAAAAAAGGCATTCTTCAGATTATATTTTAATAAAAAAATAGGCGTTCTTCTTGATTTGAGGAGGCATCGAACCAATGTGCAGATTCATAAATTGTATTTTCTCTGAGTGTATCCGATATACATTATTGACTTCTTTATGTTTCTCGCAGATAAACTTAAAGCGTGCCCGAATCGTCGCTAAATCACACATTTTACATAATTCTGTTCCAGGTAATTAGACTTTAAGCTAATCAAGAATTAAGTTGAAATCTCACAGTTACAAAAAATATGTCCATGATAATAGTTTTGATGTCAGAATTTAGAAACTCTATGGCTCGAACTCCTATTTGGTATATCCTCCTCTGTTACATTTTCAATATCTTGAGACTAAAGAAAATATTTTCTGAAGCGTGCATAATATTATTTTACTTTTAAAAGGAACATTTTTTAATTAGGATTGTTTCAGGATGTGATGATTGCAATAAGGAAGAGAATATATTGCTATGGCAACGATTTTCAAAACCTCGGATAATCTTTGGCGTATCATTTGAGGAGATGTTTGATGGCAGGAGATCTGCGAATATGGTATTTCACTGCTATGTTTTCCATTGTTGTTGAGGAAATGAAGGTTGTTTTTCCTGATCCAATCTTTTAGCCTGCTGGAAGTTAGTGCCTTTCAGTTTATAACTTCTCTTCTTTTTTTTTTATGCTTTTATGGAAGCTTTAGGGTTGTTTTATTAAAATATGTTGCTGAACGTGTCGATCTTTGTTAGCTAATATGCATAGTAGTAATACTCACTCACGGGACTGGAGACCTACTGCTTTGATGATAATCCATGGTAAAAGAATAAAAACAGCTATAGTCAGTCATGATTTATGCTTTGATGATAATCCAATCTTTATGCCTGCTGGAAATCATTGCCGCTTTAGTTTATAATTTCTTTTTTTCATATGCTTTTATAGAAGCTCTAGGATTGTTTTACTGAATATGACGGTGAACGAATTGATATTTGCTAGCTAATATGCATAGCGGTAATACTCACTCACCGGACAGGTGCCTTGCGGTTTTGATGATAATTCATAGTAAGAGAAAAAACAGCCATAGTTGTGAAAAAACAGCTATAGTTGCCTTAATTTACAACTATTTTCCAAACAATTAGGTATATTGATTTCAACCCACTAAAATGTACCCACTCAAGTATTTTTTTGTTACTTGCTTTTCCACCATTTTATAGTTGATTTCCTCCTCCCATTGGGGTTTAGTATATTATATTGTAGCCAGCAGAAAGGAAAACAATTGAAAGGATGTTTTCTAATAGATCTGTAATAAGACTCTTGCAAGGAAAAATAACATGCAAATGAAAATATATTGATCCAAAGAAAGAAATGAAATATAGAGAGTTTCTTCTATGACAAGAATGAAAAACTAATAAAAATCTTGTCATAACATAAATAAATAGGTTCTAAAAAATATTCATTATTATGTTCTTCAATTATTTGTAGTGCGGACTTTTCGAGTCTAGTCAAAACAGGATTTGGATCGCGGACTTCTAACAAGAACACATCATTATGCTTATCTTTGTAAACTGATCGAATGAATGCTTTGTTCTCAAATAGGTGAAGAAGCTTCTGAATCTATATGCTAAGGAGAAACATGTTCTCACGGTGAACCGACAACAGAAGGACATAGAAGTGTTCGTTTCATTTAAGGTATAGTTAACCCTCTATCAACAAAAACTGAATTATGTCATTGTTGTAAGTGTAAAAAGTGCAGAATTTCTGAGCAGGTGGGAGCTACAAGCATTTCCGTGTTGCGAAGCATATGGCAGACCTACTGGCTTGAGGAGAACTGGCAAGACTCAGTTGATGTCCTCGATCAGCTAGCACGAAGCCTCGAGGAGACAGAGCGTGGGTTTGACAAATTTATGCAACTTTTAAGTGGTGCCGGATGGGATACACACAGGCTAACTATTAAGGTCCCCACTAATATTTACATCGAGGAAATAGTTTCTGACAATTAAGGTTTTAATAGTCGTTATTCACCCTTAAGACGAACTATTTTATCATGTACAAATGGAATTGATGTGTATGAAATCCAAATAATTGGAAACTACAGGTCGTTTGGGCTCGTCTAGTCGTCTTTCTACACTGGATTACTGTACCGATCCGAGCCAGGGTAAGCTAGCTTTCCCCTGCCCAAAGATACGACATGTTGGTCTCTTCCATCTTGTAACAATGTAACCTCAACCACAATGGTGGTTCAAATGCAGACCCACCAATAGCAGTAGCACCACTATCAGATAAGAAAAAGATAAGGGCCAGACACTTGTAGCCGTCAGATGGATACGCTACTTGATCAGACGCTCAAAAAGTACCCACCATGGATTGCCCATCAAACTCTGATCTCTTCCAAGGTCTGGTCGGACTATAACACCTCCCCTGAACACGCTCCTCTCATTACCTCCACGAATCTAATCCCAGCTCCTGAATGATGGCTGCAACTACAACTGCTGCCGCCACCTCCTCCTTTATCGGGACCCGCCTCCCGGAGGCGCGTTCAAGCTCCGGCAGAGTGCAGGCCCGTTTCGGATTCGGGAAGAAAGGCCCAGCCAAGAAAGTGAAGAAGCCTAGTTTTGACCGTCCTCTGTGGTATCCTGGAGCTAAAGCGCCGGAATGGCTTGATGGGAGTTTCGTCGGAGATTACGGGTTCGACCCATTTAATCTGGGGAAACCCGCCGAGTACTTGCAGTTCGATTTGGACTCTCTGGATCAAAACCTTTCAAAGAACGCGGCCGGAGATGTAATCGGGACCAGATTTGAGAGCGCCGATGTGAAGTCCACTCCTTTCCAACCTTACTCCGAGGTTTTTGGGTTGCAGAGGTTCCGCGAGTGTGAACTTATCCATGGAAGATGGGCTATGTTGGCCACGCTCGGAGCCATTACTGTTGAGTGGCTAACCGGAGTCACCTGGCAAGACGCCGGAAAGGTATGCCAGATAATTAATCTTGTTTTCATCAAAAAAAAAAATGTCGATATTGTCGTGGTGAACTCTGGTTTACTTTTCTTGACATTATCAGGTAGAGCTCGTGGACGGGGCATCATACCTGGGCCAACCCCTTCCGTTCTCGATTTCGACATTGATATGGATCGAAGTTTTAGTCATTGGATACATCGAGTTTCAGAGAAACGCAGAGCTGGACCCTGAGAAGAGGCTCTACCCCGGAGGAAAATTCTTCGACCCATTAGGCTTGGCGGCCGATCCAGAGAAGAAGGAGAGGCTGCAGCTGGCGGAAATCAAGCACGCTCGGCTAGCGATGATCGGCTTCCTCGGGTTTGCCGTTCAGGCAGCGGCCACCGGGAAAGGTCCTCTTAACAACTGGGCCACCCATTTGAGCGATCCTCTCCATACCACCATTATCGACACATTTACTTCCTAATAATTCTCTCTATTCGCCTGTAAACTTAAAATTTTCTACCTGGTCGAGGATTTGAGCTGTAATTATTGTCCAGAAGGTCATATTTAATATTCATACTTTAGCCGCTTTGGGTTACTGTTCTTCCTACTTGACATCATTAATCATTTTATTAATTATTTTTTTAAGTTGGCCGGCCGATCTAGTCGAAGATCCGCCCAACCCATATCTAGTTCAGGTCTGGTGCAAATAGACAGGAAACCACTACAGGGCCCCAATCATATCTAGTTCAGCTGTGTTCCAAATATACAAGAAACCACTAAAAATTGTGACTTACTCTTTCTTATAGTTTTATCTCTTTTATTATATGATATTCACTCTCAAAGCACACATTTAAAATTGTATATACTGTGTCATCGATCACCGCCTAACATTCATATATGTTCACTATTGTGCATGCCTGATAATTACTCAAATGGCGCACGCACGATTAGTATGAGTTGCCAAGGACGTTGATTATAACAAACAATGAATTCATATTTCTAATTGAGATTGATAGATAACGAATAGCTCGACATGTGTAAGATTGAAGTCATTTGATCAATCCTAGAATGTTATACGCTTATTTAGATTATATTATTCTACTAAACGAACAATAACAAAACACTGTCAATCATTTGAAGAGTAGCAAAGTTTAAGGCTTTTAAGTTAAATACGATCTTAAAGTCGTTGACCAAGCTCTTCTACTATTTTTCTCTACGAGACTTTATACTTCAAGTGATGCTCCAAATAATGCTAAGAACCTTACAAATTTTAATAATATCTGCGATATTTTATTGCTGAATAAACGAATTAAATATCTACTATTTTTTTAAATATTTATTAATATATTAAATAATTATCAATATATTAATATAATTACATATTATATTACATTTAATTATTTAAAAGATTAAACGTCTCAATATTTAAACATGTAATATCGTATCCATTAATATTAAAAAATATTTAATTACTTGATTACCCCCAACGCAAAGTATGCTTTACTTTTTTTAATAATTACCCACTAATTAGCGCTCTGGACTCAATTATTTATTCCATACGCGCACGTTTATCGGAGTTCAATCTTTTTTCTGTCGAAAAAACTACGAACTAGGGCAACTCACTAAATGAAGATCAAATCCATCAATCTGACGGCCCTGCGTGAGCAAGTACATAGTAAATATCCTATATCACTCACACTATAGCATAGCTCATTCATTTTCTTAAATGTATTAAAGAGTTATCGACTTGTCCGAAAGATTCCTTCTTCGCTTCTCACAGGACTGCTTACCTCTACGCTTTATGCTCCAATGGCGTTCTCTGTGCACTCAGTTTCTTCAGTTAGATTCTCTGCAATTCACGCAAATCGTGTTCCCACTCGGTCCTTTTGTGCTATCTCTTCTGTTTCTTATAGCAGTGAGTTCACTCGCTTATGCACTCTTTGGCTAACGAGAAAATAGTGTTGGAAAGCAACATTTATAGGATTGTTTCGGATTTTTTATTTAGTGCATGAGTTTTTTAAGCTACTACAGTTGAACGTAAGATTCACAGATTTTGATGGACGATAATTGATGTGTTTGCTATTGTATTGTGATTATTTGTGATTGGTTCAGGGCGGAAGCTTACAATTAGGTCATCCGAGACGGATGCAGATGAAGGTTGGTATTGTTTCGTTTCTCTGCTCTTCATCTTACGGCTTTGGTTTTTTGAAAAAAGTTCTGTTCGTATTAAGTCTGGCTTTAGTTTCATCTCTTTATTTTATCTATGTTTATAGCTGTTCTCAAATCTAAAGCTCCAGAAAAAACGTCGGTTGGTGGTGGTTCTAGCTTCAATCAGCTTCTTGGCATTAAAGGAGCAGCTCAAGAAAGCGTAAGTAATTGATGCGGTTTTTCCCTTTATTCCTTTGAAGCACGAAAAAATGAGTTTGTATGATCAAAATCATTGATTTTTAACCTTTTAATTATTACGTGATGATTAAAAATGCTCAAAGGTCTGTTGGTTTTGAGACTTGACCGTTGTGTTCTGAACATTTTTAAAATTGTGCTTAGGAATTTCATGTGTTTACGTTAAACTAGTTTCTGTTAATGTTCATTGCAGTACTTAGTGCTCAATAAATGGTTTAAATAGACCTTAGTGAATTAGTCTGTTCTTTATCGCATTCCTTTTTTTCTTCACTCAGTACTCAATTTGATTGATGAACTATAATTATAGAATAGATGCAAACTAAGTAGATTGTTCGACTTGTGTTTTTTCAGAACAAATGGAAAATTCGTCTTCAATTGACGAAACCAGTTACTTGGCCTCCATTAGTCTGGGGAGTAATCTGCGGAGCTGCAGCTTCTGGTGATCTTTCTTACTGACATTGGATCTTGAAATTTTCTCAAGGAACCCACTAATAATGAAAATTTTCACTTATTTATTGCCTTTTAATCTATGTTGAATATTATGTTTGTAATATTACCGCACTCTGTTACAAGTATCCTAACATTAGTGATGGCATTTTATTTTTATTTTCTATGTTCCACATAATCATTGTTTAAAAAATGACCCACATTGTCCATGGCAGGAAACTTTCAATGGAATTTAGAGGATGTAGCAAAGTCAATTGTTTGCATGATGATGTCTGGTCCATTTCTAACTGGCTACACACAGGTAAGCTTTTCCAAGAATTTAGTTTGGTGCTTTGTGACATTATCTTCAACATAAAATGAGATTGATTAGTTTGCATCATTAGACAATAAATGACTGGTATGACCGAGAAATTGATGCCATCAATGAACCTTATCGACCAATTCCTTCAGGCGCAATTTCTGAGAGCGAGGTAATATCGATACAGGTTTGAACTGTATGAGCATCAGGAGCAGTACATCACATATTTTCTTTAAATTTTCCAGGTGATTACTCAAATATGGGTGCTGCTACTGGGAGGACTTGGTTCTGCTGCTTTATTAGACGTATGGGTAGGTAATTCAATTTGATGGTGAATCCAATTATTATTATTTATCCATCCATACATCTGTTGTAGAATGTCATATCCTGAGTTTTTGTCCTATGTAGGCAGGGCATGACACCCCAATAATTTTTTACCTTGCTCTTGGTGGATCTTTATTATCATACATATATTCTGCGCCACCTTTAAAGGTAGTACTCCTACCTTTTATGTTCGTTGGAGAAACATTTCTCAATGCTGAACAAAGTATCATATCTGTTTCAGCTTAAACAAAATGGATGGATTGGAAATTTTGCCTTGGGAGCAAGTTATATTAGTTTGCCATGGTGTGCTCTCCTCTGTTATACTTTGTTGGTATAATTTGAATGTATAGGCTTTCAGTACATGCACCACTTTGATTTCTTGTGCAGTTGAATAATTTTCTTTCATAAGAGAAAAACTTCCATTAAGGAAAGGACTTGCGTGGTTTATGTTTGTATTATATTGTTTTTACCAAATCCTTGTACTTAAGTCTTATTCCGATATTTGTTCTTTATTAATTCCTCAAACAGCTGGAACTAACTGGTTACCATCAAGATCAACCTATGAGATTGCTTTTAATTAGTTTAGAGGTGCTACAGAATTCTATTCTTTAAGAATTATAAGATTTTATATTGTTATCTTACCCTTCAGTGTATTCATATCACTTCAATCTCAGGTGGGCAGGTCAAGCTTTATTTGGAACTCTGACGCCTGACATAATTGTTCTCACACTCTTGTACAGCATAGCTGGTGTATGTTTTTATTCAAACATTGGTTTCTATTATTAACATTATTGGATCCTATTCCAACTCACATTTTCTATTAAATTTTAGCTGGGCATTGCCATTGTAAACGACTTCAAAAGCGTCGAAGGTGACAGAGCTCTTGGACTTCAGGTTTCTTCTATTAATGTCAATATTGAGTTGAAATTGGTTTTCCGGGAGGGTCAGTAATATGTTAACGTTGATAATTGTTCTCAAACAGTCAATTCCAGTGGCTTTTGGTGCTGAAACTGCTAAATGGATCTGTGTTGGCGCTATTGACATAACTCAATTATCAGTGGCTGGTAAGTGTGTTTGTATCATTTTTTGAAGTCAGACACTCTGGAAAGAGAACAATATAACCCATAATCTGATGTTTTCTGGAAACATTTGGAATCAAATTTCATTGAAATGTAAAACAGGAAACCATAAACTTTTCATCATTTCTTGAAAAAAGACATTGACAATGGCTGGTTTTTATCAAACACTTCGTTTAGCTCTTTTAAGCTTACTTTATCAGACACTGGCACATCACTATTGTATCAATAATTCTTTTCTACCAAGAAATATTTCTTACGTCATTCGATCGATTCCTCTCGGGGGTACAGTTGTGGTGGCAGGGCAATGTTGTCGAGATTGTCTCACAAGATTGTCTAATTATAGTATGTGATGATGCTTGCAGGTTATTTGCTTGGGGCTGGTAAGCCCTACTATGCTCTTGCCCTTCTAGCTTTGATAATTCCTCAAGTAGTCTTCCAGGTTAGCTCATCTAACATATTTGACGATATGCATCGGTTAAAATTTTCTCAAGCTTTTCTCATTACCAATGCTATAATGACTTCCATTGGAAATATAATGAAGCTTTAGAAAGATTTAACATTAAGTCGCCTCAAATATTTGTACACTGAGTTTTGGAATAGTTTTAACTTTGACATTTATTATTTGTTCCATTACTGTCATTCTGGATTCATTTAAAGTTGATGCTGTCGTTCTTGTCTTCATTGAAGCACGTGTTTTTTAATCGACGGGTTTTCTCCACTCATGAATGTTTCTTGTCCTGCAGTTCCAATACTTCCTAAAGGACCCTGTGAAGTATGATGTTAAATATCAGGTATTATATACATTTTCCATTGCAAATGATTTTTCTGATTTGCATTTTATGAGCTAATAATGCTCTAACAACTTGGGATTGCAATAATCATGGGATGTAAATTTTATCTATGAATCGACAGAGGTAAAATGTCGTTGAACCCGATCCATTCTCGGATCGAGGTACCTGTTTTTAACTGAATTAAGAAAAAATGGGAAGAACGTGTCGTCTTTTGTAGAGAAGACTCTAATGGAATGTTAATTGCAGGCCAGCGCTCAACCATTTCTTGTTCTGGGTCTATTCGTGACTGCTTTGGCGACAAGCCATTGATCTCTGACCAGCCATTTTTCCATTCAGGAAACAGCAAATCCAGGTCAACAAATTACTATTTATTGAGCAGCCACCGTTACCCATTCTCTAGAAAACACAATCCCTGTATTTCTAAAGCTTTTTCTTATTTCACCGACGTCATTGTTTTCGATTTTCACTAGCCTTTCGCTAGTTCTTCAATGCCACATTTCTTTCGAGCTGCTTGTTTTGAATTCCATAAAATACATCAGTTTAAAATTATTTATTGCCTTCTTTTTTGTCAATTTTGACTCATTTTTCAAGATCTTAAATTATCAACACTTCTTCACAATCAGGTACAATAGAATTATAGAGTGGAATAACTCTTAGTATAATCTCTCATGGCGTCGTTTGAATGATACGGAAACTATCATTTCAATGAGTAAGATTATACCGTCGAATTAAAATGTAAATATAATATTACTCTTTCAGAGAGTGTTGTAGTTAAAAATTTCTCAAGTCTCGATGAAATAGAAAAAGATCGACAACGTTTCTCAAAATAAAAAAGAAGAGGGGTGACACTGCATTACAAACGATCTTTCGACCTACAAAATTTTTCGTAAATATGAATTAAATACGTTACCAGAAAACCACTATTTTCCACTTTTTCCGTGTCGATTGTAGTTGTGGCAAATGTGCTACAAATATTTCAATACGTTTGGAGCACTCCACTTCAAATTTTCTATTGCATCAAAATTCATGCCTAGTCTTTGCGTTGGGACTCCGCAAATCGATGACTCTAAAACAGAAAATCATTCAGTTAATCTCAGTCATTCGAACGACACACAGTTCTCTGAACTCGAAGACCTCTCTCATGCACAACGACAACAAAAGAAACAAACTGATCGAAGCAAAATTCTACAGCTGTCGTCGAGAAACGGATTTACAGAGAGAGTTGAGGAGCCACGCCTGAATGAATTTCAAGGACGCCGTTCCCAACCAAGAACCTGGTGCTTGCTCAGAAAATCCAAAATATTTCAACGATCGAGTTTCGCCGTTTCGTAAGCCAACCTTGGCCGGGAAGGGCCAGGTAACGAATGGGGTTGTCACGGACGAGACGAGGGCATCACCAACGATGCGAAAAAAGTAAATACTATTGTATGACTATTTTGACCTTCACACTCTTTGCTTCAGTGCATAAGCAAGTAAGGCTAACTTAGTAATATGCAAAATATTGAATAAAATTAATAAACAAATACAATTATTCATTTGGCAATTTTGTCAGGTAAAAAAAAAAAAAAAAAAGAAAAATGTTAATTTACTATAAACCCTAGCCAGAACCTGAGAGAAAATCCTATAAAAGCAAACGAGGCCTTAGCAGATGAAGCCCTAATTTCTTCGCGTTAGCTATCCTTCAGTTACATATCTTCACTTCCCGTCCTTTACTCGAGCTCCTCCCAAATTCATCTTTTTATCTCCTTTCTATTCTGGTTATTGTTCGTATAGCTACTCTAAATCTGGAGTTTGCTGTTTGATTTTCTTTGTTTTGTGGCTCATTTCTCTTTTCTTTTTGGATTCTGTGTACTGATTCTCGCAGAATTTTTGAACCTTCGAAGCTATGTCAGACGACGAAAGGGAGGAGAAAGAGTTGGATCTCACCTCTCCAGACGTTGTTACGAAATACAAGACCGCTGCGGAGATCGTTAATAGTTATTATTTTCTTTCCCTACGCTTCTGACTTCTTCTCTATCTTTATTATTGTTTACTGTTCGAGTGATTTTGGGAGAAGTATTTTATAGCATTTTATACTCTTTGATTTATATTATGACGAAGCGGCCATTCAGTGATTCAAATGGATTTTTTTTTTTTTTTTTTTTTTGCAGAGGCACTGCAGTTAGTGTTGTCTGAATGTAAACCTAAAGCCAAAATTGTTGACATCTGTGAGAAAGGAGATTCATTTATTAGAGAGTAAGTAATTTTATCGCATAGTCTTGTGTCTTCTCAACGCTGTAACAGCTTCATTGCTGAGCCCATTTTTTTCTCCACGTGCAAAAATATACAGGCAAACTGGCAATGTATACAAAAATGTAAAGAAGAAAATTGAAAGGGGCGTGGCCTTTCCAACCTGCATTTCGGTAAACAACACTGTTTGTCACTATTCACCCCTAGTTGGTGATGAGGCTGCATTAGAAAGTGGTGACATACTCAAGATGTAAGTTTGTCTTAAAAGCTTTTAAATTCTATACACACTTGCTCTGAAGACTGGAGAACTTGTCTAATACCATTAGCTGAAAACAGAGACCTGGGTTGTCACATTGATGGGTTCATTGCTGTTGTTGGTCATACCCATGTTCTTCAGGAGGGACCGATTACGGGAAGAGCAGCTGATGTTATTGCTGCTGCTAACACTGCTGCTGAAGTTGCCCTGAGGCTGGTAAAGCCTGGAAAGAAGGTAACTTTCTCTACATTGTATGTTATTATTCCACATGTTTTTACTGAGATATGTAGGTTCTTTGCTCACATAAATTTCTTCCTGCCTTCTTGAGGTTTTTTTATTTGAGCACATCGTTCAGACAATGACATGCTTTTCTTCTCTTGTGATAGTGGTGTTATCTCTTGATATTATATCAGTGTAATTGGAAAACTCTCTTTCTAAAGCAGAATTTTTTGGGCTCATCTTATCTTTATCTATTTATGGATTGTTATATTTTTTATTTAAAGAATTCTACAGCATTCTAAAAGATATTCTTCATCTATCTTGTCTTGACCAAAAAAAAAAATGTTTTTCTTCTTTAGAATATAGTTTTCTGTTCATTTAAAATTCAAGTACGTAATTTGTTTTACTACGAATTGATGATTGTGTTTTGAAAAGCTTGTAAATATGACCAAAGTCAGGAAAGGCAACTTTGCCGAGGTGATCATTAGCTTGTTGATTTCCTCTTTTCCCTGTTGCCTATATTTTGCATGGCCATTACTTGGGAAGATTCATGTGGATGTATATCACATATACTGATGATACATATTCTCTCCTGTTGGCTAAAATCCTTTTGAGATAATACTTCATTATTCTTGATCCCACTTGTTGAAGAACTCAATTAATAATTGAAATGCTTATATTAATTTCAAAATAATATGAATCCAACTTTGCCCAAGTTTTCATCGTCATGTTGATTTCCTCTTTCCCCTGTTGCCTAAATTGACCTTGGCCATATTTGGTAATATTTAGGTGGATCTATTATATATTAATGATGTCTATCATCTCGTATTGGCCTAAACATATTAAGTAAATAATATAAACATTGGTGTATTCCTTTTTGTTAAGTAATTTATCATGTCTAGCTCATGTACTCTGCTTTCCTCAATATTTATTGTGTTACATGGTTTGACATTAACATTTGAGTTAAGGAGTTCAGTATTATTTGATAACTATTATGGGCTATGGAGCATCTCCAATGAAGTCTTTTTTGTCGTGTGACATGCAATGCAAAGGCATTCGTATGTAGGCTTATTTAGTTGCTAACCGCCAGAATTTCAGTTCT
>CM039527.1:8695901-8707597 GCA_022433055.1 Begonia peltatifolia
CATTTTGTGTAAATGATAAGTTTATTTTTGATGTTGCTCTAGTGGTTTGTATTGATATACTTTATGTTCCTTGTGCGGTGAATGTACATTAATTATTGGTTTCGGGTTTCTACATGACGATAACTACATGGGCTATGGGGCATCTCCAATGAAGCCTTTTTTGTCATAGTTACACTGATAGAGTACACCCTGTATTGCAGTATCATAAGCAGTACAGACTTGTCATTTGCATTATAATTTTTTCTTTCTCGATCACCAATGCTTTCTCGGATTTTTTTACCTCAGTCATCACCTTATTCCATTCTTCTTTTTGGAATGCATTTTGTATACATTCATCAGTTCTATTTTTTAATATTTGCTTTTCTGGTTGATCGCTTATTCTAAATTTTTTGTAACCTTTTCAATGTCCCTATTCATGTTTTCTCATCAAGCATCTTAACTCATCTAGAGTTTTATATTTTTCGTAAGGAAAAATTACATTGAGCACATAACTTTATCCTTTATAATTGTATTGTTATGATGTAAAATTATTAAAAGCTGTCATGGTTATGTAACTGTGGCTACCCTACTGTGATGATTTTTGATATGCTTTTCAAGATAGGTATCAACTTTTCAACAGTACTCAACTTAGTTTTGTGAACTTTATCATGGGACGCTTTCTTTATAATAAAATTTTGATAGGTGTCTAGCTTCTGATTTATTTTATCTTTGGCTTCCAATAGACTGCCAAGAAATGCTTGTCGTTCGTGGTAGTAGTTAAATGCCCGTAGAATGATTTTGGCACTTTAAATTTCTTTGTTCTTCAACCTTTGTTGGCTGACACAAAACTGTTATATGTACCAGAACAAGGATGTAACTGATGCCATTCAGAAGGTTGCTGCAGCTTATGATTGCAAAATCGTCGAAGGTGTTCTTAGCCACCAGCTGAAGCAATTTGTGATTGATGGCAACAAAGTCATAATCAGTGTCTCCAATCCAGAAACAAAAGTAGACGAGGCAGAGTTTGAGGAGAATGAAGTTTATGCAATAGATATAGTAACCAGCACTGGTGAAGGAAAGGTATTGGAGAACTTTTTCCTCATTTTACTTGTTAATTGTGTGCATAAATTTTCTCACTATGTGGCCTCAAATGTTTGCAGCCTAGATTGTTGGATGAAAAGCAGACAACAATCTACAAAAGAGCAGTGGACAAAAATTATCACTTGAAAATGAAATCTTCGAGGTTTATTTTCAGTGAAATAAACCAGAAATTTCCTATCATGCCATTTACTGCTAGGTTGGTTGTGCCTCAACACTGCCTATTGTTTTCCATGCTGTTTTTTATTTTTCTATTTAACTTCTGGCATAATTGTTTCAATTTTCTCATAACATGTACTTTTTACAAGATAGGTCTTTGGAGGAGAAAAGAGCACGATTAGGATTAGTTGAATGTGTTAACCATGATCTTTTGCAGCCATATCCTGTCCTTCACGAGAAATCTGGTAGGAATGTTGTGCTATATTGCTTGTCTATCGTGGTTTCATACAGTTATGCTTATGTTACTGAGTGGCATTTTAATTGATGCAGGTGACCATGTTGCTCATATTAAATTCACAGTGTTGTTAATGCCCAATGGGTCAGATCGGATAACATCTCATCCACTGCAAGACTTACAGCCCACTAAAACTGTAGATGACCCTGAAATCAAAGCCTGGTTGGCGCTTGGAACAAAAACAAAGAAAAAAGGCGGTGGAAAGAAGAAAAAAGGTATGATTGGAATCAGATTTGTTTGTCGAGAGGGAGAAAAGGAAACGGCAAGGATTCTCCTTTGTCGATTTTCTATAACTATAAATCAATGTCTAAATCTAAGTTTCAAATCAATGGCGTAAAATTTGGGTGAGTTAATTTTGATTTAAGCATTGATTGATAAACAAGGAGAAAAAAAGAGTATCTGGAAGTATGATTACTAACGTGTTAGTGTATGTATTTCATTCAGTGTTTAGAATTATTCATTTATTTTTTTTCTTTGTGATGATTTGTTTAGGCAAGAAAGATGAGAAAGCTGAGGAATCCACGGAGGGCGTTACTCCAATGGATACAGCAAATGAAACGTCAAAAGAGTAGGGCATTGTTTTTTTTTTTTGGTCTCTACCCTTCAATTTTTGTACTGTCCCAGTCCCAAGTCCAAGTCCATTTTGTATTGTTATGACATGAGCTTCTTGTCTATCATATAATAGCTTTTAGGACATGATTCCTGCCTACAGGGCTTCTGTTACATTACTGTACCGTCAAGTTTTGATTGATCCCTGCCAAGTACTACACAATTTACGTTCAACAATATCTTTGAATTTCATGATTAACTGCCACTATTTTCTAGAGGCCTTAATAGCGAAGCCATAGCGATTGGTAGGTGTTCGCCCAGTCCATTGTCCAATTGTTGTCTTTACTACGACGAAAAATAAGATTTTTTAAGCCTCAAGAACACGATATTAGACACTTTATGTTGTAACTTACTCGATATCTTAATTTAAGATGTTTCCTAATTTTAATTGTTTGAAATGCTAAGACGTGATGTGTAATTTGTTTGAGTTGTGATTGTGTAATTTCATTACAAGGAGACTACTAATGGGTAAGTTTAGTGAATTTGATCAAAGGTGTGTATCGATATTTGTTTATATATTCAATTTCAATAATAAATCAATGATCACCAATTTATAAATCTGCTAGTCAGTATCCAACTTAATTTTTAATTAGAATTTCACAGTTAACTTGTAAAGAAGAGTTCATAGAATACGTGTAATAAGTACAACATATGTCATAATCGTTGTTGTGTCGATGAAATTAAATATCATGTAACACGATGAACATGTTGATTGCTACTAGTCGCTACCTCTTTATCTTTGATGAGATTGCACATGCCTGGTACCACATTGATAAATGGTGTGTACCAACATTTGTTTATAGATTTAATTTCAATAATAAATCAATTATCATATTTGCATAAACATGTTATTCTGTGCATAAATTAATTTCTAAGTGTAGTGTTTCGCAATTTCCTGAAAAGGAAAACTCATTGAACATATATAACAATTACTACATATCATAATCGTTGTTATTTCGATGAAATTAAATATCATATCACATGGATAACGTGTTAATTGATACTGGGTAGCTACCTCTTTATTTTTGACGAAATTGCCTCTGACTTGTACTAATTAATTCTCGTGTAACTTGCAATAATGTTGTTTTGGGCACTCCTTGTCTAAAATTCGCTGTAAATGTTTTTTTGTTTGAATTAAACAACTAATAAAATTTCACGACAATTGCGTGTCTTGTCTGAATCATGCGCACCAGTGGTGTCCTCATGCAACAGGTGAGAATAAACAGACAACGTTGAACCAATATGTTGCGTGTTGAGCAGCACCCTTTCGTCAAATCCAAGGCCCTTCTGTTCTCCTGGTTCATCTATTTGAGGAGATCAACATAGATTCTAGTATTTCATCTCCCTGTCGTTCATTTGTGGATTCAGATCCTGAGGTTCCACTCAAAATCACATAAGATTATGCAGATTTCCACAAAACAAGCTATCACAGTTAAGAGTTTAATGTAGACACTAAATATAGCGTGTTATATTATAAAAATAAA
The DNA here is from genome assembly GCA_022433055.1 of Begonia peltatifolia. NCBI lineage: Eukaryota > Viridiplantae > Streptophyta > Magnoliopsida > Cucurbitales > Begoniaceae > Begonia > Begonia peltatifolia. The sequence goes on from CM039527.1 coordinate 8,699,526, forward strand.
TGGAAACTTTTAAGTAATAAAAACGACATATGCATGCGGACACTTAATATCTGGTCTTTGTCAGCTATACGAAATAAGATTAGATAGACTGCTTCGTTCAAATTGGGTACAAGAAGGGGCGGCCAACTGTAAACTAATGCATTTAAATTAAGGGTGTGTGGCTGGATTCTGGAAATTCTGAAAATCGTTTCCCACTTTTTTGCTCTCTCTCTCTCTCTCTCTCTTCCTGAAAATTGTGGAATGAGAGATGATCAAGTATGAGGATGTCTATATAAACATCTAATGAGACTCTGTGTCACGACCCAAATGGGACCCGCAACAAAACGAGGGACGATCGATTCAAAAATCGAATCAACTGTCCGACTATTAATTTTATTTGCTTAGAAAATGCAGCGGAAAAAAATATTTTATAATGGAATGTAAAACCAGGGTCCAGAATAGATGAATTTAAAACAGATCCAATCAGTAATACTAGATGCTGTGGTGATAAAAGTCCAAATAAATAATAGTGTACAATTTATAGAATAAAGCTTACATATTGTCAAATATATATTCAACCTTAAAATTAAAATGAGTCTGCTAAAAGAGAAATTATTAATTTATAGAATTCTGCTTCCGATCCGATAACTAGATCTTTTCTTAATTAGATCCTAAAAAAAAAAAAAGTCGTTTGGGCTGAGTCGACTAAACTCAATAGGGGTAGAATTTATTTCCATCAGTGATAAAATATTTTGCATAAATTAAATAAAAAAAGTAGTTATGCAATTTTGATAAATGTTCGGTGAAAATGAAGTCTCTCATGGATTCTGAGCACACTGGGCCATAGGCCAAAACATCGACATTAGTCGGTCGCACGCCATAATTAGCCTGATCAGTTTTAGGATTTCGCGCTCAAGGACACGGTTCTAGGACACAGCTCTTCAGCTGTCTTACTACTTTTAGTTATAACCATACAATTTTTATCAATGATAAGTTATGTAATTGATAAATGTGCGAGAGAACAATAATTAAACGAATATTTTATGCTAAATAAATAAATTTGATTTAATAAACTAAAAATAATACTTAACCGAAAATAAAATAAACCCATACCTCGATTGTGTATACAATCGGTCAAAACCCAATTAATCCAAAGGTTTCAGTCAATGAATTCATATTTTAATTGGATAATTTATAGCTAATAAAGAGTGAAATCGTTTAATATTGGATTAAATCGATACATTGAAATTCTTAATTCTTCCATCAATTTAATCCAATATTTAATTGGGTGAAAGTCTCGATCTGTGCAAGAAATTATATTCAAAATCGGTGCAGATTATGATAGTTCTCTGTATTTAATTGTTCGGGTTTGGCGATAATAAGTATATATATTATATAAAAAGTCACAAGTATAGACTAAATCTTGTAGAAATTCAATCCAAGCTTGCATATATTTATAGAGATATACAGTTATCTTCACTATTTGAGATTATAATTTGAATATATTTTTAACGGATTAATTATAATAAAGTCTTCACTTTCATAACGATAACGCCAATAGCATAGTATTTAGATCATTTCAACCCAAACCATAAATCAACTAAAAAAACAACTAACGGTTTGTAAATATTTTAAAGAATTATTGGTATTAGATATATACTACAATTAATCTGGATGACGACTCCACTTCAGCAAATTTAATGCCAAGATATGAGGTATCTCTCTGTTGTTCTTCGTGTTTTTCATACGTAGTTACGAGAGGTGTACTGGGAAGAAAAAAGAAACATAAAGAGGATTTAATAGGAAGACAGAGAAAATAATACTGGGGTGGTGTGAAATAAATTATGGAGTTAAGGAAACTTAACGCACCCACCTACGTTTCCTTCTACTCCCTTCTCCCTTCTTGTCTCCCGCGATAAGTTGTGGGTCTCACACTCTGTTTTGATCAAAATAGAATCGGAGATCAGTTTTCGATTGAAGTTGAACTCTCCGGTTAATCTGATCTTTCTCCTTAGCAATGGAAACCAATCTTGAAAATGGCATTGCAATCAACTCCATTCCTACGCTCAAGGAAAATGACTTCACGTGCAACGTCGTCAGCAATGGCGGCTCCAATCTCAAAGCTACCCGAGTACTCAGTCAATTCCAAAACCATCTCTCGCCGGTTTCACAATCTCCGACGGTGAATCCTACCCTGGGTCACCACCTTGCTCGGAGACTGGTTCAAATCGGCGTCTCTGACATTTTTTCAGTTCCGGGCGACTCTAATCTCACCCTTTTGGACTACTTCGTGGATGAACCGGGGCTGAAACTCATCGGCTGTTGTAATGAGCTTAATGCTGGATACGCCGCCGATGGGTATGCAAGGTCCCGCGGCGTCGGAGCTTGTGTAGTGACCTTCACTGTGGGAAGCCTCAGCCTCATAAACGCCATAGCCGGAGCTTACAGTGACGATCTTCCTGTCATTTGCATTGTTGGAGGCCCCAATTCCAATGATTACGGCTCCCAGAAAATTTTACACCACACCGTTGGCTTGCCGGACTTCAGTCAAGAACTTAAATGTTTTCAAACAGTCACTTGCCATCAGGTGAAAATTATTTTGATTAATTTAGATGAACTATGTCTGCGACATAGCCAGCCATGAAAGTGTATTTGAGGGAGAGATGATAAAATAAGAACGATAACACTCATTCTAAAAAGTAAAGAAATTCTTTCCTATTATATATTGGACATTCCACTTTCTCTTTACGTATTAGTTTTTTCTTAACGTCTAGCATGGTAGGTCTGTTCAGTACTTATCCTCACATCGTACAGTTTTCTCTGTGAACGTGGGATGAGATATATATATATATATATATATATATAGATAGAGAGAGAGAGAGAGAGAGAGAGAGTGTTCCATTTAAACTTATCTTTTTGAACTGATTCGTAGGCCGTGATCAAGGAGTTGGGAGAAGCCCAGAATGAGATTGATAAAGCAATTTCAATGTGTCTTCGACATAGCAAGCCAGTTTACATCAGCATCAGCTGTAATTTGGTGTCAATCCCACATCACACCTTCGTTGATGACCTGCTTCCTCTCTTCTTCCCTCCTAAGTATTTCCTCCATTTTCTCCCGAAACTGCATTCTTTTTTATTCAATGAACATCCGTGTAATTTAGCGTTTTTGTCGTTTCTTTTCCCTGGCAATGAAATTTCCATGCAGATTAAGCGATGGTAAGGCACTTGAAATGGCTGTTGATGCAGCAGCAAAGATACTGAACGAGGCAGAGAAGCCGGTAATGGTGGCGGGAAGAAAACTCCGGCTAGGAAAAGCTCAAAAAGACTTCGTTTCTCTCGCGGATGCCTGTGGATATGCCGTTGCAGTAATGCCTACAGCGAAAGGCCTATTGCCGGAGAATCACCCTCGCTTCATAGGCACATACTGGGGCCCACTGAGCACTTCCTACTGCGGTGAGGTCGTCGAGATCGCCGACGCTTCTCTGTTTGCCGGAGCTGTTTTCGACGAGCTAGAAACAGTAGGATACTCTTTCCACTTCAAGAAAACCAAATCCATTATCGTCGAACCAGAACGAGTAATTATTCCAAACAAACCAGTTTTCGATAATGTTTTAATGAAGGATTTTCTGAAAGAACTGGCGAAGCGGCTCGAACGAAATCCGACTGCGTACGAGAACTATGACCGGATTTTTATTCCCGATGGAGTTCCTCGCCGGAGCTGCCCGCAGCAGGCTTTGAGGGTCAACGTTCTGTTCAAACACATTCAAAAGCTGTTGCTAAGTTCACAAATGGCTGTGATTTCCGAGAGCGGCGACTCATGGTTTCAGTGCCAGAAGCTCAGACTGCCAGAAGATTGCGGGTCGGTTCAGCTGACATTGAAATTAAAACACTTCCTGTTCTTCTAGTGAAAACAAAAATCAAGAACACGTGAACTTTTAGGAGTTAAAGTTAGATCTAATCTAGAGCTGCAGGCTTTAAGGAGATGATTTCTGGGCTTATAAACATCAGAACTATAATTAGACTCCATGAACGTAACATTTTCTACTCTGATGGCCAGGTATGAGATGCAACTAAACTACGCATCAATCGGATGGTCCATCGGAGCAACTCTCGGATACGCTCAAGCTACTCCACACAAGCGAGTTCTTTCTTGTATCGGCGATGGCAGCTTTCAGGTAAGCCAGTTAAAAATAGATTTCTGTATATATATTGGCCCCGCCGGAAAAGCCTCCGGGACAATTTTTTAAATCTTTGCGTTGGTTCTTCGTTTTTTTTTCTTGTGATTCATGTTCATAAATTATCGACGGCTAAATTATGGCAGATGGGTCCGCAAGAGGTTTCTACAATGATTCGATGCGGGCAAAGGAACATCATATTCTTGATCAACAATGGCGGATACAGCATAGAAGTCGAAATCCACGACGGACCTTACAACGTCATCAAGAACTGGGACTACACCACTCTGGTCAATGGCCTCCATAATGGGGAGGGAAAATGCTGGACAAGCAGGGTGAGTAACGAATCTCTTAATTATTGGTGGATCCCTTTGGTTCAAAAGTTTTTACAGTTATTTTATAATATTTCATTTTGTATTAATTTATTTCAAATAAATTAAGTTAGAGAGCAACTAAGGATAAAAAAAATAAGAGAAATAATTAGCTTTAGTGTGTACTGTCAAATGAGAAATGAGTTAAAAAGATTTTTCGAGAAACATTATTTTTCTTATTATTTTTGAGTGATACTGCTAGCGATATTACGATAACATTTATTTTTTGGATTTTCTAATAAAATATGTTATTGGAGTTGTGTGATTTGGGTCAAATCACATTAACGCTTGTGTTTTAATTTCTTCATTAACTCTTCTAATTAATTCTAGATCGATTATAAGGTGTGTCGGGTTTTATCAAACTAGAAACTATTTGTGATCGTACCTCTCTAGCAAACACATATGTTATTATTTTGACACTAAGAAATATATTTGGCAACGCAAGGTTCGAACGGAGGAAGAGCTAATAGTGGCCATTGACAAAGTAAAGGGGGATAAGAAAGAGTGCCTGTGCTTCATAGAGGCCATTGTTGACAGGGATGATACAAGCAAAGAGTTGCTTAAACTTGGAAACATGATGGCTGCTCTTGCCGCCCGCCCGCCCGCTTAATCCATTGTAATCGAAGAAATGCCTTGCCAATCTGCTCAATTTATGTGATTTATTCTTCTTTTTGTATTACTGGTCATCATTTAGCATGAAATCAACTATTATTCGACCAAGGTACTCTTTTTACTATTGAGGATCAAACACTAATAATCGGCAAAATAAAAATAGACGTGAAAAATAACAATACCAAGATTTACGTGGAAAACTTAAGACCAGAAAAAACTACGGAAAGAAGAAAAATTCATTAATATGAAATCAAGATATAATTGAGTTTTATAACTCAAATATCAATATATAGAGAAAATAGAAACCCTAATATTGACGTACAGGTTTGACCCGACTCAACTATAATTCAGGTAATATCGAACTCTAACCCTTATAGTATCAATTATATTTAAAAGATTTTTCAAATTTTACAAGATGTGTATAATAACATTCAGATGATGGTTTCAACATCGATTCGTGGTACGTCACTGTACATATCCGACATTATATAGTCATGTGTATTGAATATAATCACACAGAAGGAACATAATCATGAAGTTGTAATCACAACACATGAAAATTAATCACATCAAAAACAATTGTTTTGGTGGAGAAGTAGGCCAAGATCTCACTTGGAATCATGTAAAATGATTTATATAGTCAGATCTAGACTACTTACCCTTTTCTCACTCTCCTTAAAACCAACACTATCCTCTCCTTTCTTCAATCTACTCAGCTTGGACAACGATGAAAAGGACGAGCACAACGATAGGGATAGATTAGTAGAACTATCACCTTTACATTCTTGGAACGGATTGTTCGAGATTTTTACCGTCTCTTCCTGACTTCTTGGGGTCATCTTTAGAGAGAGGTTTAAGTCAAGATCACAGGTAGCTGGTTCTATCTTCCTCTTGAGCAAGTTCCAATCTTGTCTTATTTTCATTCTTTCTACATCAAAAGGAAAAATACTTCTGCAAAAGCGGTTAGGGAATTTATCATTTACTCCTTCATCGCCTTGAATTCGAGTCGGATAACTTGAACGGATAGAGCTTAACTGGCATTGAAGTGATCGGGGTTGATCTTGAATTGGCCGGTGAGATTTCCCATCGTAAGAGCTAAATGTTCCTTCGTGGAAGCTTTCAGAGAAATGGGAAGAAGTCACATTGATGGCACCATATATTTTCTCAGCTTCTATACCTTGAACCTCGGTTCTTGGTTTATCGTTTGGTCTCTTGCCGAAATGCGGATTATAAAAGAAGTTTTCGTAATTAATCCAGGAAGATGTGTCTCCAAATCTGCTTGCAGTTAAAATGAGAGTATAATTATATACTTTTATAACATTTCAATAGTTCAAATCTAACATGATCAATACCGGAATTTGGAGCCATGGCTTTTGTTATATTCTTGAAACATTGGAATTTGGCTGAAGTTAAATATATTTTGATCTCCATTTTCCGTAAGATACCTATGATTGGAGAACCCTGTAAATCATTTAGAACTATGATTAATGACAACCTTCAATTAAAAAAAAAATAGAGAAATAACATAGTGGTTCACGTAGAAACTATGAAACTATGGGCAGACGAACAATTCAATTATAACGCAGCTTATGTGCGACAATAATATTGAAAATCTAAAACACCAAGGTGAAAAACCGATAATGTTGGTCTATCCCTTATAATTTTATTCCATCAATTTTGTTGTTTTTTCAAGTTATTTTTGGTTCGACTAAATTGACTTACTGAATTCTTACCGTCACTCTCATGGATCATGAACTCTGCTACTATTTTTCATCAAACAAACGAAAGAATACAAGAAAAAAAAAGCCAAATATGAAAATATAGAGAAGGTAGTAAGATTGACTAAAATGTTAGTTAATTTAATCAAAATTAAGCATGTTAGAATTACCACTTGGAAAGTTAAGATGTGTATTCATACTAAATAGAAACAAAAAACATACTTAATAGGTAATTATCTTAATTGCAGTGAAAACAAAACAATTAGGAAGATGAAGAGAAATTGTATCGGATTACCAAGAGCAGAATCGTTGATCTTCTTGCTTCTGTGCATCTGAAGTCCAAACCAGAAGAAACCCATTGAAGAAACATATGAGAAAAGCATTGATGAAATAAGAAATGGTGTTTTTTTTTTTCAGAAATAATTAACCTGAAGATGGCTCTTGACATGGGCGATGCTGAGACCTTTCATGTTCATCAACTGAAGAACCAACTTCGGAGTAGCTTCTGCATGAAATCGATCAATCAACAATCTATAAAATAAATCATCAAACGGAAACTGACATAAAATTACGTACTTTCTTGGCCACCCAGTCGTTCAACAGCATGAACAAAGCGATGATGGAGATCTGGAGTCCACCGGAGCCTTGGTATTTTAGATCTGACGTATGGACGAACAGATGGTTTCTTATCATTCTCTTCAATCGTACTGTTGCTTGAGCTTCCGCCATTAAAAGGCTTAATTTCTTCATCAATGGCCTCGCTTTCATTCTCATTTTCATTTTGATTCGAAGAGCTCGTCTTCGAACATTCCGTACTGGCCATCCCCTCCATCGGAGGAGTTCCTCCGGCTTTGAATCTCTTCTCAGACGGAAGCCTGCGATGTGATTGACTTTCCGATGCCAACCGCTCTCTGGTTTTTATACATCCAGAAACGTTTGGGAGATTGGAAGATTTGAGTTAAGAGACTGTTCTTGATGACTCAGAAATGATCTTCCCCTTCTGGGTAAACTGAATATCATCTTAGAAAGAAAGAACTGCATGATCTTAGTCAGAAAACTGCATATATTTCATCGGGTAGATGAAAAACTCGCAACCAGAAGGCAGAAACTCCATTGACAAGGGAATCAGTCAATATTGAGAACCCTAACTTCTGATCTTGATATAGAATTTGATGGAAGACCTCTCTCTCTCTCTCTCTCTCTCTCTCTCTCTCTCT
>CM039527.1:8707607-8888620 GCA_022433055.1 Begonia peltatifolia
TTTTACAATGAAAATAATTTTTGGTCGTCTTTGTCTTCACAGGACAAGTTGTCACACGTTGACGTGTCAAATAATGATTGATATAACTAGGATGTGATTAATATAATAAATAGTGATCAAATTGACTATGATTTATGTGTTTATACTGCTGGTGAAGAAGACAGAAAAATTTTGTGAAAATGGTGATGAAATTAATAATACATTTTTTTATGTGTTGACGGGAATCACGGGGCCTGTTCGTCCTCGGCGTTTGGGGAAATCAGTATTGAGACCTTACAACCACGGTCAATGCCAGGTTGCTCTTTCTTATCATTTCGTCTTATATCTTAAATATGCACCCATAGACAAGACTATTGTCGTCATGGAAAATAAAGTAATCCCTATATAATCTGCATCCTACCTATGTTTCAGTGAAATGGGTTTCTCTCTCCTCCCTCTCTCTCTCCTCTCTGTCTCTCTCTCTTTTTATATATGGGTTGGGACCAAGGAAGAGTTCTTTATGGTAGGTCAGCAAAAGAAGAAACAAATTTGATCTGTACACACGAATGAAATTCATGAAGGGTTCTAAAGTAGGAGAGAGAGAGAGAGAGAGAGAGAGGGTTCTGCTTGTTCCTTTTACGTGCATTCCAATGGCGTTTTTGTGGAGCAGACTTGAGATTAGGGTTTCAACAAAGACAAGGCACCCGTGTGTTTTAGCTTTAAATCACAGGGTTCTTGATTAGTGATAGAAAGAGATTAAGAACAACTCCATGAGAGAGAAAGCTCTCTCAACAAAAAGATTCAATCCAACGCCATGTCTCGTGAGAAGTCAAATCCCCCATTAAAAAATTCATATTTTTTTTTGATTGGTTAAAACTTTTGCTTGAGAATTCGTGAGCCTTTTTATGCGGATCTAATCCATTAATTTAGCATTTGAGGTATGTCTGTCTGTACTGGATCTACTAATACTCATGCCTATCTTTTATTCTATTTACAATTAAAAAAAAAAACAATTAGCATCAAATTGTTTTGTAAAATAAGTTACCGACAACGAAAGCCCTTTCGATATAATATTTTGATAATGAGGGGGCTCTCGATAACAAGGTTTTTCTTTGAAAAAAATAATTATAAATCACGTCTAAATAAAACTTTTATTAATATAATATTATTTATTTTGAGTTGAAACTCACATAAATTTCTTCTATGTTTATCAAGTGACATGAGATTGATCAACTTTCTCATTATTGTCTAGTCGTACACTCATTTTTTGCTTAAATGAATAGTTTTTTCACAATGTCAATGATTTTATTCTTTCTACTTTTTCTCGATGTTTATATGTAATAGTTATGTTATTTAGTTTTTTTTTTTAGTACATTGAGTTGAGATTTTAGAGTATAATTTGATTTCCAATTATGAATTTTGGATCCGACCACTACAGTATTGTCTAACTTGCATCGAATTTCCCATAATGTTGTTCTTAGATTGTACATTTTTTTATTGAATTGAGTCTTCATAATTAACAGAATTTCTTCACTTTTGGGATGAGTTGTGACACCAACAATACTAATCTAATTAAGACATATTATAATGTAATATTGGTGATAAAATTGGATGCTAATCATTCTCTAGCATTCACTTTTCAAAAGATTTGATCAAAAACTGAAGTTAGTAGCAAAAACAAATCTCACATGATCTTAAAAAAATTGGACCAAGTTGATCACAATTTCAAAAATAACACACACACACACACACACACACACACACTACTTGAAATGACAAAGAATAATAATGGAAGCATAAGTTCCTCTATGACCCACTGCATGCATGCATGCATATCATAAAATGTATATGATGTGTGATGTGTGTTATATACTTAAAGAAATGCAAGACAGGGACACTTTCTAATTATATATGTATTTACTTCAACTAGTAGGTGAGGGTATTTCCATATACAATATTAAATTGACCAAATTCAGGCCATGCATATATTCTATTTCTAAATAATTTGATTGGAAAGGAAATCCTAGAGTACTATAATTCTCTAAGTTTGATATAAATAATAAGTCGCAATGGATGGGATCGTTGGCTTGCATCTAAATTAGTGGAACAACACAATTTAAGGTCACATTCCCAACTCTAGATCGTGATCAAAATAAATGTCGCAGCTACAAAGATATATTCAATTTGACACGCGGGTTGCATATTTAAATTTTTTCTATAATCATATATAAAAGGTAAAAAAAAGATAACAATATAATTACAATTAGTTTGGTAATTCCATCATTTAATTACAAAAAAAAAAAAAAAAAAAAAGGCTGATAACTTGACTGTAACATGAAGTATATATTAGATGATTTAATTGAAAATAAAGAATAATATAATTGACGAATTATATTATAATTAAAAAAATATAGAGCAATAATATATTAATATCTATCATACTACCTAATGCCTACTGTAGTAGCAATTGGAGGCCTAGGGTGGGTCATGCTGATTTTTCTTCTTTCCCTTAATAGTTTTTATATGGCAAAGTCTTCAACCATATGGTGGGTTCAATTTATTTTATTTAATAAATTAATATATTTATTTAGTTAATTATTTTTCTTCAAAGACATAGATTGTCTTCTTCTCACACTGTCCTATGGATGCCACATTATTTTACATTTTACCTTTTCTTTCCATCATTATTTTTTAATTTGATTTAGATGAATAATAAAATAATTAATATTGACGTCATTAAATATTAGAGTAACACTACATTTACTCTTTTATTCTATTATCTAAACATACTTATTGACGTTGATATTAAATTATTATAGTAAAATTATATTTATTCTTTTATTCTACTGTTTAAATTTAAGAAAATACTACGTTTATTCTCTTAAATATTATCTATAAAATAAATTTAAAAAATAATGTGACTCATCATGTAAGATATCAAGTTGCAATTACTAGAAATTCAAATAGGAAAACAAAAATAAAGAATTAAATTCAAACCAAAAGGAACAATTTCCTCTTATGAAAAGAATTAAGAATGACTAATCCCTGATTCAATTGACCTAAAATTTTTATGCACAATTTGACAAAAAACAATTGACTCCTTCAACCATATGAATGTCGAGGAATTATAGAATTGAATCGAGACGTACACATTAGAGTGCAAACATTTTGTGTCCCATTTGAAAAACCTGCATCATGATAAAAGTGATGAAACAAAATTATAATTTTTTTATATAAGTTAGTTGTGATAGCGGAGAAATCTCATCGATAGGCTCGCGAAGGTGCATGAAGAAACATATGCGGTAAGAACCCAGGCTTTGATCTACGTTTGTAATTAGATTTTATTTTTTTCATAATTTCTCATATTCTTATATTTTTTTTTATTTGTTAGTTTTTTTTTTTTTTATTTACGTAAATAGCCGTGGGAGTCATGCATTTTTTCTTTTGCAATTTGCTAGCAATAATTATGTTCAAACGTGACACCCAATTTAACCTAGTTTCTTGCTTTCTCATTTCTCAAACAATTTATTGACTGTCGGTCTCCCCAATCGTGGTGTTTTTTTTTTTTTTTTTTTTTTAAATTATTTTCCTACAGACTGCATTGTGTAGCTATCAGCTATGGAATTTTAATATCATTGACTCTGATGTAGAAACTATAAATATAGTTGAGAGGTTGCTTGATCTACAGAGATATAGAAAAGATGAGTATGATGAAGCTCTCTATATTCAAAGATTCTTACAAGTGGGCAGTATTTTATGTTTCCGAGTCTATCGTTTAGTTGATTTATAATTATTTTCAATTCCATAAATGCTTATTTAGATGTAAAATCTTGGTTTGACATATTGCTGTAGGCCTATTCTCTGGACCCTTGAAGGAAATTGGAGACCCAAAGTATTTGATGGGCTTCATCAACAGTTTCTTCGAGAACAGAGCGATTACGGTCTGGTCCAGTCCGGTCGAAATGTGGAACTCATTGAGGATTTGAAATTGAGTCATGGGACCGAATATAAATAATTATATGCTTGGAAAGTAATTAATTAACATATTTTAACGGGAAACTAAAGAAGAAAAAGTGTAGGGATTAAAGAGACTGTTTGGAAACGGAGTGTGTTGTATCTAATCCAGGAACAATAATATCCTGCTCCATCGAACCATATTTAAAAAGAAAAAAAATATTAATAATTTGGTTAAAACGTCGACAGCAGGATTCGAACCTGCGCAGGCAGAACCCAACAGATTTCGAGTCTGTCTCCTTAACCACTCGGACATATCGACTTATAACACAAAATCTGCAGTACAGTAAAATATTACGTTTTACACTTAACTTTATAACTAACATCACTCGTTCATTATTTTAATAGCACGGTGAATAATAATATATTTTGTTCTTATTCTCAAGAAAAGTATGACAAATGTATCATCTTATTTCGTATTAATTAGAGTAATTATTTAAAAAATAAAGAAAATAGCAATGATTAAAAAAATTAAAATAAAAAACTAGGATCTCTTAATGTGTCTCTTTCTAATTTTCTCCTTTTTAAAGGTGATAGCTTTATCTAATGTCATCAGCTTTACAGGAAGTTTTATTATCTGAGTTATACGCGTCGACTTGTCGGTTTAACACGTCTTCCACCAAATTAGAAGATGACACCTGCGGGCTTCGCCCTTTCTCTAACGTTTAAACGCAATGCTCCAAAAGGTCGGTCGAAAATGTCTTTTAAAATTGTTCAATTTCAAATGTATTCCTGCCAGACTGAGAGTTCAGTCAATTCGCAAACAGTCACAAGATAGAGAAAGATGGATGATTTGAATTTTATTCCAGAGCGAGGAGACCCGGAGAAACAAGGCGACGACAACGAAAAACCAGCTACAGAGAAATACGAAGAAATGACAACTGGGTTTGTCAAACACCTTCTCAACAATCTAGTTTCTGCAGAAGAAATCCAGAAAAATGAAGAACAGAAGGAGGGCGAGCAAGGTGATGGGAGTGCCGGTAGAGTTGCAGAAGAAGAAGCAATAAAGAACGGAGGAGATGGGGAGAGAGAAGAGGTTTTCGGTATTCGAAATGGAGATTCCACTAATGGCGGTGGAAAGGGTGGGAAAATAATCAGCGACCTTATTTCCAACATTTTTCGTAAGGGTGAAGACGATGGAAAGGAGGGGAACAAAGAAGAACACAGAGCAGAAGCAAAAGAGATCAAGGTAAACGAAAATGGCGGTACTGGGGTAGGAGACATCATTAATAACCTCGTCTCTCACCTGCCTGCTTCTCTCCCAGGTGAATATTCCTTTTTTGACAAACTGGGATTGTTCATAAATTGTCAAAATTTGCGAAGAAAGCTTCTTTTTTCAATTGAAAAGAAGACATTGGTTGTTTACAGACAGACAGACACTCATATAAATTTTGTTCTGATTAGATGATGCTGCTCCGACAACTGACGAAGCCACCATTTTAATCCACTCCATCGTCCACGATTAGGATTGTTTTTCATCTCGATTCTCTGTTATTAGTCTTAACCTTTAACAACGATTATACGCTTCATTTGTACGCCCAAATTTCACTCTGTTTGTTTATCTAATAGTTATCATCATGTGATAAGATACGAATTATGCGTGGAAGATTCAAGGTCGATTGTGGAGTCTCACACTTACTTTGATCACAATATTGCCCCCTTTTTATTGGAGCTTACACGGTTTTATTCTTAGAACGAAGAATGAACTTTATTATAAAGCATTATATTTTCACTCTATCAAGCAAGTCGAATTGATGCTTCACTTTAGAACGATTTGATTTAATGTTTAAAATCGATCAAATACAATGCTAGATTCTTACAACCTTGATAAAGTGGGTGTTGCTGTAATTCTTCCCATTATGCAGCACGGCCATGGTGAAGGAGCATTTGATCGAAGTGACCAAACACCTGCAGGCAAGAAGTGGTCTATTCTAAGCCTGTGATAGAGTTAAAAAAGTGGAGGAAATTCAATTCAAAAAAACTTTATTATACCACTACTTCTTCTCTTATAATTTTATGAGTATATCCTAGATTTTGCAGATACTATTTCTGATATACTTAACAAAATTTTATCTGATAGAGTAAGATGCAAAATGACTATAACATCTTTACATGTTTTGTTCTATTTCTCATCGTCAACGTTCTTCAGTCTGTCACTCATCGCCATAGCATAACTATTTTTCCAGAATAACACTTTTATTTTTAATTTTCACAGTAAAAAATTATTTTCATTGAATTTTTTATTTTCAATATTTACCGCCATAATCACGAGTCTCTGATATCACTTATTATAAATAAAAAAATTGATGGAAACAACAATAATATCACTGTTGTAAAACATAAAGAGTACTGATCAGGATAATTTTCATGGAATACTGCACTAGACAATCTCATTATCAGAATTAACTTTCTAAGTAAGTTCACAAAAAAAACTGCGGAGGTCACAAACAATCCCACTTAAAATCCAGTTTTCTAGACAGAACTCACGTATACAGTACAATTATACTACTAAATAAACGGTATGAGTAACAATAGCAGATTTGATCTGAAAAATACCAAGAATATTTGTCTATACCATAAAACTATAACGATCAAGAAATAAGATAAATAATTGCTAAAATGAATGCCGAGAATTTTTACGTGAGAACCCAAATCTGGAAAAAACCATCGAGACCGAGTTTAAAAAGATCTCACTATGAAAAATAAGATTTATTATAATTTTCTAGATTTCAAATATTATAGAAAATATTCATTAAAAAAAATTGCTGCGAAAAATACTATGAACGCAAGTGAACGTGTCACAAAAGTAATAAAGTGTATAAATTCGAGTCGAACCGATGATGACTATTTTCGGTTATTATTAAACGACTTTAATTCTAATTATAGAAGAACAGTGAAATTTTGATAAGGTTGATTAAAAGAAAATAATAAAATTTAATTAAGCATACTGAAATCAAATAAATTTGTTGGGTTTAATGAGAGAAAAATCTAGGACTTTTGACTTTAACTTAATTAATCATGCTTGGCAACATTAATTCAATTTATTAAAATCTATTTCTCTGTGTTGATGGTAATTTAACAGTATATTTATCAATCTCTCTCGATTACAAACTTATTCAATTAACGGATTATTATCTCTCGGTTTCTAACCTTAACAATTAATTGAATACTTTACGAACAAGAAATTAAAATATTACATAAATGCATTATCTATCTCTAGTCTAAAATTTTTTTCATGGTAAATTATCTGTGCACGATTATTTTTCACCTCTCAGTCTCAAAACAATCTTACGAACATGCTATTGTTGATCAGAAGATCACAAGCAATAAGAACAGTAATAATTTGTTCAACACAATTTAAATAGAATATCAATAAACTGAATTAAAGGAAATACCAAATAATCAAAATTCGGCTACCTCTTAACTCTAGAAAAGCAAATTAGTTCATACTAGAGTAAAGAAAACTAAAAGAAATAATAGAGTTTATAGTTTTAGAAGAGAAAGAGAAAGAAAATTATGTTTGTTGATCCGAAATCTTCTTCCCGAAACTCTATCTCCATTCCGGTCTCTACCTTTTCAGCCCTCCACGACTCTCCAGCTATCCATTTGCCTCTTAGCGTCTTCTTTTCTTATGATCAAATTTTGGGAAGATATGTTTTTGTCTTTCTGATCAACAACTGAGATTATTTCGATTAAAAATCTAAAAATTAGTTTTTTCAATTCGCGACAGCCGATTGATTAGTGTGCAGTAGCTGACTGATCGACACTCCTTCTGCTCGAACATCTTCATTGTTTAATGCTCAGTTGATCGATCAGCAACCTCTCTGTCTGCTTTTCTGAAAACGACGATTTTTAACTCTTTGGACTATCGATTAGCCCATATTTTGCCGATCGATATGCACGACTTCTGATTTCCGTCTTAATATTTGATTTTTCTCATTTTAGCCAATCGATCACTCAAATTCGCCGATCGATTGGCACAACTTCTAATTTTCGTCTCTATTTTTGTCAAATTTTGGTGTTTTGAGCAATCGATCAACCCTGTTTCAGGTTTCGCCTCTCAATTTATCTCATTTTGCATCCAATTTTATTTATTGAAACTATAAACTGTTATCTTTTATTTTATCTGCTCATTTATATAAAAAAATATTAAATTTTTTCGAACATTTCAGAAAAACTTACCAAATCAAGTATAAAGAGTACAATTAAGTGTGTAAATGCACATTTATCAGAATTCACCATTTTTAAAATTCTCGGTTGCTTATTTTTTCTTTGCCATCTTTATTTTCTCTTCTACAAATTCTCTCTTTATTTTCTCCTCTTCTTCTCGCAAAAAAAATTCTTATTCTCTTCTTTTGCGATGAATGGATGTTCTCTTCAAATCTATATATAGAGATTTCTTCAAAATAAAAAAGTAACGTTGCAAGAAAAAGAAAAATTCTTCTTCTTCCAGCAAAAAAGAAAAAAACTTCAAAAGTCTCAGTCCATCATCTAAGGAGGAACCTTGCACTACAATCCCCTTAAACTAAAGAGAGATAAATAGCATAAATGGGCTTAAGAGCCATGGAAACAGAACTCTTATGTAGAAGGCAAAGCGAAATGAAAGAACGGAGCGGAGAAGAAGACCTCTGAAACGTTGTTCACGACTGCTTCAAGAGTTGCAGATCTACAGGCTTTTTTTTTTGAACTGTCGGATCGTGAACACGTGGACGGATACACATTAGACACGTTGACCCCCGTGTGGTGAACTCGTGGCTTATCCATTTGGCCGCGAAGTTCAATAAATATCAGGTCTCCGTGTCGAACGATTATTGGTTTGCGGAAAAGGTTAAAGCTAACCGCCAATTGCCAAGCACAGGTTTAGCTGGAGTTAACACCTTTGACTATTTGTCCCCATTCCAGGGGTTTGAATAACACTACTGTTAATGTGAAAGTGGAAATCATAAATTTAATGTGTTAAAATTTTATATTATTATATTAATTTTACTCTTAAATTTTAACTCACAATCAACGCTTCAAATACGTATTAATAAAAACAATATATTAATTGTAACCTCACTAAATAAGATTCATACGTAGAATTAAAAAATAAAATAACCTCACCTTTATTTATTTAAGTTTTAATTAATTATTATCATTTTTTTATAATATTTTATTTTCTCATCATAAATTAAACATAAACTTTTCCAAACACGCGAAATTAAAATAATTTTCCATTAAGAATATATAAGTAGTTAGTTTCATAATTTAATTTGAAAATCTTACGTTAAAAAGCTATATTTATATACATCTAAATAAAAGTCAGATGCACTAAAAACTGTCACATTTCCCTCAACATATAAACATACTAAAAAAAAAGGATTAAGTGAACTGTGGCTCCTTACTCAGCTCAACTCGTTTCTCCAAGCATTGCTCAGGTCGCTCTTCTAAGATCAATCGCTATTAATATGATTTTTTACAAATGCGTGAATCAATATAAATGTGTATCAGCTAAAAGACATATTAATTAAAAATATATAACAGAAAAAAAGAATTATTAGAATTAAGTTTAGTTCGTGGACCACGAGAAGAGAATATCCAAACAAGGAAGCTCACTTTCAGTGCAAGCAGTTGTCTGATGAGGACTGTTATGGTTTTGAAAAGCTGGGGAGTGGGCTGCAATGGCGACATAGATTTCAGCTCGACTTGAGACGGTCAGTGAAGCTTGTGGCTAGCACGCGACAGCAATACAAGTTCGTCTTCATGCTAAGTGATGCTTTATCTTTTGATGTTGTTGTCTGTACTTTCGGTGATTTCCTCTTCACTGTTTTACCATTTAATTGCATCTTTCTTATTTGAACTCTCGTAGATCTCTGCTCTAAATACATGTTAATGTTCATAAATTATGGTTGTAGTTCTTATGCTATATGCATCAGGTTTCAGAAGACGAAGTTCGATTTTTAATAAAACTCGTTTGTTTGGGCGTGTAATTCGCTCAGGAAAGATGTTCAAGGCTGTTCATTTTCATGTCAAAAATCCGGAAAGATTTGTGCATGCCGACAATCCCATTTCATTCAATCCGAAAGCGAGTTTTTCGTCCTCCAATTATCTTCACAACTCTTGATTTAAACCACCTTTGAAGCAGATTACCACCAACGCCGATTATGGCTACAACGGACGCTTCCCCGAAATTTCCCAGTGTACCGAAGTCACCCGATTTCCTGCCCCAAATATCGGTTTCTCCTCCGACGCACGACGGCCTTTTCTTCTCTCAGTTTATGATTTGCGGGTCTATAGCCGGATCGGTGGAGCATATGGCGATGTTTCCGGTCGATACTCTCAAGACTCGGATGCAGGTTCTAGGTGGATCTTGCTCCCCCCAACCCGTCGGACTCCGGCTAGCCCTCGGCTCTATCTTGAAGCTAGAGGGTCCTTCCGGTCTCTATCGCGGGATTGGCGCAATGGGTCTCGGCGCCGGACCGGCCCACGCTGTTTATTTCTCTGTTTACGAAGTTTGCAAAGAAGTTCTTTCCGGTGGAAATCCGAACAACTCGACTGCCCATGCCGCTTCCGGCGTTTTTGCGACTGTCGCAAGTGACGCAGTGATTACGCCGATGGATATGGTGAAGCAGAGGCTGCAGTTGAAAAGCAGCCCTTACATCGGAGTTGGAGACTGCGTGAGAAGAGTACTAATGGAAGAAGGGGTCGGAGCTTTTTACGCTTCGTATCGAACGACTGTTTTGATGAACGCGCCGTTCACAGCCGTCCATTTTGCTGCATACGAAGCTGCAAAGAGAGCTCTAATGGAGGTTTCTCCAGAGAGCGCTAACGACGAGAGGCTGGTGGTTCATGCGACGGCGGGCGCAGTCGCAGGTGCCTTAGCTGCTGCTTTGACTACGCCTCTGGACGTTGTTAAAACTCAGTTGCAGTGCCAGGTAAAGAGCTTTTTCCATCTCAGCCATAGATTCTTGTATTTTAAGCTCCACCTTCTACCATCTATATATTCAGTTGAATTAGCTTCTTGTTTTGACGAAATAGGGAGTGTGTGGGTGTGACAGACTATCAAGCAGTTCCATTGGAGATGTGGTAAGAAGGGTGATTGGGAAGGAGGGATATCACGGGCTGTTGAGAGGGTGGATTCCTAGGATGCTTTTTCATGCACCAGCTGCTGCAATTTGCTGGTCTACTTATGAAGCTTCGAAAACCTTCTTTCAAAAACACAATCACAACACTTAGAAGGGAATTCTAACACCTTTGAATCAATACCCATCATCCATTCGAGCAAACACTGATAACCTCAATTCAAATGATAGAAATTATAATCACATATGCAGGAAGAACACATACTCGCAGCAACTTGTATTTATTTGCTGAATCCATATCAGGGAACATGTATCGAACCGATCTGATCAATTCTAGTTAATGGGAAAAGTCATCATACTACTATTATTATGCTCTATTGCTGTCACTTGATTCTTACTATTATTATGCTCTATTGCTGTCACTTGATTCTTCTAACTGAGAATACTTCATACTTCATCTTGCGAATAGTTCGAATTTTGGTTAAAAAGATAAACGATGTTCTATCCTATAGAGTAGAATAAGCCAGTTTCTGAAGGAAATTTCAATGGACCAAACCTCAATTCCTCAAAATTGATTTACCGGGGGGAGAAAAGTGAGTTTTCAAAGAAAACCAATTTATGAATTAAATGTAACTCCCATAAGGGCAACTTGTTAAATTTATATAGTGATCCTCCAAATAAAAATCAGATTATTACCTTTACAGCTACAATCAAGCTGGAAGGAAGTGAAGAGTTTTGTCCAGTTGTTAGTGCAAGAGCACGTATAATAACTTTCAGAACTTTTCTACATTGACGCCATCCCTGACAATCTCATAGGCCTCCCTGCTCCTGCTTTTCTTCACTCCAACTGAGAAGTCAAGCTTTGATTCATTAGAAGTGATGGAGGTCACCTTTACCCAAATCATTACTTTTGTTTTAATCCCCTCGATGTCACCTAGTTTCCCTTTTTCTAGATATCCAGTAACAACTGTGAAAAACCGCAATACTGACTTGTCCTTGTAGCAGATTTCGCAGATTGAGGGTATGTAAACAGTAAGCTTGTGAGTCTCTTCATTAAACTCGTAGTTGGTAGCATCTCGAGGAAAAAGTCCTATTGGTAAGCCATACTCCTGCAGCAGCTCTGGCAATGGTTTTTGAATTTTCCCTGAAACGATCAAATACCAGGATGATTATGTGTTCAAATGGAGGAAATATAAATTCTGAAAAGAGCAGTCACAGAAGTTTGAAACAACAGATAGAAAATTTCAGATCACTGGAAACAAAATTTCATCCGAGACTACATGTTCAAAAGAAGAAGAAATTTAAAGTAGTACATCCAAAATAATTAACAACACGTCGAATGTCGTGTCACACTAAACAGAAATATAAAGAGAGTACAAACCTTTGATTTTGTTGACCAACCACTTAGCCCCTTCTTCAATATTAGATGACACCGACTGATGGTAAAAGGATAAAATCAGTCAATATTAGAATTAAACAATTTCAATAGAAGAATCCACCGCAGTAAAACTAATAATTCCATAAATGTAATTCCATTTCCAACACAAGATCAGAACTATGTGCGGGAATCAAAATAAACTTTTCAATAGATAAACGTTTGAAATGAGCCAATAAAATGCTCAGTACCTCCTTGTCCATTATTCATTATGAATGGATCCCTACTGGTTCAGGATATGAAGGTAAAATTAGCCTAGCAGCAGTCTGCCGGTCAACTTAGTCCATTCATAATATGCTTGCTTAAACACCTACCTAGTCATCGTATTCTTAAATTCGTATGAAACTTTGGCACCGAAGAAATTGCGTGACATTAAAAGTTTTCACGACGAAATCTGAGCGAAAAAGAAACCAAGGTAATTAAGAGAAAAAAGTGGCTCGAAAATTGTCATTTATTTTATACGTCCATCATGATATTATTTTACTTTTTGAGAAAGGATCGATGAAATTTTCTCCATTTTATTACGTAATAAATAAATTGCGCTGATCATCATTTCTCAACAATGTAATTGAACCAGTCGACCAAAAATTACAGAATCAAATCAACAGATACTCAACTGGAAGCCTTGCAATTTTGTTATGCAAACTGGAGGATCATAATCTTCTTATCATCGAATCGAAAATGCAAATGAAACATAAAGAGGAAAGAGAAAGATTATTCACGTTAATTTCATTGCCGATGGAGTTGAATTCCTTGGATGCCTTTTGGTTGAACCAGTACGACCCTACCTTATTCGCTATCTGATCCATTCCTGCCGTCACGGCCTCAAATCGCGATTACAGTGTGACGCTATAACAAATGGAGCAGCCGGAGAACCAAAAGCAGAGACGGTTATCTCCGCTCGTTTTCCGCGCTTTCTCCGGTAAGGACAGCTTATTTTCGCTCCATTTAAATTGTAAAATAGTTCTTTCGTGTTTCTCTCTCGGCCGGCTAATCTTAGAACCGGCGTGTCGATTTCGTTCAAACCGCTGGCCTACATGTCGTTCTGGACAAATGATTATTGATTTAAGGTCAACAGTTCACGTGGCAATAAAAATCGGAAGATAGTGTAATGGGTTTGCATGGGTCTTGACCGCGAGTTATTTTAAACCATATTTAAACCCGATTAAGGTCGAGAACCCGAGATAGTGAGCTAGTATAAAAAAAAAATGCATTGTACTTATTAAAAATAATCGAGTTATGTCGAGCCTTAATTTTTTGGCTCACGAGCTGTCATGAACTTATTAAGGCTCGTTTAGCTCGAATAATTAATAATAATAAAAAAAAATCATGAACCAATTAAGGCTCAGTTTGTTAGCTTTGGTCAGCTCGATTTACGTTTTGTCGGAATAAAATCGTTAGCTATCACAATATTGAATGAGAGAAATGTGAACCCAAAAGAGCGTTGTGTATGGCTTGATACATTGTTCCTAATGTTACAGCAAATATTAATAATGTCTTTTGGAGATGCAGTCCCCCACGCTTCACCGACAAGTTAAACCAGTGGGAAATTTCAATTCTTTCCCTACTATTATTGAGTACCATCTTTTGTACTTTTAATTCTATCTTATCCTTTTCAATTTTTATTTTTTACATTTCAAAATATAGAAAAAGGTTGTTTACCAGTTCATTTGAGCTCGGATTGGACCGCTGGGTCGGTTTACACTATTAGTTGGAAGGCTAGCTCCAAGATGACTACACGCATGCTACACAATATTAGTTTTTAACGCATTATTTTTTTTAAATTTAAGAGTAGGAGACAACTGATGTTTTAATATATTTTTTAGATAAAGTATAATTTAAACTCTTAAAATTAAGAGTCAGAGACAATTTAACAAACATATAATTTGCGTCATTAATAAAATGACTGATATTTTTCTTCGATTTAATGCACACGCTTCGTTTTGTATTTGATTTTCTAATGCAAATCTCAGGTGGATTACTTTCTATTTTTTGAAATTGATTGTGATATCGAGTACATATGAAAAATAGATTAAGTCAGCATGATTAAAATATGAAAAATAACATTTATAAGTAAACTAAATAAGACATTTGACAAAATTCGTCCAGATATAAGACTCAAAATAGAAGGTAATTTTGTTCCAAAAAAAATAGTTCAATTGTCCCTGACCCCTAAAGGCATAGCCTCAATTACCCTTAATCCTACTTTTTTAAAATTGAATGAATGGTAGAGATGTAATTTTGATAAGTTGACTATTTAGACCCGCATAATTCCATCGAGTTGTCCCCCAAACTTAGATATGGTGGACAGATGATCACGAGGCATAGATTTTTAGTGGCATATTGCTTATCTAATTCTTCTACTTACCCTTTTGCCCAACAACAACTTGATAGCCCCACCCTTCGACGCCTATCTATCATTTTTTGCCTCGTAAAAACTAGAATAGCAGGTAACATAGGTAAAAAATTATGAAAGTTTCGGTTCAATTAATATAATATTATATATATATATTTAAGCAAATAATGTGAGATTACGCCCAATGCGGTCATTGACTTCACATGACTGCCTCTCCTAGGCTATGATGGATGTCTAAGTACAAGTTTCACAAGTCATACATGTTAGGGTTTAATAATGACCATGATTTTATTGTTTGAAAGTCAAAGTTTAGGGTGGGATGGATGTGGCAATGCATATCCTAACATGAAAAAAAGCAACCCTTATAATAAATTAACAGTTTTAAAAAAAGTGATTAGAGTGGTGAGACTATTGCATAGAGTGGTGGGGATGGGCTAGGTCTTACAAGTGATGCTGATTTTATGAACAAGGCCATTTTGGTACATCAGTTTGACCAACTTGGTCTTCTCTATCGCCATCAATTCTCTGGTTCAGAAACCCAGCAGTTGTTTCTCCATAAGAGATCGCCTCTGAGAAGACGGCTGCCTCTCACCTTGAATGCTATATAGTCTGAATTCTTCATTTTTTGATTATTGTTTTCTCGCAAATCTGCCTTGACAGATTCATCTCCATGAAAATGCCTTCGAATCCTCCTAAATCGGCCGTTATTTCTCGTCGAGTGAGCGCCGCTGCTCAAGGCCAGAGGAGGGTTCAGAAGCGGTCTGCTCTGTCAAGCGCCGGGCCGTTGCCTGAGCCGGTGGCTCGTTATCATGGCCACGCCGTCCGGAGCAACCAGTGTTGCTCTGTCGTTATCCAAGAGATCGACGCTCCAGTATCCACCGTCTGGTCCGTCGTCCGCTGCTTCGACAACCCACAGGCGTACAAGCAGTTTCTCAAAAGCTGCCAAGTCATCGTCGGCGATGGCAACGTCGGGACAGTTCGAGAAGTTCACGTCATCTCTGGCCTACCTGCCGGTTGCAGCACCGAACGCCTCGAGATCCTCGACGACGAACACCATGTTATGAGTTTCAGTGTGCTCGGAGGGGATCACCGGCTTGCGAACTACCGGTCAGTCACTACCCTTCATCCGGCTGTCGAGGGAAATCGAACAGTCGTTGTAGAGTCTTACGTCGTCGATATCCCGGCCGGAAATACCAACGAGGAAACGTGTGTATTCGTCGATACCATCGTCCGATGCAATCTACACTCACTTGCACAAATAGCCGAGAATTTGGCTCGTCGGTCATCGTGACCGTCTTACAATCGGTTAGCCGGAGCAGGGCATCTCGCCGGTCATTCTCTATGCCTGAAAATCAATTTTTTTTCCCGACTGTGCAATTTTGTGTTCATTGAATATTTCGTAGATTTTCAATTGTAGAACCTCATCCATACTTCGTCTTAATTGCACAGCTTTATCTCAAAAACGATGATTAATCTCCAACGCATGAAGAATAAAGCAATGTATTGTGTTTTTAAGTTCGTCCGTGCACTGAAATTTCCACTCGACGTCATCCTTCCCGGCGACGGAGAAGATGATGGTTAGCTGCTGCACTCCATTTGAACTACCATTACTTTGAGCTCGTATAGCTGGTTACGACCTGTTATCGTATTTCTGACATAAAAAGAAATGAGATTAAATTGGCAGGTCAATCAACTTAACACCTAATTAATTTTATAATCCTAGGTTAAAACTCTTTTTATTCTAATGCACATCATACATAAATACGTCGAAAACCATCGTTTTATTTATTGTCCAAAGGAGGACTGTGACAAAACACGTTGAAGAACACAGTGATGTGACAACAGACATAGAAGAACGTCCCGTGTATGATAGGAGAAAGAACACCACAACCAAAAGTTACATAGTTGTGATTTAATTAAAGCCATTCTTTTGGTCTGTACACATTAATAATAGTACACTATTTAAATTGATAAATCATTTTCTCGACGTTATTTTTTTCTCATAGCGATTATTTTAAAAACACAACTAACGATAATATTAAAAAAATTACAATAACACTAAATTGACTCTGTTGTAGAATTTGGTCGTTGCGACGTTCATAATATATAAAAATTAATATACGGAAATGAGGTATTGAACAAAAATCACTTTCAAGTAAATTTTTAAATGATCTAAACTTCGAAATATTAAAAAAAAACGTTTGAAATATACCTTGTCGCCACCGATCTTAGATCGTTCGAAAATTTATTTGAACGTAGTTTTAAGTTGAATATTACCCATAAATTTTGAATACAACATCCATCCACATCCACTGGACAAAAAAAATAACACCTAATATGACATCTCTTAAGTCACACACTGTCTTTCATGATAGCATTTTCATGTGGACCATGAGCATTGAAATAGCTCTCATGAAAATGACATCGTGAAAACTATAGAACACGAAGAAGAGCGAATTTTTCATTTATTGAATGGCCACGGTCAATAAAAAGGCTGTGATAAAAAAGTGTATGTTAGCCATTCAAGCAATTTGCCGGTCAAACTTTATGTTCACGAAAATAACCCACTAATAAGAGGTGTTAGCAACTAAATCATGTTGTTAAACGTTTCATAAATTAAATTATTTTTTTTATTACGTGATTTATTTTATTAGGTGATTTCTAGAAAGAAACAACTTTTGATTGAACCATTTTTGCAATTTTTATGGTGTGTTGGGTTTTTCAACTCGTCTCTTTTCGTAAATTGATAAAATCATCATAATTGTTCTGTCGATTAGTTATTTTTCACTAAAACCATTTATAAAAAAAAATACGTGACAAAAATATAATTTTTTTTAATAACATCTCTAATAATAGAAGTTTAATTATGAACACTTGCAAATATAAGAAGTCATTTACTTAAAATACAAATTTAAAAACCTACGCGTTCAAATAAAAGTCTAAAAATTTACGCATTCTTCACCCCTATGTTTAACTTATAATTTGTACTTGACGCTAAAAGAGCACACATACATAAAAAAAAATTAAAATTACAGACGAAAGTCTCCATATGACTACTAATGCAATCCCTATGGGTCTAATCCTCCGCTTAGACCACATATTTTCGAAATAATAACCATTTAGGTCAATTAGGTTGGGCGTTGAGTTTTTTTTTGGTTTTGAGCGAGACAAACAAAATCTTATTTTCAAATATTATTGGCTTTTAGAACATTCAAAGCAGTATAATCAATATCCAATTTTAAATATTGTAAGTTATACGTGTTCTAATTATGAATGCACTGTAATCCTGTTTCTAATTTTACACTCTGCAGTAATAAATATTGATTTGTATAATTAATGAATTATTTATAATTTATTATATTAGTAGTAAATCTTAATATTACTTTATAATTAATGTTGAACCCACAAATTTAATTATTTTAAAATAAATATCGGAAGCATCAAAATTTATTGATTTTGGGCAGAAATGTAAATACTTGTGCTCCATTTCTAGTATACTTTAGGAATTATTAGCATTAAAGTAATGAATATTGAATGAAACCCAGAAATAATGAAAGCAGAAGTGATTGGAGATGAGCTGGCGTACCAAAAATGCAAGTTGGCATTTTCATTTGATGACTTCAAAACAGCTGGGAAAAGATGGAATCAACTTGCCATCTTTATGTGTTGAAGAAAGCAATGCAAGTTGGAGTGCATTTTGTATTATAAGTAACAAAATTACATGTTGTTTTGGTTTGTGAATAAGACAGCTTCTGCAAGTTGTGTTGTAAATTGGTAGAATTGCTTGCTTTCATTGATCCCTGTGAGCCTTGCCTACTTTCCAAACTGGACATGACTTATCCTCTACCCTGTCTGATTAAAGCTGTTTTTAACAAACAACCTTCCAACTCTCCTAATAACTTATAATCTTAGGTTTATGCTGTGCAATCTTGGTACTCTCGATAAACTATTGTCTATTTTGTGTCAGAACAATCACGTATTTGTTATTAAAATTAGTTTAAAACCTATTATAATAAGTGCTGAGATTGTGCATTTCGGACTATATCCATAAAATTAACAAAATCTTATATTATTATTATCTTTACAAAGCAGATTGTTACATCATAAGATGAAATTTTAATATTGTTTCGTGTTAAAGTGAAAATTACTCAAGATTATGTAATTGTGAGAGATCAAATCATATTACAAGAGTTTTATAATCTCGTATTGCTTACAAAAGATTAAAACAACAATTTATGAATAAAATTATCCTTTCAACATAATACAACGTGTTTTAGAGTTGAATTCAAAAAATAAAACTGTATAAATTTAAACTAATACGACTGAGACTAAATTAATTACATGGAAGCACCAAAAGAACACCAGAAACAGCGTTTTAATTAATTAAATGGATTAACAGTATAAATTAAATATGGGAATATTAGGTGGTGTACATGCTACTCATTTTAAACTCTCTCTCTCTCTCTCTCTCTCTCTTCTCGGACCTTAGCTAGGGCAACGTACCCACCGCCAAACCTAAACTAGTACATAGAATTGACTCAACTGTTTCTGGTCTGATACCAAAAGTTGAGACATAAACTTGGAAGGAATGAGTAGTTTTTAAGAGAATGGAGCTTCGCTTTATTAAAGAAAGGATCTGCTGCCGGGGACACGAATCAGGACAGCAAGAATCACTACAACTAGGGGAAGTCTAGGTCATGCCCATCAATAATCAGTACAGCAATGCTGTCTATTAGGGTTTGCAGAGTGACTGATTCAGCACTGACTAATGGAGTCACCCCAGGATTTGCCAAATTGTTCTTATTCCTCCACAGCTATCTCTCGAAATTGCCTACACTTTATATAGAATTTGCAACTGTGAAATAAAATTAGATACCAAATGAAACAAGATTAAGTAGGTATACATAGAAATTTTGGACTAGCAAAGATCATTTTGTGACATGATTAGAATGTAACGAAACTCCAAAATTACTTACCAAAAATAGATAGACCCCCACCATCAGCAAAGTTACGATGGGATTCGGCCTTTTGGCTCGAACTCTCCACTATTGTCCACAGTTGTCCGAATTTCATCGTATATATATCACATCACCAATTTTGAAGACCAAACTAAATATGATTCTTATCTTGGAACCCTTCCATTATTCATATAGAATATCGCTTTTGAAAAGAAGACGTCACATAAGAATAAGACGGTGTGGTATTGTAATGCCCTAATGTTAAAATTTTTAATTTAATTTGAAAATTTGAAAATTTTTAAAAATTTTCTAAATTAATTTAGGTGTAAATTAAAGCGTTAATATCTAATTTAGAATATTAAAAACTTGTTTAAATAATAACTTAAATATTAAATGCGTGAAAGTTTTAAATAGAATTTGAAACATTAAATATTTGGTTAACATTGAAGATAAATGCATAATTAAAACCTTTCATAAAACTTTATTCAACGATAAAATTCAACATATTTTATTCAAAGTTTCAACTCAAATAAAAATATGAAATATTTTTGTGACACTGAAACATACTAATTTAATCTTTTTATTCAAATCAAAAGTATTTTCTTTTTCTATATAAGTTCATTTGTTTCTGGGAGATTCTCAAGCAACGTCATTTCTTTTCCAAACAAAAACTCAATTACATCACAAAATTGCTAACTATGACATTTGACTCAACAAACGAAAATACGTGCAAATATCAAAATTAATATTAACTTTTACCGAATCCTGATTTAACAATTACATACTAATTGGTACTCATTTTCCAACCTTAAACTTAGTTATCTTATTGTCGTTAAAACGTAATCATGTTCAAGCTCACCATCTCATTGTCGTTTAAACTTTTGCTAATCACATATTTTCCGTCAATTCCATCATCTTCATACGTATATAAAAATATCCTACAAATTTTATTTTTATGCAATCTTATGTCAATGTTTAACGCGTGTACTCAAATATCGGAAACATATAACAAAATAATTGCGAGGAAATAACATAAATTTTGTGATGTATGGACATAGCCAAAATGCTGAAAACATTGTATTTTTACTTACTTGGATTCCAAGCGATTTAGGTTTATCATGATTTTTCAATATACTAATATTTCAATAATGTTATGCATAAAAATATTTGGTATTAAATTCACACTTAAATAAATCCAATTTTCAGAATAACTTGGGCAGCATTGCCTTACGTGTGCTCTTAGGTTGGATCGAGTTACATTGAATCAATTAAAATGACCTTCGACATCTTCCTGTCTAAACAAAATTTTGGATGTTAATCTTCCTGTCTAAGCAAAACCGATTTATTCTTAAATCGGCTCAGTCAGATTTTGAATTGTTTTGGATAGCTTTTGGTCTAATTTGACGGTCCAAAAGAAATCTGGTTTGGTCTGGCGATTCTTGTTGAATTTGTGGTCAGGTCTGATTTCGTTGGACTGGATCTGGTTCGATTGAATTAGGCCGGCTTGGTTCGACTAGGATGATTCGATTGTACTTAAGTGAACCAGTTCGTTCGTTTGAATTCTGTCGAGAGAAAGGGAGAGTGAAGCAAAGAGAGTTACAAAGCGAGAGAGTTAAGGACAATGAGAGACAAAAATCTTACGCCGATAATGGGAGTTCGCTCAATTGGAAGAATTTTTCCGCTGTAACGAAGTGAAGCTCGACCAAGAAGAATTTCGTCGCGTCGGAGAGGGTATGTTGGAGAGATGCCCAAATCTCTTTGGTCGGAGGAATTTCGCTACATTTGGAGGTCGAGTGGTGTCAAAGTTAGATGTAAGAATCTCTGAACTTGAGAGGGAAAGACCTGTGGTATGATTTCCTGCATTACCAAGCCTCTCTATTTATAGGAGGAGTTATGAACCAAAATCTCCGAGAAATCCAAGTTCAGCTTGGATTTGCAGAACTGGTAAATCTAATCTCAACTTGAATTTTCAAAGATGTTCTCTGTTGAATCCGGTCATCCTCTGTATCTGGATGATTTTTAAATTAAAAACATCAATTGTTGTTTCTCCCAAAATCTGAGTTCAACTTAGATTTTCCAACCAGAACAGTATCTGGTTCCAAATCTCAGATTTCCAGAGGTGAAATTTTTTCCAAATTCGAGATCCAATCGGATTTGCATATGGAAAATCCAAACCTTTTATGGTTTTTGACGATTTTCAAGCTATATTCATTCGATTATTTAAATTCTGGGGATTATATGCATTAAATCTTAAATTATGTTTTTAATTTTAATTTAGAAAATTTTTGAATTTGAAATTCAAAACCATAAGTTACAGGTATCAACCGAGTTTAATAGGATGCTCAATTTAGTAACAATTTGCAAAATGAAGATTTTAGAGTAATTTGAGAGATGTGAAGAGATTTGGATTATACCTTACAATTCATCAACATATAAGTGGATGATTCTTAAATCAAGATTAATTTTGCACTACTCAATCTCGGAAAACATCCTCCGCTCATTCGGTTCAATCGCAACACTAGACACAAATTGAGCAATCTAAGCCCGACCAAGACCTACCCTACCTGAGACCAAATAATTATTAAAACAACAATTGATTGTTGCCCCGGTTTGCCTGACTAGACCTAAGTCACCTCTAACCAGTGGACCTCCAATGAACTCATCCACTGGAATGTCCAATGCCAACCTGCAAAGGCTTTGCAGCATACCCAAGCTAGGGCTGCAAAACCATAAAAGTATGCTTTGGATCTTGAGTTAAGCTTTGTGGGTCTGAATTGATTGGGCTGGGCCGAGATTAACTGTCCAGATTAGCTGGTATGACCATTTGCCTGACTATTACCCACTTGAGCAAAAATGGAAAAGGATTAGCCACTCAGTCATTACCGTTTGGAGGTTTCTTCACGACAAAGGATAAAGATTTGTCAGGGACATGTCAATTGCTTCAACCTCAAATCAAGTATTTAATACACCTTACTGGGTTCTAAATTTATTATCTTTTTGGCTACTATCATCTTCCCTTTTTTAACAACTATAAGGATTGTTTCAAACTATGATGTGTTGTCTTTACAAGTATTCTAACCACTTAAATCTTGTCGATATACACAGATAAATATGATGCGTTCATTAAACCTAATCTACCCTCTGTTGTAACGTTCATTATAATCCAAGAGAACACATAAAAAAATGGGTAGTCCATCGATCATTTAAATTCAACCCATATTCGTGACGTAAATTTTACATTATAAAAAAGAGATTTTGATCTAAATTATGTAGTTGTAAATAGCTATAAGTATAATAATTTAGCTTAACACAAGATGTTATAATTTAATAACTCGAATTCTATTCGGACTGAGAGAGGAAACATTTGTGATGCAACAAAAGAATTTTGAAACCCATCTTAAGAAATTTCTTAGGAGTCTCTGACCGTCTCTCGCTGTATGGATAGGATATATTTCATATACGATTATTGGAGAAGACTTGAGAAATAAGCAGCCGTTCAACTGCTGGTTATTGACTACAACAAACACTGGAACAATAACTCTTACCAACTATGTCTGCAACTTTGAAGATAGGAAAGCGTTTTATAGTAGACTCTCCCATCGGACAAAGAAGAAGTAGAAATTAGAAAAAATGGCGAAGAAACACCATGTTTGGCCTTTGACATGGACAACCAGACTCACCTTTCGTTCTCTCATAGCCATTTTCACAGCCTTTTTACTCATTGCTGCTGTTTATCTGACTCAAGATGGAAGGTTTGCTTTAGAAAACTGGAGCAGAAGCAAAACCGATCGAGAAGAATCGATTTCGGAGTGCGATTTATTCGCCGGAAAGTGGGTTTTCGACAACCAATCTTACCCTCTCTACAGAGAGGAGCAATGCACGTTCATGTCTGATCAGCTGGCCTGCGGGAAGTTTGGTAGGAAAGATTTGAGCTTTCAACAATGGCGGTGGCAGCCACAGAAATGCGATCTCCCTAGGTCTGTCCCTGTCACGTTCATGTTCAATCTTCTCTAACTCATGCTTCTGTTATATCAATGAAAGATTTGATTTGGCGATGAAGGTTCAATGCGACGGCGTTGCTTGAGAGGCTGAGGAACAAGAGGATGATTTATGTGGGAGATTCATTAAACAGAGGCCAGTGGGTTTCAATGGTCTGCCTGGTCTCTGCAGCTTTACCTGCAGCGCTTAAATCCATGCACAGCGATGGCTCCTTGATGATTTTCAAAGCCATGGTAAGTTGATCTCTTTATATGATCCCCTTCTCATTGATATGTGTTAGAACCATGATACGAGTACACCGGTTAAACGATAATCTCCGATGGATTCTGGTTACTGTTCTTCGTATTGACAGTTTGACGGGGAGAATAGGATATTGGAAACAAAGAATTAAAGCGTTAGGAGAACTTATATTAGGATTATTTTTAAGTTCTAACAATAAATCAAGAAACAATCACAACAAAATGGTTTAAAAAACATAAGTAAATTGAGTAAAATAAAGAAGTATCCGATAAAATGGTTTAAGCATCAGTCGCATCTTTGGGAGTTCAACTCGTTTACCAAACTCAACTTGTTCTAACTCAACTCGGTCGGTTTGAAACTTGCGAGTTGACTAATTTAAGAATTTTTATGTGTTATTTGTTTAAGTTGTCTACAACTAAGTTAATCATCAAATTCGACCATGCTTAGTGAAATTTTTGGGAAATTGACAATACTTGAATTATTGACTACCATGCCTTTCATTTTTAATTTCCATAATCAAAGGAATACAATGCGTCCATCGAATTCTATTGGGCACCATTGCTAGTCGAGTCAAATTCAGACAATCCTCTAAATCACAGATTGCCTGATCGAATAGTTAGAGTGCACGCAATCGAGAAGCATGCAAGACAATGGACAGATGCAGACATACTCGTATTCAATTCTTATCTTTGGTGGAAAAGACCCAAAATGAAAGTTCTGTAAGTATTGAAAACATAATTTCTTAAAATTAATCCAGTACTTCTTAATCATAAATATCTGAATAGGACGACTCCGTCCATTCGGAACAAATAATTAGAATTAGGCTCGATCAATTGTAATGTGTATAATCTATATAGATGATCTTTCAATTGAGAAGATCCATCGACTTGAGACGAAGAGATGACGTAATTGTCACATAGATGGGCACATCTTTAGGCTTTCCTTGTCACTAATTTATGAATTTGGGTAATTAAAACGTGTAGGTGGGGAGAATTTGAGAACCCAGCTGAAGCCATTTACAAAGAAGTAGATATGCTTCGTGTGTATGAGATGGCTCTTAGGACATGGTCGGATTGGTTGGAAGTGCACGTTGATCAAAACAAAACCCAGTTGTTTTTTATGAGCATGTCACCTACCCACGAGAGGTATACATTTATTAATTGCTTCCACTAATTCTTATATCAAATGCATCCAGAAAATTCACATGCATACGAAAAAGTTGATCTTCCTGGCGGATTATCTACTCCAAATCTTGCATTCTCATGAATCGTTTATTATATTGTTTCATACATTTTTCTTAAGTAAAAGTTTCTAATAAATTCTTTAAACACGAATTTTTTTTTAATCGAAAATTGTGGAGTTTTTTTTATAAATTTTACCCTGAAACAGTCTATACTATTTCAGACGAGTCGTACTTACGAATCACCCACATCGACTATACTCCAACGATGAAAAATTTGTGTACTCTTTAATTTTTAAGTTTAGTCTTATAATTTACCACAATCTTAAATCATTTCGACCCAGAACGTGACAAGTTGCCACAATACCAACAATAGATTGACCCCAAGATGACATCATCTAGATCTTGTCCATTTCTACCACGCTTTGTGAGTCACTGCACAATTATTTGACATGATTTTTGCATAACACAAGCACCAATTCGATCACAAATAACAAACTCAACGTAGCTGATCTTGCAGGGGGGAGGAATGGGGAGGAGGCAAGAACCAAAACTGCTACAAAGAAAGGGATCCAATCAAAGAAGAAGGATACTGGGGAAGTGGGTCTGATCTTAGAATGATGGATTTGGTGGAGGGAGTGTTGAACAAGTTGAGAAGAAGAGTCAAAGTGCAGCTTCTGAACATCACACAGCTCTCAGAGTACAGAAAAGAAGCCCACCCGTCCATCTACAGAAAGCAGTGGGAGCCGTTGTCTGAACACCAAATTGCAGACCCAACCTCCTACGCCGACTGCATCCATTGGTGCCTTCCGGGAGTCTCCGATGTATGGAATGAGCTTCTCTATGCCTTTCTTTTTCCTCACTCTCCACTCTAGATTGAATATTACTCTTCTTTTTTTACCACGTGAATTAGAATTATAAAATTCGTAATTATATTTTGATATTTACGGTAAATTTGTTCATTTGATGACTCAAATTTTATTTGAGACAAATTAAAGATCTCGAGAAGAGGCTGAAATTTCTCAAATAAAATTATAAAATTTAAAAAAAAAAAAAGACGAGTAAGCATCAAAAGAATTGAGCTCATACGCTGTAAAATGATTGTAGTTGACATGAGGTTGTGCACTATCAAATGGACCCATTTAGTTTGTTCTATAAATTTGATAATTAAATATAATTCTGAATTCTTAATATTCCCAATATAAATCGAAATCGTTGAAAATTGTTTTCATTTAATAAAATGATAATAAATAAAGAAATATAAATATATTTAATCCAGCGTGGGACCAGTATCTTCAAGACCGAAACCTTCCAAACCAGATAATTGCAGCCATGGAAAGGCGCAGCATTTATACATGCTCCCCGCCGTATCGTAGCATCACTCTCCTATCCTCTCATCTTCCCAAACGTAGCTGTCGGTTTGAACTTCGTTCATTTTAGTGTGCTGGTCAAAAGCTGGCCTTTTTAAACAAAACTTTCCATTTTTCTTGCTCTTAATGATGCAGAGATGGAGCCGGAAGAAAACCCAAATCCATTCAATCGCTCTTATCTTTCTATTGTTCATACTTTTTACTATACTTCACAACGAGCGAAGTATTCGACAGATCGAAGAACCCCCAAGTCAAGATCATCTTCCCGAAACTTCAGTCACTTACGTCAAACCAAATATCATAAACCGTAGAAGACCAGGTATGGTTACCTATTCACATCCTAGATTTCTTATATCATTCTGGGTCCACCTATGAAACGAGTAATTAGTTCTAGCGAACTTCACAGATTTGGAATCTACTTGAGTTTATTTTTGTCGGGGTAATGTTTTCTTTCTTCTGGATCATAGGGGTATTGGATAGATTCAGTAAATGTAACTCAACAAAAGAATACAGCGGCCGTAAAATTGCTTGGGCTGGTTCTTCGACTGGTCGGGATTCTGTTCGAATGAATGTTAGTTCGGAGAGCTGCGACGTGTTTTCGGGGAAATGGGTATTCGATAATGTTTCCCATCCGATTTACGAGGAGACGGATTGTCCGTACATGTCAGACCAGCTGGCTTGCCACAAGCACGGCCGGTCTGATTTGGGGTACCGGTACTGGAAATGGAAACCCCGCTACTGCAATTTGAATAGGTGCTCCTTGCTTTGTTTTTACCTCTTTCAGCCATACTAATTTAGTAACTACTCATTTGCTTTTTACTTGTGTACTTTATAGTTGAATTAGGAGGGATTTGATGGAGTCTAATTATCGCCATTATCGAGTAGTTTAATCTCTGAAGACGAAAACTAATGGATAGTGATTGATTCTCGTAATGTAATTACTCTTCCGACATTATGAAATCTATGATAACAAGTAAATCATCATAAATTCCGTCTTCTTTTTGTCTATGTTATTTTGATGATTTGTTGTAGACAGGAATGGACTTTCATTCTTAAAGTCATCTAAAATCACATGCTTTCCTTTGTTCGTTCTTATTTCCTTCGGATAAGCACTCTCTAAATGGTCTTTTTCACTGGACTCATAAACGAAAGTTGTTTCTTCTGTAGATGGAAAGTAGCAGAATTGTGGGAGAAGTTAAGAGGCAAAAGATTGATGTTTGTTGGAGATTCATTGAACAGAGGACAATGGATATCGTTAATCTGTTTGCTACAGTCAGTGATTCCTGCCAACAAGAAATCCATAACCCCCAACGCCCCTCTCACCATTTTTAGGGCAGAGGTAAGAGTGACTCTCTCTGCATATAAGTGATAAAAATCATATTGTTTAAGGGTTCTTCTAGATAGACGTTCGTACGTAAGAAAAACATTGTAGAAAGGGGAGAAGCAGGGCATTCAAGGGAAATTTCACTTGAAACTCGTGTAGTTCTTAATGTTGTATGATTGACAGGAATATAATGCCACCATAGAGTTTCTCTGGGCGCCTCTTCTTGTCGAATCCAATTCTGATGACCCAGTGAATCATAGATTGGATGAGCGTATAATACGACCCGATTCAGTTCTAAAGCATTCCGAAAAATGGGAGGATGCCGATATTTTAGTGTTCAATACATACTTATGGTGGAGACAAGGTCCAGTGAAGCTTCTGTGAGTATAGTTATGTCAACGTCTGTTGCAGTACATTAAATTATTATTGTTGATAAATGAAAGATAAAAAACCTTTTTGGCAGATGGAGTAGTGAAGAAAATGGAGTTTGTGAAGTATTAGATGGACTTGGAGCCATGGAGTTGGCCATGGAAGCCTGGGCTGACTGGGTTGCCTATAAAGCCGATCCCCCTCAGAAGAAAGTGTTTTTCGTTACGATGTCCCCGACCCATCTCTGGTTTGCTCTAAAATCCCATATTCAAAATATATTACGAACAAATGCGGCTTACAAGTAAAATGTCTCATCCTTTACGGCGTTGAGAAATCGTGCAATTGCATCGAACATGAATTGTATCATTTTAGTTTCATTTGAAGGTTTTAATGATTGAATTTTAACGATCTTTTTTTTGGGCGGTCAAATTCAGGAAACGAGAGTGGGAACCGGGGAGCGAAGGGAATTGCTACAACGAAAGAGCCCCCATTGAAAGGGAGGGTTACTGGGGAAGTGGTTCCAACCTGCCTACAATGCGGATGGTGGATAAAATCCTCGGAAAATTGGGCTCGAAGGTCACAGTTCTCAACATAACGCAGCTTTCAGAGTATCGAAAAGATGGCCATCCATCCATTTACAGGAAATTTTGGGAGAATCTAAGCCCTGCACAATTGTCGAACCCGGCCAGTTATTCCGACTGCATTCATTGGTGTTCGCCTGGAGTCCAGGACGTCTGGAATGAGCTGCTCATCCATCATCTTCTTTAGTATACATGAAGAAACACGCATATTTTTACATAGGTAAGCATAGATAAAGGTACCAGTATAAAACAAAGCTAAGCTTATGCATAAACAATGTCTCCTGTCTGCATCATCTTCTTCTCGTGGCTTCCAAAGAGCACGTTTTTTGCTCATAATTTCATTGAATTTTTATGGGAAGCGTTCTTTGCAATTTATTCTTTTCATTGTGTTCAACAACACCATAAGCTTTAGGAAGGTGTGATTCGGTCTGGTTTGGACTCGAAACAAACCAAACCGGTTGCACACAGGTTTCAAAAAAGTATGATTCTGTTCGAATATGGTTCGATTAAAGTACAAAAATTAACTTTACTGAAACATCTTCTTCTCGCCTGGGTGTTGTCACATTGATCGTATTATCGACACTGGTTAAATCAGAGTTTGGGTCCTGTTTCAACTAAATATTTACTCCAAAGCTCGGTTTTTGTTGGTTTTTTTTATCCGAATCTGGGAACCATACTGTAAATGGTGGTTCTTTTTGACGGAAAGTATTTACAAGTTAACCAAGTTGTCGTGTAAATAGTACAAGAAAATGCTTTAGCCTATTGGACTATCTTTGGGGCTCTAAACTACGGCGCTATGACCTTAGACTTTCGAACCGTGTGGCTCGACTCTCGTCTCTCAGTTCGTGTCATATGAGTTGTTCCTTGTTAAAAGCCTAGTATGAATGGAATCAGCCCATGTCCGATCTACTGGCCTGGCCTGTGGGTCACCAATTGAAGATGGCCATGATCTAGTCTAATATCGATATGGACCAGACCTGTAATGAGGCCTGGTTCAGCCCACGTAGCTTCGATCATTTGACTGGGCTGGATAAGCCCAGACTATGACTTCGCGGGAGATATTTTTTTCACTTTGGAATCCGTAGGTCGAGGTTTCGCCGTTGATTTTAAGTTTCCTAGTCTCTGCTCGTCCCACTCTTCTCCTCCTTCTCAGATCGATTATTGATACGCGGTAAGCAATCAGAAATGCCGAGCTGTCTAGCTCGCCATATTATATGTATCCAATCTCCTCAGATCAGTTCGTGCGCTAAATGTGAGGTGCTGAACAGATATCCTTGTTGCGCTTCTCAAATTCGATCATTGCCTAAATTGTCGTCCAGGAAGAATCATGGACCTTCGTTGAAAACTCCTCCTGGTGAACCGAAGGAAACATCCTCCCCTAAGACGACTCGCAGTCCTAAAACAGACATTTCTTCTAGATCTTCTTTTTTAGGTTCTTCTTCGTCTCTGCGATGGTTCAGGTACACTCTAATTGAACACTGCACTCAGTTTTCCTTGATTTTATTAATCGCATGGAAAAATTAAAGTAAATAAAGTTTGAGTATCTTTATGTGTTTTGTGATGGACGTACCTTCTAATGTGTTACAGAGATGGAGTATTTAAGTTTGATCCACTTATGTTGGATATTTTGACGATTGCTTTTCCTGCTGCATTGGCTCTGGCTGCTGATCCTATTACGTCATTGGTAGATACAGCGTTTGTTGGCCATTTAGGTATTGACTTCTCGATGCAGCGTCATTGATCTTTAGTAGTAATAGATGTTATGTTAATGTTATTTTGGCCTAAAAAGTAAACAGAATTGAATACACTTGTGCATGGTAAATTAAATATTTCTCGTAATCTTATCTTATGCAATTCTTTCAATAAATTGAGCCAAGGGAATCATGCATATTGATTTGGTTGGTTTTAGTAGATGTAAAAATCATTCTTAGTGCATAATGATGATATTGATTTAATTGATTCTCTCTATTATACGTGTATTTCTCTTTTTTGTTTTTGTTCTTTTTCACTTTATGACTCCATCAATATGCTGCCTGATTTTCCTTTTTAGGATCTGTTGAACTGGCGGCAGTTGGAGTCTCCATTTCAGTGTTCAATTTAGTCTCAAAGTTATTCAATGTTCCATTACTTAATATTACAACATCGTTCGTTGCTGAAGAGAATGCATTAATTAGTAAGAACAATGGTGAGTTAGTGACCCTAGTTGTATCAGGACTTTTGAAGATCTTTTGTTTTTATTTTATTCATGGAAAAAAGTTGAGTTTTTCAATTCTTTAACAGATTGCCCGACTATGCTTCAAGGCAAAAAGAAGCTTCTTTCAGTAACAACTTCTTTAGCACTTGCTACTGGTCTTGGTGTTGCTGAAGCAGTTGCACTCTTTTTTGGCTCTCGCCATTTAATGAATATCATGGGTATACCCGCTGTATGTCAATTCTAATGAATTTAGAGTACTCTTGACTTTAAAGATGATGCACTGTTTCTGTCCTCATATGACTGTTTTTTTGTTGGAAGTTAGCTTCATTTGATTTCACTCGATGAAATAATTTTTGGGAGTCCATTGTCTACGTTGAATATTTGTAAATAGAGTGATATGAACCCAGAAACAACACAAACAGTTTTATAATATTTTTAGAATTCCAGTACACAATTTAATAACACAACTACACAAAACGCAACAATATGATTTAAGACACAGGTGTATTCGAGAGACCCTTCCTCTTTTTAAACTTTTCTCTAAACAACTGCCTTTCCCTCACTTCTCATTTTTCTTTTAATTCTTTTTTCCCTTCTGTATTGCTTAAAAGCAGTTATCTATTTGCCAATTAATGGCTATACATTCTTTTTCCTCCTAGAGTAAGTAAACTGAATATTCAGTTCATCATTACTCCACTTCCAAAAAGAAACTTTGTCTCCTCAAGGTTGAATTGGGAAAATTGATGCCGGATAATATCAAAATTTTTCCAAGTTGCTTCAAAAGCAGGAAGATGCTTCCATTTAAGCAAAATCAAAACTGTTTTACAATTGTCGTACTAGTGCTTAACGTCCAATAATGATTCGGGTTCCAATGTCCATTCCCTTTCAGCATTAATATCGTCTGGTAATGGAATAGCTTCCTTTACTTCGCGCTGCACCTTTTTCAGTATAGAAACATGAAAAACAAGATATATTCTAGTTGTATCCGGTAACAACAGCTTGTAAGCTACCTTCTCAATTCTCTTCAATACTTCAAAATGACCAAAGAACTTGGGAGCCAATTTTTGAAAATGATTCCTTGCTAATGATTTCTGTTTGTAGGGTTGAATTTTCAACCAAGCCATTTCCCTTATTGCATATTCCACATCCCTTCTTTTTTTGTTAGCCGATTGTATTATTAATTGTTGAGCTCAATGCAAATGGGATTGCAAAAGACCTAAAATTTTGTCCATCTTTTTAATTTGATCATCACCAGCCTTCACTACCGAATGTGTATTCTCAACTTGCAACAGAGTTGGTGGCTCACTTTTGTAAACAGTTCTAAAAAGATTCATTCGAATAGTTAAATGGTAAAAAGAATTATATCAAAATTCTGCCCAATGCAATTATTTATACCACTCTTTCGGTTTTTCACTTGTAAAATATCTCAAATAGGTTCCTAGTGTCCTAGTGACCACCTCGGATTGTCCATTCATTTGTGGGTGATAGGTTGAACTAAATTTTAATGTGATTCCATGTAGGCGTCACAGTTGTTTCCAAAACAAGCTAATAAATACTTTATCTCTATCGGAAACAATTGATTTTGGAAAATTTTTCAGCAACTATTCTTACTGAATATGGATGATGTAGCCCGATACTGTGACTGAATTTGCTCCATCTATCAATCACCACCATAATAGTATCAAACCCATTAGATTTCAGCCATTTTTCTATGAAATCCATGGATATATCTTCTCAAATATCATTAGTAATAGAGAGTACCTGAAAAAGACTCACAAGAGATAAGACTTCATATTTGTTCTTTTGACAACTTGAACAATTATGAACTTAGTTTTCTATATCTTTTCTCATTCCAAACCAAAACAACTCCGTGGCAATCATCATATATATCTTTGCAATTCCTCCATGGCTCTCTATCGAACTATCATGAAATAACTTTGGTATCTTTGGAATGGTTGAAGAAAATTGGGATATTATTTTTCTGTTTTTGTAGAATAATTAGCTTTCTCTTAAAGCAAATTTTGAATTAACTCGATTTTCTTGTGACAAGTTCTGTTTTAATTTGTCTAACTTCTCATCTCCCAGCAATCCTTCTTCTAATTCTTCTTGAGAACAAAGGCTATATGACCCGTAAACACTTAACTTTTCCAATTCCAATGTGTTGTCTTCCCTTCTAGAAAGACTATCGGCTACCTTATTCTCACATCGAGGTTTGTATTGCACTTCAAAATCATAGTCGATTACCTTAATCAACCATTTTTTATGTTATGGAGCCACTAATCTCTGCGCCAATAAAAATTTAAGACACCTTTGATCAGTACTCACTATAAAATGTTTTCCCAACAAATATGGTCTCCATTTTTGAATTGCCTGTACAATAGCCATCAGTTCCGCTTATAAACTAATTTGAATTTGCTTTGCTTCGATAATTGTTGACTATAATAAGCTACAGGACAACTGTTTTCATCAACACAGCTCCCACCCCATTTCCCCAAGCATCGGTCTCTATTAGAAAAGTTTCTTCAAAGTTTGGTAGTGCTAGTATCAGAACTATATTCATAGCAATTTTCAATTTGTCAAATGCTGCAAACGACTCATCATTCGATCTGAACTTGTCTTTTTTTAGCTTCTTTGTTAGAGGAAACGCAATAGCGCCATACCCGGATATAAATTTTGTGTAATATTCTGTTAAAACCTAAAAATCCCCTCAATTGTTTAAGGGATTTGAGTGTAGGCCACTCCCTTATTTCTACCACTTTATTCGGGTACACTGCTACTCCTCGATCGAAAATTATATAACCCAAGCATTCCGTTTCTTGTTTCACAAACAAGCACTTCTTCTCATTTATATACAAATTCTCTTTTGATAATATTTTTAATGTAATTTTGAAATGTTGTAAGTATTCTTCCCACGACTTGTTATATAGTAAAATATCATTAAAAAAATACTAATATAAAGTTTTGAAAAAATTCATGAAAGAGCTTGTTCTTTAATGATTGAAATGTAGAGGGAGCATTTATGAGTTCAAAGGGCATTACCAAGAATTC
Source organism: Begonia peltatifolia (assembly GCA_022433055.1). NCBI lineage: Eukaryota > Viridiplantae > Streptophyta > Magnoliopsida > Cucurbitales > Begoniaceae > Begonia > Begonia peltatifolia. The sequence goes on from CM039527.1 coordinate 8,741,716, forward strand.
ATACTGTTATTCGTGAGTTCGGATAGTTGTTTTATAGACATTTTCTTTCTTCACTCATATTTGATGATAACCGGATTTTAAATCCAGTTGAGTAAGCATCTTGGCACCATGTAACTCGTCTAGGAGCTCTTCAATTACCGGTATAGGAAATTTATCCTTCATCGTTTTTCTATTCAAAGCTCTAATCAACACAAAACCTCCAACAATTGTCTTTTTTTTTTTTTTAACGAACATGACTTAAAAAAAGACTTGAGCTTGGCTGTATTATTCCGATGTCTAACATTTTTTTCACCAACTTCTCGATTTCATTTTTTTGTACGACCAGATATCGATATGGTCTTAGATTCACAGGGGTTTCTCCCTCTTTGAGCACTATATTGTGCTCATGTTGCCTATTGGGAGGTAGCCCAGCTGGTAACGCTCGAATTTCTTGATATTTCAATAATAGCCCCACTATTCCTGTTTCTAATTGTTGCTGTTTTATCTTCTCATTCTCTTCTAAACTCCCAACATGTATCAATAAAGCTTGCTTTTCTTTTTTTTTTTACATTTTTCATCATAAGTTTTAAGGAAATAAGTTTCCTATATAAACTCGGATTCCATTTTATTTCCACCATTTTCTAGTCCACCCTCCACTTCATGATCTTTCTTTCCAATCAACATGCATAGCCCCTACTGACTCTAACCACATTATTTTCAATATCACATCGGCGTACCCAACTCAATTGGAAGAAATTCATCCATAATATTTAATCCTGGTGACTTCAATAACAGATTTTTACAAATACTTGTTTCTCTTAACGATTTGTCATTTCCCATCGAAATTTCGTATGATGTGGTATTATGGATGGGTAACTTCATTTCCTGAACTAATTCGCTAGATATGAAGTTGTGAGTTGCTCTGCCATCAATTATCACCACTACTTCTTTGCCTCTAACTCGTCCTCTTAGTCTTACTGTTCGCGGTGTTGGTATTGCCATAATGGAGTTGAGTGACAACTCCACTGTGCTTGGAATTGTTCTATTTTCAAATTGTCTTACAAGTTCCTTATTCGCTGTAGCTAGATCATCCACTTCTCCATCTTCTATTATCAAAACTTGTAACATTTTTTTTAGATTGATATCCAACACTACACTTTTCATCACATCTACAACATAATCCTTTCTCCTTCCTTTTGCTTTTGTCTCTTCCATTTTTGTGACCAAAATAGCTTTAACTTATTCGACTAGATGGGGAAGGTCTCGTCCCACTGGAAGAAAGTTGATAGATGATCACGTAGGGCGAATGGATCAAAGAAAGGAAAACTTCTCCATCCCAAAGTGACTTCTTGAATCTTTGAATAGAGAGCCCCATTAACCAGACAAGCTACCTCACTGAAAGGATGACGAAGGGCCAGTTGATGCAGCAAGCTAAAGCTATGAAACCACCCCTTTCTCATTTAACTTGCGGATTATGAATGATATATTTAGACGTCAGCTTGAAGGCTACGATTCCGTTCTAAGGGTTATATGTATAAGGGCTCTAGTGGATCTCTCAATAGGATTTGAACCCAGATGAAGTTCTGACCATCTGTCAGAGAAAAAAGAACGAATGGATCTTGTAGGATTCCTAAGAAATTCTTCAATTTCTTCCGAAAGCAGATGATTATTCAGCTACTTCTCACGTTCCGTGAATAGCCGGGACATTAAGAAATATCCAAAAAAGCATTTAGGGAATTGGTCTGATTCTATCTCTGTTCGTTCCGTTTGAAGAAAGGAAGGATCCCAAAGAATCGATTTTTCTTTTAGTTGTTGAATTTCTATTTGATTGATCAATGTGTGATATTTCGAATCCTCATTCCTAAAGGAATCGAAATAATCTCTGGATTGATCAGAAGATTCTTTCAATTGGTTAGAATCCTTTACTTGAACGAAACTAGATCTTGTGGAATCATATTGAATATTTGACTATACATTCCATACCTTGCTAAAAAATCGATCTTTGATTAAACGTCTTCTGGAAATCTCTGTTTTGAAGGTCCCTTGTTGTTTTGTTAAGCCCTCAGGAATAGTTCGGTTGTTAATGTTCACCATTTCTTGATTCTGCCTCGAAGCATATTTGTAAGAACTTGATATTGTCAATCGCACCAAAGAATTTTTTTTTTCTACTATCTGCGAAAATTGTATTAATTCTCTTAACTCTAAAGGTTTCATTAACCTTACATCATCTTCAATTTCATTCTTCAGTCCGTTAAAGAAGACACTAATTAACACTTCCTCTTGTATACATATCAAATTGGAAATGAGAATTTCAAATCATACTCTTCCGCTGATCCTTCTTGCTTTAGTGTCTATAATCTATCAAAGTTGGACTCTTCCTTCATTGCCTTAAATTTGTCAATAACTGTTTCAATTCTCGCCATGTTCGAAAAGGCCGAACTCTATTCTCCCATTGAAACCACGATAGTGTCGGTTCTTCAAGACAAACTGTTGTAGCTTCAACCTTCTCCTCTTCCGATAAATAATTGATAGAGAAATACCGCTCTGCTCTGAAAATCTAATCTTCGACATCGTTGCCAGAGAAAATCGTAAGTTCGAGTTTTCTTGGAAGAAAATCTCTCGTTGCCACTATAATAACATCATCATACTTTCTGGAGATCTATTTTCCCGATGAACCAAGTAAAGTCTCTGAACTTTGATCTTGAGAATTTTTCTATCGCTCTATGAGTTTCGTCAATTGTTCCTGCATCATTAACATCGTTTTTCCTAAAGTTGAAAATTTTCCCATTTTTTGTAACTCTTCTTTCACTTCTGTTAATTTCTTTTGCCAATCTCTCATCGCCTCTTTCTGTATTTCTGCTCTCGTTATCATCTTTCGCATTAGTCGGGAAAATACTCTAATATCAAATTGATATGAATTCAGAAACAACGCAAATAGTTTTACTGTCTCTTTAGAATTCCAGTACACGATATAATAATACAATTACACAAAACACAATAACATGATAACCGACACAGAGATATTTGAGAGTCTCTTCCTCTCCTTAAATTTTTCTCTACACAATTGTTTTACACAATTGTTTTTCCCACACTCTTCATTTTTCTTTTAATTCTTTTCACTCCTCTGTAAAGCAGTTACCTATTTGCCAATTAATGGCGACATTTTTTTTTCCTCCTAGAGTAAGTAAACCGAATATTCAATTTATCATAGAGATTCATCAAATCAACTTGTATAGACTTGTGGAGGTAGGTGTGGCACATTGAGAGAAATATATTCTGTTGTACAAATTATTGAGGCACAGGACAGGGTCACCATATTCTACACTTGGCAGCTGCCAAATAGAGTGTTGACTTTTCCTTAGAAACTATTTAGTTTTTATGACTATAGCTTCAGATGTCTTGCGCTAGATTAGAGAATGTGCGTCCTCAGACTTGTTGGTTTTGGAATATATATCAAGTTATTCAGAAATAAGATAATTTTTTGTGGATTGTTCAATAAAATGTGCTAGCACACAGAAAAGGCAATCAAATTATAGTGAGCTAAATTGCAGAATATTTTAAAATGAGTGGAGTTGTGTAGACATTGTTGCATATTTAGAAACATTTTACTTTTAGGAGTAATAAATTTGTAGTCTTGACAGTTTAATCTGTTCTACAATTGATCTCTTTTTACCTGCTTCAACTTCTGGATGCACCTCTGTTCTCTAAGTCGGTAAATTTATTTGAAATCTTATTATAGTTGGCAAAATTTTCTGAGCTCTGTTATAGGATTCGCCAATGCGTGAACCTGCAGAGTATTTTCTTTCTCTGAGGGCAATTGGTGCTCCAGCTATTGTCCTTTCACTTGCCGCGCAAGGAACTTTCCGTGGTTTCAAAGATACTAAAACACCTTTGTATGCCATTGGTAAATGCTCTCTCACTCCCTCTCTATTCAGAATTTAAGATTTTTAAAGTCATCTTTTGTCTGTGAGATTAAACCCTTGAATTTTATTATGTTTAGTAATATTTAGTATGAATTTCAAGTGGCTGCTTTTTAACACCAGTTGCTGGAAACTTGCTCAATGGTATTTTGGACCCAATTTTTATCTTTCCGTTGCACTTTGGAATTGGTGGGGCTGCAGCTGCTACTGTGATATCTGAGTACGTCAACAATGTGGTAAACTTGAACTTTAGTTCCTCTGGTTAGGAACTGCATTTAATGTCCTGTTTTCAGTAATTTGGTGTTCCAATTTTTTCAGGTATTTGATTGCGTTTGTTCTTCTATGGAAGTTAAATGAAAAACTTTCACTTACTCCCTCCAACTTTGATTTGAGAAGGATAGCTCATTATTTAAGATCAGGTATTCACTTCTGCTGATTCTTTTGTGTACAACATCTTTTTGGCTAAATCTAGGTAAAGTTGTATGTATGTTAGAAATATGAGCTTATGGTGTTGATGTTTCCGTGGATTGCCAATATCGCCTGCACGTATGAATTTGAAGGGATCACTTTTTATATTATCACTTATTTAGTTAGAATCCCTAAAGAAATTTCTTTACATAAGAAGGCATGTTAATTCATGGTGTATGAAGCCAGTCCGTTCAACTAACTTGCTTGGATTAGTTAAGAACATTTCAATACTACTGATTTACATGTCTTATTTTCAGGTGGTCTTCTTATTGGACGGACCTTGAGTGTTCTTGTCACAATGACTTTGGCGACATCAATGGCAGCTAGACTTGGACCAACATCTATGGCTGGTTATCAAATTTGTATACAAGTTTGGCTGACTATATCCTTGCTGACAGATGCTTTAGCACTTGCTAGTCAGGTAACAATTTGTTCTTAATTAACTACATTATATTTATTCTAGAAAGCATCTTTTGGAAATTCTCTTGCCATTATTATCTACTATCAAAGGACTTGTGAAAGGAGACTCCATTGGGACTCTGAGAAGCATCAACCTCAAAGTTCTTTTGACATGTGCAAGGAGAGTAAAAGGCCTTAGGAAGACAAGCTAGGGCTAACACAGGAGTTACCCTGATTGGTATAGTGATTATATTAGCTGATGTAGTAGGAAGTTAGTGATAATTAACTTCTAAATAATGTTTTAGTGGCTAGTGCTTAGCTTTGGATATGGTAGGAAGGAAATCAATTTTGATGTAGAAGAAGAAAAGCAAGAGCCACATTTTTGAGATATTGCTTTAACACTGGAAAAGTTGAAAAATAGATATGAATGAGAAATTGTTGGACTTTTATAAATATAAAGATAAAGATATAAGAATGAAGGCTACCTGCACTTTTTAAAGTTTTTCTAAGAGAAGCAACGTGAGCTTACATTTCTTAAAAGAGCTTTTAAAAGCCAAAAAAAAAATTTAATACTTCACTCTTATAGTTAAAAGCTGTATTAATCATAGGAGAAAGCCAAAAAGTGATTTGTGATAGTTGTACCGAACAGGAGAATAACCATGTTTCAGTTTGTTTGATTTCTGTCATGAGTGATTGACAATTTTAAGACTTAATACTGCTTGTATGCTAATTATTTATGAAATGTCTATGTCCCACTTTGTGTTGTAAATTTGTTTTCACAATTGGATATCAGTTCTGATTTTGAGGTAAATGGTATTTGATTGCAGGCACTTCTTGCTAGTGACTACTCCCAAGGAAACTATGAACAATCACGCCAAGTAATTTATAGAGTGTTACAGGTTAAGTATGATTCTATGTTCTACATATGATTTCGTATTTTAGTAGTAAGATGTTCCCATTACTTTCTCTCACTAATGAAGGTAGGAACTGTCTGAAACATTTTGTGAACAGATTGGTTCAGTAACAGGCATTGCATTGGCTTTTATTTTATTCCTTGGTTTTGGAGCCTTTTCTAGCTTATTTACCACAGATTCAGAAGTTCTGGAGATAACTTGGTCGGGTTTGTTGGTGAGATCAATTTCCACTATACACGTAAATTTTACAATTCTGAGCAATTGCTAACATGGGAGAGCAGGTGGCAAATTTCTTTTTTTTTTCCAATGACTTAATTTAGACATTTAATGGGGAGATAGATATTAAGCATAGGGTGGGGTTCTCCAAAAGTTCTACAGTTTTCCAGTCCTTGGGTTGAGTGCTCTCGGAACTCATTTTGTTCTTATCACAATTGACAGAGCATTGATCAAGTTGGATTTCTCAAGCAGCATGCCAAATATATGAATAGTATACTTCATTTCTAACACGCATGCTGTCTGCTCTTCGTTGATTATATGATACTTAATATATCTCTTTACAGTTTGTTGCTGGTTCCCAACCAGTGAATGCTCTAGCTTTTGTTATTGATGGGCTTTACTATGGGGTTTCAGACTTCGGTTATGCTGCCTACTCCATGGTATTTTCTCATCATTGTTGCTAATAGCAATTGCAGTTTCATGATGTTATACTGCTTAGTTTTCATCTTTCAATGATTAGGTGGTTGTCAGTATGGTTTCATCTGTGTTTCTACTGGTGGTTGCACCTACATTTGGTCTCCCAGGAATTTATTCTGGTTTGTTTCTATTCATGACATTACGTGTAGTAGCTGGAGTTTGGAGGTAATTCTGAATCATATTAACCTTAACTGACAGTTTAATAGGTTAGCAGTCTTAATAAACACAAGGCATCATCTTTTTTATTTGCCGTTAGTTTTGGTTGGATGTGGCTGTTAAATCACCACTAATGCCAAATATCACGATGAGCGAGGACTGTGTTTCAAAATTTCACGAGGAGGATTTAGTACTGTGATATCCAATTCTTTTAGTTTTTAATATGGTTTGTGTATATTAGTCATGCCCGTGTAGAACTTAAGTAATGAATCTATTTCTCATAAAGTTGGAGGAGAGTTGGCTTAAAGTTGGTCTTTGCGAGCTTTAATCAAATGGTTTTACCACCTTATGTAAAATTTTTGACAATCATACTTCATCCAGATTAGGATCGAAGAGTGGACCATGGAAGATAGTATGGCACGAGGCGAAGCAAAAAGGTTACTGAAATGCACCACCATTTTCTCATTAAAGGCTCCAGCCCTTGTTTGTTCTGTGGAATTTATTGTTCAGCAGTTGACTGCTGAATTCGTCCAAACATGAAACGATGCCCTGATGTATTCACATATTTGGAGGCAATCAACCTGCTTACAACTAAATGATTATGGAAATCCATGATACAGTTGATTCAGAAAAAAAGCAACTAGTTATTCCAAAATAAAGTCATGTCTTCGTTGCAGTGTTCTAGGTAACGTGTTGAGTATTCATTCAAGGTAGACACCCCATTTCTGTGTGCATTTACGTATAGTTTAATGTTTCTTAGGATATCATTTTTATGTAGTATGTGTATAAGAAATTTTAGTATTTCGGAAAAATTAATTACATTTTGCAGTTTTTGGATAGTGAAGTGATCATTAAAAGATGGGACAACGTCAATGAAATTGAAGATCTGAAGCAATCAAGGACAAAACTGAACCAATCAATGCACTAGCCTAAGCTGAAACATGAGAAAACAAAGTACATTTCACCTGAAGCTGTAGAAGAATTGTCCGATGACAGAAGTGTATGGAGAGCGTCAACAAATTTTGAGGTAAGAAAAAATATACATAAAACTACAGAAGTGTTTTAGACCTATGACCTGTATTTGCTCCATACCATAAACCTATGAAATGTTTAGAATTTAGTGAAATTAGGGTAGTAGCTAAATTTCTGGCTCTGAAAACCATATATCAAGCAATCCTTGTTCTTCCATAAACCCAAAATCATAATCAGGTCTCACCGCATCAAAGCGGTCATCATATCCCGAATCGGCCTCCCACTGACTCCCCAACGGCTGCTTTTCAGTGTTGACTGCATTCAATTGATCATACTTGCTATTTTCTTCTCGTAGGTTAGAAGTAAGTACTCCCACTCCTCGATCTTTGCCTGTGCATGTTTCTTGAAAAGACCATCTCTGCAGGCAATCAGGTCCATCATTGGAAGTGTTATAAACACCAGGATCCTCCATATCTGTAATTGCTTGCGCAGCTTGCCCAGAGTTGGAATCTTGGTTACGTCTGATGCAGTTCCTTGATTCCACTACTTCTGCAGGTTTTACCTTCATTTCTTCTTTCATGAATTGCAGCTCAATCAATCCTCTCTGAATTGGGACATGAAAATTTCTCTGTCTATGCATAATCTTATTAGGTACGTAACCATTTTCGTCCTCAAAAATGTAGTTTTCAACATTTTCGTGATGCTTGGAATAAGTTGGACCTTGTATCATATGTTCATCTCTCGAGTCATGAAGACCAGATTTGAAATTTTCTTCCTTGGTTTCCTTTATCGGCCCGTTCTGACCATATTTAAAATGCTCAGATTCTGCTTCCTTCAACTTCTCCAAACAATTTTCATTCTCAACCTCAACACCACAGCAATCCTGTTTCCCCTCGAAAAAGACATTCAGTTTATCTGCTTCAAATTCCCTGCAAACCTTCGAGATATCCGCCGTAGCTGAAGTAGAAGCAGCTGGTGTGCTACAATCATCCACATTGAACTGGGTTGAATTCAACAGACTAGTGGGAAAATTGAGACGAGCAAAGGGGCCATAGAGAGACCTTGCAGCTTCATCATAAGCAACGGCGGCCTCAAAAGCAGTGGAGAAAGTGCCCAGCCAGAGTCGTTTGGCCTTGTTTTTCTCGGACTTTGCTGCAATGGGTTCTCGAATTTCAGCAACCCACTTGCCCCAAACCCTCTGTCTAACTCCTCTATAGTTGCAGTGTGAGTTTTCAGGGCCACCTTTTCCTCGCATGCAGCCCTTGGTGGAGCCCTTAGCCGGGACTCTACGTACCTCTTCTACTCCATCTCCATCTTTCTCAATATTGTACTTCTTCCACCTGTTCAGTGTACTCTCCACAGAATCGCCTCCTCTCTTTCGTCCTCTCTTCTCTCTGCAATACATTTCACAACAGAAAGTACTTCTTTCAGCCATGGCCGCATAGTTTTATTGTTGGATTAGGTATGATGACGAGAAATCACGCCAGAATTTGTCGAAATCAACAAATTCCACCTGCGTTTTCTTAGTCCATCATTTTTAATTGCGTAGAAGTTCATATTGGAGGGCGAAAATGGCGTTTTGAGTGAAAATAAACGTAATTCAAGAACCAAAAAAGGAAAGGTAGATGTCGACGGAACTGAGAAAAGAAGAGAAAAAAGACCAACTTTTCAAACCTGGTAAACTTTTGCTCACCCATCAACCTTTTCAAACAATCTTCCGCTTCTGTAGACTTGGAAATTTTCTTTGTTGACATTCTTTTTCAAAGGGTTTATCGAAGATTTATATTTATATAAATGCAATTCCACTGCAGAACCAGCCACGAAAGAACGCCCGGCAAACTAGTCAATTACGCGGCCTGGTAAACGATATGTTCTCATCAATCCACCCCATTGAAGGACACGTAGCACAAGAATTACTTAACGACGAAGATTTTTTTCATTTGTTTGTATTCACTGCCTCGTTTTTGCCAGCCATTAGTGCAGTTATTTTAGACCAATGGAACTACATGACGTTTTGCTCCTCAAGTTCCATTGGTATATTCCTCTTGTATCATGAACTGTTTGACATCATCAATATAAAACATACCGACAAATTAGACTACCGACAAAATCCCTTGTCTGATGACAAATATGAAATGGCGTACCAAATTAGATTCCTTCAAACAAAATTGTGGCGCCCACGTAATCTAGAGACTCTGTTGACTTGTATGCCTTAGCCATAAAGCAAATTTAAGAACTGAACTCGTAAATACATGGCGGCTTGCATCAGCATTCCTAAGCTGGCAGGAAAAATGCATAGTTCTTGTCTATCGCTCATGTCCATCGCCCCACCCTCTATTTTTCACAATTTACTTAGTCCACGAATTCAAAACGCAAATTGTGGAAATGGGTGAATGTTTGAGTAAAGAAATAACTAATAGGTTCGACGAAAGGATGGCAACTACATTCCATTAATACTGACCGACAATCCAAACCGGGTTTTGAGGGGTGTGGCAGACACGGGACATGATCACGACATTGATTCATAAGGTGAAAATAATAACCGGATTGGACTTGCTATTCGAATCAGATTCCAAGATTACCCGAAAATTCCTCAAAAAAGGCCTAAAAATGCCGATTTCCGCGACCTCCCGTCGTTGTTGCATATGAACTACACAATCAGATCTTGTATTTTCTTGTTTCGAGTAGTTTTACAATAAAACCAACCAAAAGAATCATTTGCTGAGGATAGTAGATAAAAACCTTACTTATCCACATGTACGACGATGTAAGAGAAATTGAAATTACCTGATATGAACAAGTTACTACCTTACTCCACCCCAGGACTTTTTCTAGCAAAAGGAAAATGAACATCATTAGAACTCCAACTTTGTGGTTGAGTAATTGGCAAGAAGGACACTCATTAGTAACTAATGAAGGAAAGTGGCAAACTTTTTGGCAAGAAAAAACCGGTAGCCATACTCGATTTCACCAAACGTTCTCGATAGTTAATGACATATATGGCCATTCTTCTTACTTGCTCCAGAACTTTAGCTCAACTCTTCTCCATCACCCTCTTCAAGTTCCCAATTTGGAACCCATGGGCATACAAATCCAATTCCTTCTCATCCTTCGTGATTTGCTTCATTCGACTAAGACAATCACCCTTCGTCTCCTCAATCATCTGTGAAGCCATTGATTCGAATTGGGCCTGAAAGAGTCGTAATGACCTCTGAATGCGGGTCCGATGTTCACAATTTACATGGTGAATCAGCAGAAGGATGAAATTGCTAGTAGCACAGGTGCTCGTGGGTATGAACGATTTTGTCAATTACCGAAGACGCGAAGCGTAGAAACACACAAGGATTGAGACTTGTAGCGTTAACAACGCTTTTGAACGAAAATAATGATTCAGTTTCGGAGGAGAGCAAATGTAACAAATAACCCCCGCATAGATGGGCGTAGTTGGGATTTCCTGTTGGATGTGTTGGATATTTTCCATGAAAACTCCAAATTTCTTGATACCAAAAGTCAAATTTAGAAATCCACGTGGCCCATATGTGTACAAATTCTATTGTTCAATGTATATTTTGATAGATTAAGAAAACCTGGTCCTCTCTTGCCTTAGAAAAAAATACGGTATAGTTTCTTCGTCACAATTATCACCGAAGAAAATTAAAGATTAAGGGAGAGAAATCATTTTTTTTAACATGGATCAAGTAAGATATTTTCTATTAATTAGACTTGCAAAAAATCAACATGATCTTGATATTTCTCTTTGAAGAAAATGAGGGAGAATTTATTCAAAGATTTCCGACGGCGGGAGAACCAGCCCAGGAGAGAGCGTTGATGATTGATGCGGCGTTTAAGGGAAGGAGAGTCAACTCAGCCAGACGAACCATAAAAGCTGTTCACAGTGCCTGTAAAGTAATCTTCGCACCCAAATGAATAAATCGGCGTGGGCATTGGAGGGAGAGTCTTTGGAGAGAGTCGGGGGTATAATTTCGGCGACGTTACAGAAAAGAAAGTCATCGATGGCGCCGTGTGAGGAGGAGAATCGCTGGATCATGGAGGCCAAAATAGGCCCCGTAACAGCAATCTTCTGCAAGGGAAGGTCTTCCGTGGCAGATGCACACTACCTCACACCAGGCGAGGGACGATATCAGAGAGCTTTCAGATATCTACAAGAATGATGATGGATACAAGACATAAATCAACACTAGAAGAGTAAATGAATCTTGCAGCCCTTATTTCTTGGTCGGTGAAAGGGAACAATCAATCGTTGAATCGAGTCATTATGAATACGGCTTGATTGACTTTGTACCCAACCAACCATGTCCAACGGAAGCAGCAGGACATCATGTGAATTCTCAGGCAATCGTGCAGCCGATCATGGCAACTATTTCGAATCAAACAGTAGTTGAGCTTTATCATACATATATATTGGCAGCGCGTTGTTCATTGTTGGACTCAAATTCTAAATGCTTGAAGAAAACAATTGTAAATTTCATTCAATGCTCGACAGCAACTATGATCTGTCAATGGCTCCCCTGTTTTGTTCCTCATTCATGGCAGAGGAAAACATGACCGACGAGGAGGTCCAGAAAGAAAGATGGAAGGCTATCATTCTCGGACCGAAACGAAAAGAAATTAAAACAAACTAACATAACACGTCAGCATCATTTCATTTGTCAGAAAATTAGTTGGCCTTGCTGGTTCTAGTTGGTATGCAATCGCCAAATATCTAACAACTCTGAATTTAGATATAGACTCAGATTCTATCCATTTTCATTTGACAAAAAATTAGCACCCATTTTCATTCTATGCTGATGAACAAAATGAATAAAAAGATTCAAACGAGAGATGGGTCAGAAATGGAAATCCCAATCAATATCAGTAGCTTCAGGAATTCATAAAACACTGTATAAGATTCAAGAATTCAGAGTCTATCTACTATGGAAGATAAAAGAAGACAGATCAAAACAATTAAAATCAGTATCCGTGAAGAAATTTGCAGAGGAACTATGATCTTTATTTCTCAATCCCTCAAATCCAACAACCAATTGATCAGAAACATTAATTCGCAGCCGTTTATGTACCTATAGACTATGCACGAGAAATTACAGGGGCGGCGGCGGCTGCTGCAGCATTGGTGGCGGCGCTGCTGAAGAAGGACAAGAATCCGGAGGAGGAATTTTCTGGCTCGTCCAAGAACAGGTCCTCAGGTGTCCTGAAAGCCCCATGGGCACAAACGAGGGAAGCGCCGACCAAGAGAGCAGAAACCAGAATAGATCCAACGCTGGTCAGGAAGACGACGAAGACGCTGAAAACAACCAAAAGGATCAAAGTCTCGCTGTCCTTGAAAGTACGTCCAAAGAGGATGAGGGGCTGATCGGAGGGGCGGAAAAGATAGAGGAAGAGCCAACTGGCGAGGAGGCCAACGAGGAGAGGCAGAGAGAAAGGGTTTGAAAGAAGAGAAAAGGCAAGAATGCCGGCGATCACCGCAAGATAATTAACGCGGAAATAGGAGTAATTCTTGCGAATACGAAGAGTGGCGTCGGAGATAGACTCGGGCTTGGAAAAAGCAGTCCGATCTGCAAGCTCAGCCCAAGGACGGCGCTGAGAGAGACCATGGCGGAGAGAAGCAGACATATTGTTAATGAAAGCGCGGAGGGCGGGTGTTGCGACGGGGACGTTTGATTGGGCGGATCCGGCGGAATTAGAGTTGAGAGTAGATTGAGGGTTGGAGATAGGGAGAATGGCCGGAGATGAGGAAGCCATTGCGAGTGGCTCGGGGAAAGGCGGAACTGAAAAGCGGAAGAATAGATGAAATTACTTGAGAAGCAGATATTTGAAGGATTTCGATACAGGGAAATCCAGAAATCGGCGTAGAAAGAAGAAAGGGGAGGTCTTGGAGGAAGGAGAATGGAAATGGCGGAGAACAGGCGTTTTCACCGTTTCGACGTCACGCCGACGTTGATGAGAGGTAAGCGCGTGTTCATCCCATTTTTTCTTTTTTTTGATTTTAGTTAATAAATTAGTTATGGGTTACCCTAATAATATTATATAATTGGTCTTAGTTCAGTTCCTAACTTTTTTAGAAAAAAAAAAAATTTAAAAATTATTTATATTTGTTCCTGTTTTCAGGTCAGGTTGAGGGCCAATTTTTTATGATTTTGGATCAAATTTTAACATATTTTCAAGTCAAATTTGTTTACCCATGGTTCGGTTCGATTTGATTCGGTTTTCATAATTTTTTACCCTCAAAATCATGGACCGGACCGTGAAGCACTGAGTCTTGAAAATTTGGAACCAGAACTAATTCTTTTTGTTAGGGTCAGATTGGGACTGAATTGAGACCGAAACCACGATTTCAATAAAAACTATAGTTCTAGTCCCATTTTGCTTTTCTTGTTAGGTCGACCCAATGAACGACGGGACACTACTCAGCAGAAGAACCCATGCCCTTAAAAAAGGATTGCTGGACCCACTGCAGCTAACCAGCTCCGCCCGAGAAGAAGAACCCATTCCATGGAGGAGAGAGAGAGAGAGAGTTAGGGCGAGAAGAGCCCGAGATATTGATAGAGTGAGCCAACTAGCCAAGCCAAGCCCAGCTATAAGGACACCTGCCCTTCCCGAGAAGAGGAGCCCGGAAAAGTGCCCCAGCCTAGAAAGAGAATAGCCCGAAGGATCGAAGACGAGCCCAGCCCCGACCGAGGAGCTCACCTAAATTTGACGGATTTTACGAAGATATATAAAGGTAATTTCAAAAGGACAAATCGTGTTTCACGATAAAGTAGTAATTATTTTCCAGCCAACTTTTTGCAGAAAGCCAAACAATTATTGTAATTTATATTTTAAAAAATTATAAAGCAAACAGAAAAGTTGGTGCAAAATGAAAACGACAGCACAATTTTCCACCTTTACTTTTTGCATGAATATCCATATATTAAATTTTATAATTATTTTTTATTTTATTATGACCAAGTATTTATATTTTTTAATTATTGTTCTTTGTGATTAGATTTTCGTCCAACTAAAAACGTTAAAATTATAAAACAATGTACTTAAAAATTAAGTATTTTTGGCTGATATAAGTAGATTAGGTAAGAATAAAGCTGTCACGTGATTTTTTAAATTAAATTCGACGGAATAATCATATAAATCTTGACTAAAACCAAATTGACAGCAACATTGATGAGAAAATTAAAAATTATAATTTATATAAATTAAAAAGCATATAAAATATTTCAACTCCAAAGCAACGTTTACTAGGTGACACAGCTAAACAAAGCAAAGACCTGTTAGGTCTCCCTCCTTGGGACGACGATGAAGAACAACTCCATCATCCTCAATTTTGTCATCTTCATCTCCGTGTTCTTCGTCGATCTCATCGTATCCATCTCTGCCGGGTCTCGATACATCCCTGATGTCGATATCACCATTAACTGTGGCTTCTCCGGCAGTAGTAGTAAACCATTGGATGAACGCCAGTGGATCGGAGACATCGACTCGAAGTTCACTCCGATTGAGAAATCCGGCCGGGAGTCATCACAAACCAGTAGAGCTATTACTCAGCAAAGCTCCGTTTCAGAAGTTCCTTACATGACAGCCCGTTTCTCTCCGTCAGAATTCACCTATTCTCTCCCCGTTACTCCTGGTCCAAAGTTTATCAGGTTCTACTTTTACCCAGCTTCTTATTCTGGCTTTAATGGCGTCTCTTCCTTTTTCACTGTAAAAGCAGGATCTTTCACTCTACTCAAAAACTTCAGCGCTTCCCTTAAAGCCATGTCCTTAGGCAGTGAATCATTCACCAGGGAGTACATCGTCAACATCGAAGATCGAGTTCAAAAGCTGAACATTTCTTTCATTCCGTCGCCGAGTTCCTACGTTTTCATCAATGGAATCGAACTGGTGTCGATGCCAGCTGACCTCTACTACTCGCCGGAAGGACTCGGAGCTCGATATATTGGCCAAACCTCGATGTACAACGTCCAGTATGACAAGGCGTTCGAAACTTTTTACCGATTATACCTCGGTGGACTATTCATAGACGTCCTTAACGACACTGGAATGTTCCGAACTTGGTCTCAAGGCAATAGATACGTCGAGACAAAGGGCTTCGTCCAAAGTAAAGAGTCCATTGAAATCACCTTCAATAATAACATACCAAATTATACTGCTCCAGATGAGATATACAAGACAGCAGTGACTATGAGAAACGATCCCGATGAGAATCTAATCAGCAATTTGACTCTAAAATTTCCAATAGATTCTGGGTTCATGTATTTAGTGAGACTTCATTTCTGCGAGTTTACGACTTCTGTAGACAAAATAAATGAGAGGATTTTTAAAGTTTATTTAAACCAGCAGACAGACGATGTGGGGGTGGACATAATTGCTCTAGGCGGAAGCAGGCTCGGATCTCCGGTGTGCAAAGACTACGTTGTAATAGTCGGAGACATGGGAGTTATGAATGAAACTGATCTAAGGATAGATTTTCACCCAGTGGATTCTGGCTATGTTAATGCTATTATTAATGGCGTTGAGATCTTCAAGATGAGCTTCGAAAACAGTCTTGCAGGACCCAATCCAGACTTGAAACTCCAACTATCACCCCCGCCGCCGCAACCATCGGTGAAGAAGTTTTCTGTAACAAAATTGATATTGATCGCTCTTGGGGTCTGCTTGAGTCTAGTATGCTCAATTGTTTTCGCGGGGTATTTCTTTTTGTGGAGAATGAGGAAGAGGAAGCCATTTTTGGAAGGGAAATCTTCCATGACGACCGCTTCATCTCTCCCGGACGAACGCTGTCGCCGGTTCTCTCTCGCTGAGATACTAGAAGCCACCAATTACTTTGACAAAAATTTGATAGTCGGAGTCGGAGGATTCGGCGATGTTTACAAAGGCTATTTCGAGAAGAAGAAGATGATCATTGCAGTGAAGAGACTAAACCCGGAATCTCGTCAAGGAAACCCGGAATTCACGACGGAGATCGAGTTCTTGTCAGAGCTGCGACACAACCACCTTGTCTCTCTCATCGGGTACAGCGTCGACGAGGAGGAAAAGCTTCTCATCTACGAATACATGGCAAACGGGACCCTCCGAGAGCACCTCTACGGCTCTGGTAAAGATCCTCTCCCATGGAAGAAAAGGCTGGAAATCTGCATCGGAGCGGCGCGTGGTTTAAACTACCTCCATAGCGGCGGAGCCGGGCAACCAATAATCCACCGCGACGTGAAGACAACGAACATTCTCCTGGACGAGAACTGGGTGGCTAAGGTTTCGGATTTCGGTTTGTCCAGAATGGGCCGGGTCGATTCGGCCGTGAGCACTCTGGTGAAAGGGACGTGGGGGTACCTGGATCCGGAATACCTGCGGAAGAATCAAGTGTCGGAAAAAGCTGACGTGTACTCATTCGGCGTCGTTTTATTCGAAGTTCTGTGTGCTCGCAAACCGTTGGATCAAAGCCTAGAAGATCATGCACAATGCCATCTAGCGGAGTGGGCCAAGAAATGCATAGACAACGGAGTAATCCATCAGATCATTGACAGCCGCCTGATTGGGAAGATTGCTCCCAAGAGTTTCGAAAAATTCGTGGAGATTGCCGCGAAGTGCATCCGAGACAAAATCACTAACCGTCCATCGATGAATGATGTGGTGGAACAGCTCCAGTTTGTGCTGCAGCTGCAGATCGATGCAGACGCCGCGAAGCAGGAGATTGCAGCCGGGGAAGAATGTGTCTATCCCGAACTGAGATACCGCGTGCCCTCCTCCAAAAAGGAGTCTCAAAACGACGACATCGACGAGGAAGACAGCGACGTGTCGGATGATAGTAAAGTAGATTTCTCATCGACGATAATGATACCCCCGAAAAAGTAGGCAATAGTGGAAAGCTTGGGTTTAAACCCTGAAGTGTTGTGTGTGTGTGTGTGTGTGTGTGTGTGTTTTTTTTTTTTAACTTTACCTAATATTTGAGAATACGCACTTTCCATTTAAATATATTTTAAGATATGCTATAATTATAAAGTATGTAAATTACTTGTAATACCCTTTTACTTTGGATAATGGATATAACCCCGAGTGAATGACAGCTCTAAAGCTAACAGCTTTTTTGTTTCAAGTTTAAGTTGCTGATAATTGCTTGAATTATCAAAAAAATGAAGTACTAAGATATCAATGTTTGTATTTTCTCTTCCTATGCATATATAGCTAAGGCTATATTGTACAACATGTATGATTCTTGAGTAACTAAATTATGGTCTGATAAACCATCTTAAATTCTAAACTAGTTAAAAAATTTACGTCACCAGATCGAGTATCGATATTGCACAAGTCAAAAGTAGGGGCATTTTGAGGAGCATTCGTCTGATCCCAAACGTCTGCCCACCGTTCAAACGGTGTTAAGTAATGTCGCATTGTCCATGTGTAGAGCTCATCAGATCAATTTCCAAACTAACTGCAATGTACATTCAGTCACTACTTTACCAAGAAAGGTGTTACATGGCAAAAGTACATGACTATCAACGCACAAACAAAAGTCAATAGAGAGGTAACAAACGAAATTTCAAGGCCCGAACTGGCATTTGGTAGCCATGGATAGGCGTCCGGAGGCGGCATGACACAGTTGTCACCATTAAAATAAACCCTTCTAGGAAAAGCCCAGCCTTTGCCAAACGTAAAGGTTGAATCTTTACGAAAGAGTAGCTCCGACTGCACATTGCCGAGAGGGCCTGCTTCCATGAGAAAATCATTGTAAAACTTGATTCCCCACAGCATTCCAGTATCATCTGAAACAAGAAAATAAAAAACTTTATGGTTAATCCAAATTGTTTTTATTTTTTGTCAAGTAGGTACAAAGACATCTAACTTACTTATTGTTGTATAAGGATTTAGTGATTCATAGTTGAAACTGAAAATCTGGGTCAGATTGTCGAAGTTGGGATGTTGAAGAACCAAATTCCAGTTGGAATAGTTCATCCGGTAGTTGAAGTTCGTGACGGTAATCTTAACCCGCCAGTATTCTTTGTAGTTGAGTTTGACATGCCAATGAACTCTAATTGGGCACATATGGCTTGTGCATTGAACTAGAGGGGCAGTATTTTGCCCAGAATCTTGAACAACGGAGGCTAAATATAAAGAATTTTCCCTGCAAGTCAGCACAAAAATGAGCATATAATTGTATAAACTTCTAACAGGTGTACAGAATTTACACATCGACGGATCAAAACTCACCCGATACAGCCCCCTGATTTGCTCATATTGCTTTGGCAGCCACAGGAACATGTCGAACAGGGGACGATCGTAGAATTGTAGAAAGATGAGAATGAGACACAACAAGTAGGAGTTCTCTGGGCCAGAAATTGCGAATATGTGCAGGTCACATTCCACGTCACTGCCAGAAATAAGTTTAAATTTTTTTGGTCAAACCCGTTTTCGAACACTCTGTATTGAGATTTAATAAGTTGATCAATGCATAATATGAACATCTTGAAAGCAAAAATACATCAATGATTATGGTAAAGTCAACTTTCGATAATTTCATCCCATAATATGATTGTCTTGAAAGCAAAAATACTTCCATGATTATCATAACATCAGATAAGTTAGAATTCTCTCCTTAATTTCAGGCTCCAAACATACCAAAAAGCATTCAAACATTCAATAAATGAAAAGAACAATCCTATCGAAAGGATATTAATCGAAAAATAAACCCGTTTTCCATACTGTTTTATCTGAATTTATAACGAATAAGTCGATCATCGCATATTATGATTGTCTTGAAAGCAAAAAATACTTCGAAGATTATCATAACATCATGTGAGTCAGAACTCTCTTATTAACTCGAGGCTCCAGAGCCACCAAAAAACATTCAAACATTCAAAAAATGAAAAGAGCAATCCTATTAAAACGATATTAGTCAAAAGGTGCATCGATTTTTGGAGAAATTAGATACTTACTCAACGCTTGTGTGACTCTTCTGTTATCTGCAGACATAAATTTAGTTGGTTTAACTATCTTTCCAGGTCCACAAGTATAACCAGGCCCTGGCGCTTGCAAAGTGAAGTTCTTAGGCACTCTCACTGTCTTATTCGTGGTTCCCGAAGAACCGACACTGATCTGAAACGAGCTAGCTGCATTGGCCGGATCTTGGACCCACGAGGAGAGTACTCCAGCTTTACAACAATTTGCTACTTGTTGATTGTAAGGAGTTCCCGGCAGAAGATCGACAATAGTCGGGGCCTTTTTGCAGCAGTGTGGAATATTTCCCTTAAATCTCAAGCAATCTCCTTGCTCGGTAGCCTGACCTCCCACCATACTCCAGATTACCTCCTTCTTCGCCCACGTCCATCCCAGCGACCAACCCGGTGCTTGAATGTGGCGATATTGCTGAAAATTGTATACTGTCACCATAGCCTGTTCATCAGACAAATTGAAGAAATGAAAATAGAACTCTCAGACAGATGATTCGCGTTACTTTACAGACAATTTCGAGCCGGCTAAATGTTACCCAGATTGAGTGAAATCGTAACAATAAATATACTAAACGTTTTTTCTTCTGCTGTATTGATGAAAAGATAAGTCAATGGATTGAATAAAACTCACAACATAGCCATCGGCAGTCCAACTGATAATATCCCATTTGATAGTGATGTTTCCATTTGGATCAAGTGCATCATACGCTTCTGCAAATCAAATAAGCAAAGAAGAAAGTTACTTTTAACATCCCTCTATTTGGAAGATCAAACCAGCAATATTTAAATCTCTAATTATTACCAGTAAACAGAGAAAAAGAGTGTTTGCCTATTTCATGAAATCGCTTCAGCGTAAGAGTAAAAACAAAATTCCATCAGAAATCTTCCCAAGAGATGAACCCCATAAATTGGTATTGTAAGGGATGATACCCAGAAAGAAAAACCAATAAAATTGGTGAGACTCCTAAAAAGAAAAACTGGAAATAAGAACACGAAGAACACAGCCTACCTGTTGAAGTAAAGCTGGTGGAAAAAAGAACGAGCGCGATCAAAATGTAAAAGGTGAAGAACTTGGAAAATGATCTACACATGGGTATAAACAGAAACGCCATTTCCGAAACTTCAAAACTCGATTGCCCGTTTAAATGTCCGAGTTCCGGGTAAAATAAGGAGCAGAAGAAACCTGAGGGGCTGGCTCTTTGCCCGCATGGCACCGATTAAGCAATCTAAGTAGACTTTTCGAGCCCACTTTTGGTTAATTTATTGGGAAAAGAAAAATTAACTAGAAAAAGTAAAACGAAATTCGATGCATCAATCAGCCGAGAAGAGGAAGAAACGTAAAGAGCAAAAGCAGTTCCCATTTCTCGAGTCTCGTCCGCCAAAAAAGATTGTATAATGCTAGACGTCTTCTGATGGAGGTATTATTGATTCGGTAGTAAATTCTATGAATATCAGTACTTTAATGGAGTCTGTGCGAAGAAAGTGACGGCTTGAAGTTGAACTTTGAAGGCCCTTGGCTCTGCAATTTTCTATTAATACTTTATATTTGTTCTCGGGGATCATGATTTTATTTATTTATTAAAAAATTGTAGTCTTAATTTCACTTTTAAATATTTTTTATATAATAAAATAAATATTTTTAGTTAGGTTGCCATTGTCCACGTCAACCAATCATAGTCAAGATTCAAGAACAATTTATTTAGCCGGACCAGAACAAACCTAGGTAGACTAAGATATTTGTATTAATGTTGACATTAATATTAATAAAAATAAGAATATGACAATAAAAAATTGGAATAATTTCTGAAATATTAGGACTTGCAGTACTTAATATTTCTATAATTTAATTTATTAAATTATAGAAAAAAGCATGACATAATCTTTAAAAATGATTCATTAATGTCACATTTATTGTTAATCTACTTAATATGAAAACACAATAAACTATGGACAGTGTTATGACAACAACCATCAATCAATTAATTATTTATATTAATGTCTTAATCTTTGTAATTTATCAAATTAATTACACTAATAAATGATTATGTTGGATTTCAAGTTTTCAAAAAAATAAATTTGAGAATTAATATTTGGAATTTTTATTTTGTGTTTTGAAAAAACAATTTATAGAAATAATATGAATCTAAAATCATGGTCAAACAAGGAAGGTTTACAGTGTGGATTACAGCTCATTGAAGATGATTGAACAGACAAGATCATTTTCTTTTTTCGAAATAAGTAAATTTATTGACATAAATTGAGTAATGTACGAGTTCAAAACTATAAGAACCTTAATCAATAAAAATTGAAATAAGTCATTCACCCCTATATTTTATCCCATCTTTAATAAATAATATTTAAGAAAAAAAAAAATTAAAATAGTTTAAAATTTGAATAAATATTTCCAATTTTTATATCGTGAGTTATGATTGGTTAATGATCGAGCTTATATTATAATATTAAATTTTACATAGTAATATAAATGTATCACAAGATATATTAATTTTCTGGATATTAATTTTGTTTTAAAAAAATTTATAGTATCATTTTTGGTCTTATTTAAATTAAAGGAAAAAGGTCAATTCAGAATATATCATACAAGGTCATTTGTCATTTAGTCTCTAGTATTTTTTTTTTATCCAATCAGACCCTATCATATACGATGTTTACAATTCAAACCTTGACATTTAATTTTTTGTTAAATTGATCACGTGCTCTGACATTTTTTTTATATTTAAAAATTCTAAAAATTATAAAATTATAAATTAATTTTTAAAAAAATAACAAACGATATTCAATTTACTTGAAATATTTACCACATTATGAAAAGATAATATGAAAATTTTTATCATTTTCTAATAGTTGTATGATTTATTATAATTATTGTATAAACTAATTAACTAAATTATAATAAATCGTACTAGTGTTAGAAAATTACGAAAATTTTCAAATTATAATGTGCTAAGTATGTGATAAAAATTTCAGTATATTATAAGAAGATAATTTGAAAATTTTTGTAATTTTCTAATACTTATACAATTTATTATAATTTAGTTAATTAATTTATAAAATAATTATAATAAATTATACGACTATTAAAAAATAAAGAAATATTTCAGACTATCTTATCATATGTTAAAAATTTTAAATAAATTAAATATTTTTTTTATTTTTTTAAAATTAATTTATAATTTTTAAATATAAAAAAAAAATCATGGGTTTTTCACGTAATTAATTTAAAAAAAAATTAAATGGTAAAGTTTTAATTATAAACACGTATGTGATAGGATATTGGATAAAAAAAAGGGTAAATATTAAATAACAAATTATTCATTCAATAAGCTGTGAATTCAACTTTTTCCTAAATTAAATTAATAAAATGTGCAGGGTCGTTCCGTATGGATACCCACGAGTTAGCCAATTGACGCGTCTCCAGTTCTCCTCTGGATTAATCTCCACTCAGGCAAAGCCACCGTCCGGCCTTACCGTCAGAACCCTTCTCCAGAGGGTTCCCCGCCAGACAGCTAAATTTTTCAACTAAACTGCGTTCGGCTGGAACCTGAAAGCTTCATTATGCAGAAGAGAGTACGGTTTTCAGGTGGTGAATTCTTTCCGCTCCGAGTAGACTCAGAAAACGAAATGCGAAACCTGATGAGGCTGGCGTTCAGTTTTGACTTCTTTTGTTCGCATTAGAGCCTTTTTTTTGTTGAGAAATTGAAGAATATTTCGGAGTTTTTAATTTTTCATTTTTGAGTTATTTTTTACGATCCAGAAACGCTCGCGTAGTTGCAAATGAATGCGTCTAGCTCACGATCTCAATCGTTGGGTCAGGCCGAAATTAACTGGGATAAGTGAGTTTTTCTTAACCTGCGCATATTGCATTAGATTGAAGCTATTAATTTCAAGTGTTAGCATGCGCTTAGTTTGTTTATTTTATAAATTTTTCTTTTCCTAATTGAGCTTTGTTGTATCTTTAAAATCTATGTTTCTTTCAATTGGGGATTTTGTGTGTTTTGTTTAGTTAGTCGGTACGATGAAAAGAAGAAATGACTTGAAAGTCTGAAAGTTGAAATGAAAAGAAAAAATATTCATGAAAGTGAGCGATGCACAATTTCATGCTACGTAAGAATGCAAATTTATTGGTTTCATTAGAATCAAAATTTGTTAATATGAAGGTGGCTGGTTACATTTTGTTCTGTTAAGTTGTGGGAAGGATAAAAATTTTTTTTTATATTTATAGATATGCTAAAACTTGAACTCTGGAAAAGATATCGAGTGTGGATTCCAATTGAAAAGAATATTTAAACATTTTTCTTGTAATTATGTGGCAATCTGAAAATAATGGTACCTACGTTGATTTGGCCTATTTGATTCTTGATAGCTGCAAGGTATAAGTTAAGGAATAAATTCCATGTCTGTCAGAGTCAATACATTCCCAGTAATTAATCATTTTACAAATTTATCTGTGGTTTTTGGCTGACGATATTAGAATTAAATAAAGTAAAGCTCCTTGGCCTTCAACATGATGCAGATTTCCACTAAAAACGATTGCTTTGATCTTTTCTTTTATAATTGTTCTATATTATGTATGTCGAAAAAAATGTTTATTTACTCTCTACATTCTTTGATGAAGTTTCCTTAATCATTATATATATATATATATCTCATCCCTGCCTTGGATATTTATTTATGCTTTTAGCCTTGCATCACACATGGAAGATAATAATTGTTTATTCATTAGTGAACTTTATGTTTTCTTATTGGGATATTTGAAAATTTTGATTCTTCATTTGTTTGAGGTTAAAGGTTCAAGATCAATTTACTAGGTTTCTTATTCGTTTGAGTTGTGAAATCAAATCCAATATGCTAATAGCTCACAGCTTGAGATTATTATTTCTTTTCCTTTTCTTCCTTTCCATGTTAAAGCTTATTCAAATCTGCAATTTTTATTTTTCTCTAGAAATGTTTTGGTTTTAAAGTATGAAGCCTTTTTAATTTATCAATTCACTCCATTCTGCAGGCTTGATAAGACTAAATTTTATGTCGTAGGAGCTGGTCTTTTTACAGGGGTTACAGTTGCTCTGTATCCCGTCTCTGTCGTGAAAACCAGGCTGCAAGTTGCTTCGAAGGAAACTGTGGAAAGAAAAGCATTTTCTGTTATAAAGGGGATCCTGAAAACTGATGGGGTTCCCGGTCTCTATAGAGGGTTTGGAGCCGTGATCATTGGTGCAATTCCAACAAGAATCCTTTTCTTAACTGCTTTAGAGACAACAAAAGTAGGTGCCTTTAAATTTGTGGAGCCACTTAAATTATCTGAACCAACACAGGCGGCTGTAGCAAATGGATTAGCGGGCATGTCAGCATCTCTTTGTTCTCAAGCTGTTTTCGTTCCCGTTGATGTGGTATGCAAGCTCTAATTCATCATTGATCATTATCATTTTATTGTCTTTCCACTTGACTGATTCTACTCCACTATGGATTTAACTCAGATTAGTCAGAAGTTGATGGTACAAGGGTACTCTGGGAATGCTAAATATAGTGGGGGTTTGGATGTTGCCTGCAAGCTTATAAAATCTAATGGAATACGCGGATTATATAAGGGCTTTGGTTTATCTGTCCTTACTTACACGCCATCAAGTGCTGTATGGTGGGCAAGTTATGGCTCAAGTCAACGTATCATCTGGAGGTGGGATGTTATAACTTGCTCGGTATTATCATTGAATGTTTTCAAATTAAAAGGACCGCTTTTGCTTTAACAAGCTGTCTCGTGAATGATATTCATTTTTGTTAGTTTTTTCACCTTTGCCTTCTCTTTTCTTTTTAATTTTACTTGTTTGCCAAATTTGTGAAGCTGACATTCTAGGTTGTTCTTTAAGAAGATGCAAACCATCTTATCTATGTTATTTCTTATCTTTTAATTTATTGAAGCTCTATTTTTTTTTCTATTTTCTGGTCCAAGTCTTATCAGTTTTGAAGAACGCACAAGCATTTGAGTGCTGATTGCTTTTAACTTCCTTGTTACTTTTTCCCTCTGTTTTAGCATTAGGTGAGTGAAGTGAGATTGCTATGATGGTTAATAGGGATACATTTGTAAGTTGTACACCTAATGCAGATTCAGGATTTAATGAATTTATCCTCTTTACAATGTTGACAGGCTTCTGGGACGAGGTACTAAACCCGAAGAATCTGCTCCTAGTGAGGCACAAATAATGTTTGTTCAAGCTTCCGGGGCAATTATAGCAGGTGCAACTGCTTCCTGCATTACCACACCAATGGACACCATTAAAACTCGCTTACAGGTAGTTGTAGTCCTTTTACTTAAACCAGAGCACTCGTTGAGATTAAACTATCTTATTTCTCTGTTAGTTCCAATTTATCTTCTGCAATTATCAGTTGCTCTGTTCCTGATGATGTTTTTTCCATTTATTACAAGTTTGTTATTGTAATGTTTTTGGTTTCTACATTGTAGGTTATGGGGCATGAAAGCAGAAACACAGCCAGGCAAGTTGTGAGAGGTCTAATTAGGGAAGAAGGGTGGGCAGGATTATACAGGGGGTTGGGTCCTAGATTTGTCAGCATGTCTGCCTGGGGAACCTCAATGATATTGGCATATGAATATATGAGTATGCTTTCTTCCCTCTTTCAAACCCTATTAACTCTTTGCTGCAGTATTAATTTGATCATTTTGGCTGTATCAATCAAAGAGATTGATTTGTTGTTTTTGTTCAACGTAGAGCGTTTGTGTGCAAAAGAAGAATAAATCCTGCTCATCCACTTTAGGATCCGACGACTTATTGTAGAGTGGGCTCTGCCGGAATATGAGCAGTTTTTGCTGACTCTGCTTGGCGCTGTTGTCATCAGCACTATTGTTCAATATTATGATTTTTGAGCTACGATACAAATATTTGATTTAATATTAAAATTAAATTATTTTTGTCATTAAGAACTCATACTTCACTGCTTATTTCAAAATCTTCACACTTTTGAATTTCGACGTGTCAATTACAAGCAGCAAATAATGAGTTGTTCATTACTCAATTTCAGTACACTATATTTCTTGATCCATGCTCTCACCTTTTTGGGTGGTTCTTCAACAAAACAAAAAACTAGCTCAAAGTTGGTAAAATCGACTCTCTCTCTCTCTCTCTCTCTCTCTCTCTCTCTCATCCTCCATCTTGCCCACAAATATCATCGTCATCACTGTTTTCACGGTCTTGCTCTTGCTCTTCCTCTTCCTCAGCATCGTCCTCGCTGCCGGATGCCTCAGTCTCAGTTTCCTTGTTGGCAGAGGTTTTCGATAAACTACTAGATTTGCCCCTGTTCATCTGTTGCGAAAAAGATAAATGTACAAGCTAAAGTAATGAACCAACTATTTTTTATGCCAATAACTATGAGCAAAAGGCCAAGAATAAGCATCATCTAAGCACGTTCATAATCAAGGATGCAAAAACAACTGAAGAATATGTGATAACTACTCTAAATCATAAATAGTTGATGACAATGCCTCATCTTTAGATGATGTTGATGGTATCAATATAAGATTTTTTTTTACATCTTACGGGTCCATCCAAATGCCTTATTTTTATTTCAGTTTAAATTTTGTCTAGCTGTTTTGTCGGGGGCTCGTAAGCATGGGAGGTTGGGTAGGTGGCGGGGGAGATGTCCTTAATGAGTTTGATTGCTCGAGATGCATAGCTCCTCCCCTCAAATCCCTTTTCAGACCCAATGAGCAGAGTTTCTTGCACTAGTTTCCGTTTTGAGAAGTTTGGTCAAGCATGCTGAGTTTTCTCAGTGAAGATTTGCAATAACCTTCTTCTGATGATACTTGTCCTTCCCTAAGGGAACACCAAAACTTAATCATGTCTGGATTGGTCAATTCTATGAACCTGACTAGACAGAAGGATTTGAACCTCCGAATAGGAGAAGACATTGCTCAAACTCATCACTTTTCTATCTTTTGCAAAAGACTCGCCATACACATCATTTTTTTTTTTCAAAAGATGCAACATGTCAGAATCATGTAAGGAGTTGCACATATTATCTTTGTATTTCAACGAGCTTGATACGACTTTCCAATCATCTCCAATTCAATGAATGTTAAATCTTCAAACCCAGGTATCTAAAATACAAAACTTACCAACCCATTTTGCATCCTCCCTTTAAACTACAATAGCTGTAACATGCTCAAAATTTCTTATTTTAATAAAGCCTGGAAAGAAGTTGTAATTTTAGAAGAAAAAAATCCCACCTTTTGGTCTCTCAATTGGCAAGTATTTTAAGTAAACCTGATGGGAACCATATAGCATATACCAGAGGTCTTCCAAATGAAACAAAGAAATCACAGTCTAACTTTAATTTCAACCGACCAAATTGTTTTTAGCCCCTTTCACATAACAGAGAAATAGTTTCTCAGTTTCAAAAACAAACTTCAAATTGCAAAAAAGTGAACACACAAAACAACGAGACAGAGAAAGATGTAGGAAGCTAACCGCTCGTAAAAGAGTTCTTCTGTCCCTTTCTCTGGCATTCTTAATAGCCTGAAAATGTAATCACCGAAGCCTAAACTTTACAAAAAGAATTAATCTAGATAATACATACGTCATCAAACAAGGTTCAAACGCACCTCTTGAAGCATTTTTTCCTCCGCCTCTACTTCTGAAGAATCTCTACCAAGTAGAACACATCACATGCATTGAAAAAATCCTCTTCTCAGAAACTGGACAGAATTATGCACATAATTGCAGGAACAAAACAGAACCCAAATTCATTATCAGACATCAAATAAACCTTCCAATTATTTGGCTCACGCGAGAACAACATTTTGCACATAGACCTTGCTCCTTGGCACAACCTGAATTTAATGTCACTATTAATCGACAAGAAAAAAGAAAAACTTCCACTTTGATGCGTTGATTCAATCAACATAACTTTCTATGCGCACCCAAATTACGTATTTTCCTGAAAATTCCATATGTTTCCATGTGGTCGTAAATCCGGTTCAACCAGAAAAACTTATTCTATCAAACCACAGGAAATTGTCTTCCTAACAGATGAAGAAGAAAGAAAGTATACCGTTACATAAATTATGGTAAGCTTGACGAACGGCCCGCTTCGAACATCTTCGGCTAAAAAAATCATTCAATTACCAGGTAAGTTCAACGAAAAACCGGACAACAGAAGGACGAAACTAACCAAAAAAAGAAAGAAAAGCACCATTTACGAGGCTCTGTAAGGGGCTTGTATTTTCCGTAGCGACGTTTCCACTCAATCTGTTCTTTGCAGCGAGCGCATACTCCAGTAATCTCCGAATACGGCCTGCACTTGCTCCCAACCTCCTGCTCGAAGAAGTCAGAATTCTTTCGACTCAAAAACCAGTTGAAAAAGACGAAGAAGAAGAAGAAGAAGAAGAAGAAGAAGAAGACGAGTTGGGGGGGATCTAAAATACGCTTTCGTTGATTTTGTGGCCGGCGTTAGGTTTCCAGGCGTACTTGTTCTGGTGCTTAGGAGGACCGTGCTTGATGTTCATCTCTTCCCTAGACGATCAAAATCTCTGCTTCATCCTTCCTCACGACCTAGGGAACCCAGTATAAACTACGACTCGGGGAAGGCAACCGGACCAAACCGGTCGAACCAAATCAAATCCTGGCTCCGGTTCATTTTGATGGATTTATTATTTAAGGCCTTGTATATAGCCCAATAAAAACATGTACTTGTATGTAGCCCTTAAGAGCCTAATAGCAAAAATTACCAAGACGTGTTATGATCTAATTGTCTACATGTTGGAAATTAATTCCTAATATTTGGTCTTGACAATTCGAAACACCGGTTTAGCTACGTTCACTTTTTCACTGCAGTTTCAACTAGAACCCGAGAAATTTAATCAGAGCGATGAACAGACTTGCCATGTAACCAAGTTGTTTAACAAGTGAGTTTTGCCCTTAACCTTTGTTTGGTTTTTGAGAAGATGACAATTGAACTCTATACACAGATAAAACTCGAGATCATACATATAATTTTTACGAGAAAATTCAAATTTGATGTTTAAATAGTCGTTGCTGCCCATTAAAGTAATTTTACTTTCTGACTCGAAAAAATAGTTTATGAATATATTAATTATTATAATATATATTATATTATATAAAAAAAAAGTAGGCATTTGGTTAGGAAATATCCACTTGGACAGGCATAAATGGAAGAGATGTTTGAGAAGAAAGCAAAAGCAAGAATGATGAACATGAAATCGATTGGGGCAAGACACGATTGCTTTATATCCAAATACATGAATGTACTTTGCATGTTTGTTTGTGTACTTAAAAAGCAGTACAAGTTATGGAGAATTTTTGAGAAAAATAAATAATTTTAAATATGTGTAATATGAGATATGCAATCGTTCTTCCAAAGGATTAGACCTAAAACTTTTGTCGGTATTTTTTAAGTCTGTAAGCAGATCCAGCAGCTCAACTCGGAATAGACAATGAAAACCACCAATTTCGAATACGATAAGATTAGGGTTTTCGGCGAGAAGAACACCAACGAAGATGGGTACCCAACTGTCTGATCAAGTAGACAGTTTGAGGAGGGGATCCCTAAGTAGGGTATAAGAGATGAGCTGGGTGTGGGTATGTAAATGTAGCTGTTCATCATAATTATTGGTTTTTAATAGCTTTCATTTTTATATTTATGTTGTATTTCATTTTATTCTATGCATATGCATGGAATGGAATATATCATTGAGATAATTACTTTTGTATTTTAAATTATTTAACTAGCTTAATGATATCATTAAGCTTAATTAATTAGTACTTATTCTATGCAGTAACTGTAGTGATCCATCCTCGAAGCTCTTGACAGAAAACAAAAGGGGCCTTCGATCCCTCGAGGGAGTGTCACGTGCAAAGTCACACTTAAATACCATATGATTGTACATTCGCGTGTCACTCGCATATCATATTTAATAAATTCTTTAACATTAGTGTTCACTTTGTTTATAGGTCGACGTTTACATCTTATTACGTCAAAATTATTTAACGTATAGATGTGCAGACATTTTAAGTTCTGTATCTACTAACTTCTTATAAAATTTTCAAATCACGTGCATTTCAATCATCTTTTCGTAAAAAGAAAAAAAGATAAAATAGAGACAAGATGACCTATGAAACATACTATATGCATCACTAAAATTTAAAAAAAGTAAGAATTGAGCTGAACTGACGAACACTTTTAACTTGATTCAAGTATGACGCATTTGTAGTCTATTTCGTAAAGAAGGAATTGATTGCAATGGTTTAGTTCTTGATTCTCGATGACCAAAACAAATGGAACGGAACCAAAATGTTTCTTTCAAATTTTTAGCCTGCATTCAACCAAAACCCGAACTCAACGTGTGGTTTGACCCAAGTTTGACATAACTCATATCGGACCCAAATTTATTTATTTAAAGTAGTAGTTCTTTTTATTGGAACCCTAACAAATTTGACGGTTTGGTGATTCCTCTACAAAAACGAAACCAAGACTTGGTAGTTAGTTTGGTTCAGTTCTGGTGCGACAATGCATCGACCAAATCGTGCTCAGCCCTGTGTAAAATAGTGAGATTATTCACAGAGTATTTAAATTTCTTTTGACAGAAGCACAGTAAAATTGAGTCACCATAACGTTATGCTCTCATCATCAAGAACATTAATTAACTCAAAATAATGAACCCTAATTACGGATTAAAAAAGTACATAATTAAACTGTGATTCAGTCAAACATTTATTCTCTTAGGTTTTCGAGACATGAATTTCTGCCCTCACTTTAAAAGTGTAACGTACTTAATTTAATTTTGTTGCATGTGGGTAGGTGGTCTATAATCCAAAACTATAATATAATAATAAATAGGTGAATTATTTCATTTTTAGATAGGATTTCACTCATCTCCACCATGATTATTTATTAATTTAATCTTTATTTTTTTCTCTGAAATGGCTCGTAGAATTATGTCTTTTAAATAAGCCTTCCTAATTTTTAATTAATTGATTGATTAGTTAATTGGTTGTTGACTAATAGGATGTGAAACAGTAAACCTAGCTCAATAATCAATTAATAAAAAATAATTGTTATTTTTCTCTGGCTTTAGATTGATTGCTCTAAAAATTATATTATATTAGGCGACTGAGAAATTATAGTGGGCCAATGGTATGCAACTTGACATTATTTCTTCCATCTTTTCTTTTATTATTCATAATTATGAATATGATTAATCAAAAAATTGGTTGGCTCGTCCGATAAAAAAATAAACGGTCTTGATTGAATCAGTGCCTTTTATGATGTCATATTTTAAATTTTAGTGGTTTGTAAATATAACTTAATATTTATTATAGGATTTAGGAAAATACCAAGAAATATTATTGTAGCGAGCCATGCATGCACGATGATTGGATAACTCTCTGAAGGGAAGAAGAATTTCCAGCTAACATATCATGGAAAAAAGAGAAGCTCAAAAGCTATATTTATTTCCTTTTTTTTTTTGTTTTTTCAAAAAGAAGTCAACTTTCTTTTATGATTCGCAAGATCGTCATAGCTTTAGAATTTTAGAAAGATATCTGGGCATGATCATGGTGATTTATGGATTCTCAAAAGAAATAAGTCAGAATATTTTCAAATATTCACTTAATTTGTAATTAATTTATTAAAAATAGATCATAATATCACTCCAATTGGATTGTTAATATGGAGTTCTCATTGGTACGGATGGAGATTTTACCATCAATAAAATCTTGAACTGTCTTTGTCTTCACGTAACATACTGCAACACAATTTAATTGTTAGTATATTTTATAAATAATAGTTATGATTTAGTTATAAGTTTAAACATGGATTAAGATTTATTGTTTCATCAACGCAATGAACTGACTAGACAGTGATGAAATGCAAATGGGTGGGTATCGTACCAAAAGGACGATTATGATGCACCCACGAGGGAGTAACATGCAAATCATAATCATTTTCCATGGTTGTTTGGTTGCTAAGAAAATTGAAAGGAAAAGAAAAGAAAAGGTAGCCACCATGGAAGAGCCCCCACAGAAGCTCTGAGTTTCATTCTCGTTGTGGCCAAGCAAGCACCGGATCACATGGGTTTTGGTACCCCTTTTGCACATAAGGTTACCTAATGTGGACTACAATTTTAATAAAATGAAATTAAAAAAAAAAAGATTGGGAAAGAAACCAACAGCAAAGACAAGCAATGAAGCATCAAACAAAATGAAAATGGGGACCTTTTACACATGGTGGGTGGGGTCTTTCAGCCTGTGATGTGGAGCCATTTCTTAAAGCTTAGAATCTTTTGCTCAATGTTGCTTCTAACCACACATGTACATAATTTTTTTTTTTAATATCTCGTCTTATGACGTTTTTAAGATAAATGTGATGGATTCTAGCCCATTTTTTAACTCGTTGCTCGATTACAGATTTAGAGGAATCGTTCTAGATCGAGAAATATCACATTCGACTAGTTATTATGATGGGAGACCGTCGTAGTAAGTTTTAATGATGACTAGTTATAAATCGTCAAAATAGTATATTATAATGATCATATAATTACCTTTAATGTATGACACTAAAACTATCATAATCCTTATTGCGTCTCCTTAAACATATATTCTAAACCAATTAATTAGTTCACGACTAACTCCAATCAATGATAAATTCTAAGTATTAATAACGTATCCGATTAAAGCTTGTCAAATTTGTACACGATCTGTACAATAACATTGAAAAAAATTATATTACAAACACATAATGAAAACTTAAATTCATACGTCAATCTGTCACTTCCCTCGTATTGTCATTTACAGTATGAAAATATTTTTTAAAATTCATCTTCATTCAAAAATTCACTACTTTACCATACTATAATGGAGTAAAGTCGCTTGAATAATTAGGTCACATCTTTGATTTTTATTCACTATAAGCATGTTAAATTCTTTAGCACGTTAGACTATCATGATGACCCACATTCACCGCAGGTAGGCTCCGTTTTATCACTATGCCTGTCATGCTACAATACTCATACAATTTGTTGCGTGTCAAATTAGAATCACTTGTGGTTAACTATTAGATTAGGTCAAACGATGTTGGTACGTATGTTTCTACAAGATGAATGATGTAACTGTAGTTATTGGGGATGTTAGATTGTCTTAGACAGGACAAGTTAACTAACGAGACTCATATTTAGATACGAGATCCCAAGTTGACAAATAGCCTACCATGCTTTACGGAATTCAATTGTATTGTCGACATAAACTAAAAGAGTGTTGTTGCCTCGAGTTGATTCGACTATGATATCCATTGAACGGACGATATTAGACGAACTATGAATGACGTGATGGTGCTCAGTTCAATTTTGGCGACCATTAGTGACAAATGGCAACGTGGTATTTGAAAATGGAAGAACAAAACTGGTACGATGATAAGTGTTTCTCGTCTTAAAAATTTAGGACTTAGCGGTCTATGAAACCCGATGAATAAAGAATTTTAGATTTTTGACCTAAAATATTGTATTTCAATTAAATACTTTCACTAACTCAGATAAATAACGTGATTAAAAATTAATAATTAAAATTGAAGAAAGATTGGTAGGAAGATTAAAATTGGAAGGAGAAAATTAAAAGCATAAACATGGTTATGATTAAATTAATAGATTATTGAAGGAAATAGTTCACTTTTCTCGCCCTTTGCCCGACCATTTAATGACTTTGAATTATTGACTCATAATTTAAAGTAATATTTTTTTTACAATAATTATTATTTAAAAAGAGAGATGGGGCAAAACTGTAAAAAGCAATATGAGACAGAGACAGAGATAGAGACAGAGGAGTCAATTCAATTGAGTAAAACGGGTGCACGTGGATAGACCTGACACACGTGCACAATCATCATATCTGACTTTCTCTCTCTCTTCCACTCTCTCTCATAAAGGCATGCCTGATAACGACGTTGAATAAACTAAAAAACAAATTTTAATTATTTACTATTATTATGCGAAGAGAGATGGAATGGACGTCAATCTGCTCAACTTGCAGTTCTGCAGAGATAAGAGCTTGATATTTATTTATTTCAGGAATAGTTATTGTGATTCTGAAGAAGATAGAAACAAATCAACCTATTTCACCTTTTTTTAATTAATTAATATTCATTATATTTTTCTTTTTTAAATTATTTACAATGTAAGCATTAATTTATTTTCTAAAATTAAGTTCACCATATAATTCTACTATCAAATTGTCAAATTTTATTTTTTAATTATTACATTAATTACTGAATAAAAATATTATAACAAGAGATATAAAGATTAAATAGTATAATTGAAGAGTAAAATATTGAATTTTTAGTTCGATTTACAGGTATTATGTGATCTATTTTTTATTATAATCTAATTGAAAGTTGTTTTTATAATAAAAGTAGTTTTTAATATAAATAATTTTATTATATTTAATTTTGAAAATAATAATTTTGTCAATGTTGGTGTTATGATTGTGTAAAATATGATTTAAATAGTCTGATAAGAATAAGACTAAATTATAGGAAAGGGAATGACACGTTTGATTGTGATCTTTCACATGAAGATGAACCACTAAGAAAGCATAGCCATTTGATTGGACATTATTTTCATAAATTAATAATTTTAAGTAAGACAAATTTAATACTCGTTTAAGTTCAATTTCATCTTCAATTTGAATTTAACTGAACAAGTTGGGTTCCTAAAACCCTAATCAAACAAAGTTTAAGGCCAAATCATACGAAGCTTCATTTATAGCTTGATTTTGGTTAGTTTTTCGAGTTTTTTGCTGGTATTTATGTAGATTTCTTCTAGAGTTATTAAATATTTAAAAACTTGTTGGTTTTCATTTGTTTCGGTTTGGACTTGTTTTCGTTTCAATTGAAAATTGGCTTGAACGAATTGATACCCACTAAAATTCTCGAATATAAATGGATTAAACTTCTAAATAATACAAAGTATCGACTGAGTAACTAAGACATTGATCAAATAGTACAAGTGTGTTAGGAATGGGATAGACACGCGTGCGGGGTTCGTGTGGGAGTTGAAGGGAGAGGAGAGAGAAGATATGTACGAGAAGAGAACAAAAAAGAGGCCCTCGTGCAAATGGGTGGCATAAATGAACATCACTACTTTTTTCAATTATTTATTTCTTTTTGTTTGCTTTTTTAATTTATGATTTATTCGGCAAACAGCATTAAAAATCTCTTATTTATTTCCAACCAAGCGTGTGGTTAGATCTCTCTCTCTCTCTCTCTCTCTCTTCACTCTCTCCCATTTTGACTTTTGAGCCCTCTATCTAATTTTGATTCTAAGAAACATTTTCCAATAATATATATACGTAGACAAATGGATTGGTTTATCGACCAATATACACGACATTATGCTGAGAATGCACATTCTTAAACTAAATGGCAGTGCTCTGTAAAAATGAATACGATATGTTAATTATGAACACTCTGCTCATATTAATAAAAATATATAATCTCATATCGTTTGAAAAAAATAAAAAATAAGCAGTTTATAAGTAAAATTCTTTTTTCATCTAGTACGACACGTTTTAGACAAATCTTAAAATTAAATTCGCGTGGACTACGACTCAAATTAGACAATATTATATTAAGAGTACAGAAAAAACTCCACAAAATATCTTTAATTCAATACGATATTTTTGTTAAATTTTATCGGATGAGATTTACAATCTGTCTTTCTTCAAAAACCTTGAAAATCTCTTTGGTCTCTCTCTATCTCTAATTTATGATTGAATTATTGGAGCCATTGGTATTGATTAATCCAACCTGTAGTTCCGTGTTCATCTTTTTCAACCACCTAAATTCTATCATTGAAACATCTCTGTCTACTTGTTCTATCTCTATCTATTTGATTTTCCTTCCATTGGTTTTGTCTTTCTTGTGATAACCCAAAAACACCAAAAGAACGTAGAAATTACCATTAATCCTTTACGAAAATGAAACCGTAGGCAAAAGAGAACTATCTATTACGTTAAAAACGATTCAAAAGAGAGCATTCGATCTACTATCGATAAATGTAATAGAAGTTTAGCAATTTGATTCATCTTCAGCTCTCCTATCATCGTCATTTTTTTAACTTACTTTCGTCTTTTATTCGCATCGCCAGTTTTTAGACCTTCCAAATTAAAAAGAGTTTTGATTGTGAAAATTTCTGATTTTTTTTATTGGAAGAACAGAAAATGATCGTGCAATATTTATAATTAAAGTATGATTGAGACATGACACATTGACTTAAAACACATGTCCAAATTAAAACAAGCCACATAGTCTGCATCTAGAAAACTCAAATCTTATAAGTCTTCTCATGTATATCTCTAATTCCAAAAAAAAAAAAAAAAGTATTTGGGAAGGTATATTATAATCATTAAAAATTAATTAATTATCATATTTTGCAAAACTAAACTACCCATATATCGTCTAATTATACAATATTTGTTTTTCAAATTAATATATTTTTAAAGAATAATTGTGAGTTTTATGTTTTTTTTTTTATATTGTGGTGACATAAAAATGTTGAATAATTTAAGCACGAAAAACAATTTATTAAATTAATCTCAATCCATTTACTTACTTTTCGCAGTTTGCCAGTAATTTATCATAGTATTACAGTTAAAATCTTCGATTTGAATATTTGCATTTGTTAATATTACATATTGCAAAAAATATAATAAAGTATTTGCGTATAACAATTTGAAATAAAATGATCGTTTTATTGAAAAACAAAATTCCCTATGGATACATTTATTAAGATAGAGATGACATTTCTTAACATCTTGATTAAATTCATCATCTCAATCTCCATCTTTCTCTAAAAGGACATGTTTTAAAGAATAGTTTTCTTTTTTCTTATCTACAAAATTTGTTGTTTTAAAGTAAACGGGTTACATTAGATTTATTCTACAATTTTAACTTTTGACGCGATGTTTGCGTGTCACTTATTAATTGATTTGATGTACTAATCAATACAAATTATAAATAGCTAAACTACAATATCAATTGCACGAATCTTGCATAGATAAAATTAACGTGTAACACTAGAAAATAAATCTATAATTACTATCAAATAAACCTATCGTGATACAATATAATAAAATACAAAACATCAATAATATGATGTGAGTTTTGGAGATTTTTTTTTTCATAAAATATGCACTCCGTCAAAGATAGATGGAAGCAAATTCAACTTACTTTTGACATGTAATTGTCATTTAGTTAGCTTTTCATATACACAGTTTCGGTGTTCATGGAAGAAAAATCTTATTATATTAGAAAACAGTTTAGTTGAAAACTATGTTTGGATTACTTGATCTTCTTTCATTGTCGTCCATTTATTGTCTTAATCTATGATTTAAAAGTCACATTAATCAAATACGTGACATTTTGTAGATTTCTCGAGTAAATTGAAATTTTACGTGAATTTGGTTGGGTATTGATTTTAGAAGGTACAAACTGCAATATATGATCTATATATAATCTTTTTATATGAATAAAATTGAAATTTTTTTAGATTTATTTACGATATAAAATTGAAGCTGGCGTTTAGGGTTTTACAAATTTCAAGTTGGTATTAAGTGATTAGGGTTTTTGAACATTTAATTATGTGTATATATTGAGGGAATTGCTCGAGAGAGAATCAAAGTTCATTAAAGACAACATCCTGTATCCGTTTTGGGAGTCCACAGTTTGAAGTATTAGTCAAAGATTCAACTTTCAGTCAGAACGTAACTCTTTTTCTCTCTCTCATGTTCACATGGCAAGCAAAGGAGAGAGTGTTTTTTAGTTCTAAGGCAAATGGATTAAGAATAAACTCTCTCTCCCACAAATATTCACATGGTAAACAAGGAGACGAGAGTGTTATACAATGTTTATCAAAATAGATTAACAAAACTCTCTCTCTCTCTCTCTCTCTCTCTCTCTCTCATTTACATGGTAAAGAAGGAGGAGATAGTGTCTTACGCTGCATGTGACAATGGATTAACAACGTATGATGTTAACTATGCAGTTCGATCTTACATCATGACGTGTGTTTATGTGTTATTCATTTGTCGATGGAGTAAATCATCTTTGTCTCCATCTTCTATAGATACTCGAGCGTTTGTGAAAAGAGGGCAAAGTTTCTTGCAGTGTCTACGACAATAAATGGATGCTAAAATATTGATACATATACACTCTAACCATGTCATGATATTGTCCCTCTCCTCTCCTCTCCTCTCCTGTATTCACATGGTAAAGGAGGAGAGAGAGAGTGTGTGTGTGTGTTAGTGTCGATGGAAATGGATTGGGAGATCTAGCTCTGAATCATGTGAAATTAAATGCTCTTTTGATTTGGTCCACTTGGGTGCTTTGCATGTGCTTCTTCCCTTAATTTTTATTAACCCATTAATTACATTGTTTATGTTTCCAAACAACATTTATAACTCTCTCTCTCTCTCTCTCTCTCTCTCTCATCCTATGTCATTTGTTTCCATATTTTTACAGCCAACCCCATTCTAACCCATCTCATTAACAATAAATTCTGGATTACATTTTTATTTATTAATTTTTTTAGTCATTACCCACACTAATATTGCTTAATCTCTTTGTTTTACATTATTTCAGATTAAAAAATTGTAATAATATAGTAGGACGACATTGACATCTCATGATAACTTTAAAAAATTAAATTAAATTCAATAAAAAATTTTGTTTTTATTTTGGGTTTGAAGAACAGTCAAACAATCTTTATCCTTTACAATAATCTCTTAATTGCTGTCAAATATATTTGTCTATTTAATTATCAATGTCTTTCCAACCAAACATCCAAGCTCTCTCTCCCCGATTAAAATAATATATCTACATGAGAAATAAAGAATAATTATTAGATATATATTTTAATACAATATATTATTAGAATTATTAGTAAGTAAATGATATATAAATATTGAGAAATAATTTTTTTGTGATTTAATTTTATGGATGTGCTTTTTACTACGTGAGGTTTTAGAGTAGGGTCTTCCCTTGTAGGTTGCATGATTTGGCCTATCTGCCCTTCTCTCTCTTTTTCTCCCCACTTTCTCTCTCCTCCGTCCTCTCGTTCGGTGTTTCAGAGGTGTCTATAAATAGGTACGCTTTTGGCTGACATAAATCGGAGCGAGGCCATACCATATACAGCTCTGCACGAAGTTGGGTTGAAGCTTCTTGGGAGCAACAATGGCGGTTCTAATTGTGCTTCTTCTTGCATCGATTCTGGTTCTCTCTCTCTGTTCTGCTCTGTTGAGATGGAACGAAATGAGGTTCAGCAAGAAGGGTCTTCCCCCTGGTACAATGGGTTGGCCAGTATTTGGAGAAACCACTGAGTTTCTTAAACAGGGTCCTAATTTCATGAAAAACCAGAGAGCAAGGTGATGATCGTTTCTCAACGAATCCCCCGTTTTTCCATTAATTCTCAACATTTACAGATTTTCAAGCTTTGGGTGGTCATTAATAATTGTGAAATCTCCTCATTTTTTTGGTAAAAGAAATTGGCTGAAATTCATGATGAGCGAGAGAGTATGGTGACGATCAGTTCGTCACTTTTCTCTGTCTCTGTTCTGCGCAAGTTCTGGGTTTTTGTCAAATCTGATTAGATCAAACTTTAGTTTGGCGAAAATGACGAGTTTCATAAAAAAAGCTAATTTACTACGAAGAAAACTACTTTTCTTTCATGTTAATGTTGAAATTTGCTGATTTTTGAATTTATGAACAGTTATGGAAGCTTTTTCAAATCACACATTCTGGGCTGCCCTACAATCGTTTCAATGGATCCAGAGCTAAATAAATATATTCTGATGAACGAGGCAAAAGGCCTTGTCCCCGGCTATCCCCAATCGATGCTCGACATTTTAGGCAACTGCAACATCGCCGCCGTCAACGGTGGCGCCCACAAGCAAATGCGAGGAGCTCTGCTTTCTCTGGTCAGCCCGCCCATGATCAGAGACCATCTTCTTCCTAAAATCGATCAGTTTATGAGAGCCCATTTGAGTAATTGGGGCGGAAAAATAATCAACATTCAAGAGAAAACTAAAGAGGTTTATAGAAAATCTCTAGAAATTATCTCTGCCAACATGAAAATTCCTGGTTTAACATGTTCTTGGTCTGCATGCAGATGGCTCTGTTTTCTTCTCTGAAGCAGATCGCCGGAGTTGATTCTGGATCTCTGTTCGAATCCTTTGTACCGGAGTTCTTCAAGCTGGTTTTGGGAACCCTTTCGTTGCCTATTGATCTTCCCGGCACTAACTACCGGCGAGGGTTTCAGGTGATTTTTTCGACCACTTTCTCAGTACAATTTCAACTCTCTCTTTTTGTTTTTCAAGTTTCTGGATTTTGAAAAGTGTATGATTTGCAGGCGAGGAAGAACATAGTGAGTATCCTGAGAGAGATGATATCAGAGCGAAGAAATTCCATTGAAACCCAGAAAGACGACATGCTGGGGTATTTGATGAGCGAAGAGAATCGATATAAGCTCAATGATGAAGAAATAATAGATCAAATCATCACCATTTTATACTCTGGATTCGAGACTGTTTCCACTACTTCTATGATGGCCCTCAAATACCTCCATGATCACCCGAAAGTTCTTCAAGAGCTCAGAGTAAGTTTCAATAAAAAGAAATTTTCAATTTTTTTTTTTTTTTATTTTCATTATCTCAGCTCATAAAATTGCAGATTTGGTAACCATTTTGAACGGTTTTTTTTTTTGTTTTTTCCAGAAAGAGCATTCCGTCATTAGAGATAAGAAAAATCCCGAGGATCCAATCAACTGGGATGACCTCAAAGCCATGAAATTCACTCGCGCAGTAACTTTCTGACCACTTCTGCTGTAGTTTTTTCAGATCAGAATAAAAGAGAGGAAATATTTATGGTTTTTTTCTGATGCAGGTTATCCTGGAGACATCAAGATTAGCCACCATTGTTAATGGAGTATTAAGAAAAACGACGAAGGACATGGAATTGAACGGTGGGTTTCAACAAAATCAGAACCCAATATTCAACTTTTTTGTGGACCTTCGTCTGCATGTGTTTTTTTTTTTTGCTTTATGTTTATTATTTTGTTATGGGCTCAAGAAACAAACCCTTTTTTCTGCAGTTGACATCATTGCTTTTTCTGAATTTCTTATTCCATAAAGTTTGCACAGCTCACTTTTCCCTGCAATCTCACGCCTTTCACTTCAATATTTTTCTGTTCGTAAAAACCCACAAATAATACTAATTTACTGCTTAGAAATAGTTACGGAGAGGGTAAAACTCTGTTTTAACAGATGTTTCTTTTTTGGTTTTCACAGGATTTTTGGTTCCAAAAGGATGGAAGATTTATGTTTATACCAGAGAAATAAACTACGACCAGTTTCTTTATTCAGATCCATTGACCTTCAATCCATGGAGATGGCTGGTTCGTTCTCTTTTTTCCTCTCTGGGTTTTGTTCTTTTCCCTCAGAATGTCGTTATAAATTATCTGAGAAAATGCAGGGCAAAAGCGTAGAATCTCACAACTATTTCTTCATATTCGGCGGCGGAACCAGACAGTGTCCGGGAAAGGAACTGGGAATTGCAGAGATTTCGACTTTTCTTCACTACTTTGTGACTAGATACAGGTGAATAACGATTCCGATTCCGTCCATTTTCTTTTGTCTGTTTGGGAGGAGAGAAAGTGATGAGAAACTGAGGGAAAATGTTGAATTTGTCGCAGGTGGGAGGAAGTTGGAGGAGACAAACTGATGAAATTTCCAAGAGTGGAAGCACCAAGCGGATATCACATAAGGGTGATGTCATCTTGCTAACTAGTTTTTTTCTTTTTGGGGGAAATGATGTACAGAAAATACAGAGGATTGCTTAGAGAAATCATGGATATATGTAGAATAAGGTTCTAACAAAGTAGAACTAATCTCACTTAAAATCAACCTATCCTAGTTGTTTGGGTTTATTTCTCGGCTCGCGATGCTGCATTTTACGGTGTTTCACTCGTGAACAATCCATCTGCTCGCGCTTTTTTATATCAGTTGTCCATACTTCTTAAATCTCATATCGATCCCAACTTTAATCTTTGGCTTTTTAGTGAGCTAATCGAACAATCGACCTTGCCGTAGGCGTCGTTCATGCCCCCATTTTTGGGTTTTTTAACTAACCTCGTAGATCGCATAGCCTTGGCAAACTTGGGCTCCACAAAAACACAGCTTTAGCCATACCCAAGTTCTAAAAAATTGCATTAAGAGAAAATAAAGGCAGAAGAAATGATATATTTACATTTTAGAAAATGTATTTGTTTATTCTTTTATTAATTCTTATTTAAAATTTGTTGTAATTATTTTACCGACAAATGAACGAGACATACGAAATAACCATACGACAGTAGGAACTTACTTGCCGGCATTTCCCAAGTTAAACCACCGGAAAATAGATTGATTCCTTTCTATAAAAAATAATTCTTAAAAGAAAGAATGAATCAATAAATAAAATTTGTATTGAATCTTCTGGCTTTTCGAAAATTTAAAGATCGAGGGCTTCATTTTGCTACAATGACGAGCCGTTACATGAATAAGATCTCCCCCTCTCCTTCGATGATCAGTCGAATATTCCTCATGTTCCATCGCCATAATTATCCCGCTTTAGCAGAACAAAAATATATCACTCAAATCCATTCTTCTTCTTTCCTAGGATAATTAGCATAAAATAATCAATAATCTTGTTCTTCTTTCTGTATTAATATGATAAAAACAAAATAATGGCCCATGCAGGTCTCGAACCTGCGACCTTCGCGTTATTAGCACGACGCTCTAACCAACTGAGCTAATAGGCCTTGTTGTTTAGAATGGGGATCTTCAATGTATCAATAGAAAGTATATTGCATTACAAGTCCTTCAAAGATAAACACGATTTAGTTCTTTCCATTGACAAAACAACACGTGGCAAACCTTTTTAAGGTTGCTGACAAACCTTGGAAGTGAAACTAGTTTTGCTACTGGAAAAAATCATTTCGATATTACGCGCGAAAGAGGTGTTATACATGACGAGCAAATGAATTAGAAACACGTGCTGTAGAAAATCTGTCTGATTGGTGTTTGTTGCTACGGGCTTCGATGCGATTGAAATACAACAATGGCAACTAGAAAGAACCTCGGCCTCAGCCCTGAAGCTTCAGTTCAGTATTCTGAGTGATAATGGAAATCTAAGGAAAAAGATAAGAGGACAAAGTAAAATTCAAAG
Source organism: Begonia peltatifolia (assembly GCA_022433055.1). Lineage (NCBI taxonomy): Eukaryota > Viridiplantae > Streptophyta > Magnoliopsida > Cucurbitales > Begoniaceae > Begonia > Begonia peltatifolia. The sequence goes on from CM039527.1 coordinate 8,785,456, forward strand.
CTTTCTCTCTCTTCCCCCCCCCCCTCTCTCTCTCTCTAAACTTAACTTTCTTTCTCTGTCCATCTATATCATGTGTTTCTCTCTCATCACCCAAAAAAATATTTTTTGTTTCACCATTTTAGTTGCAGTAGAGTACACCATGTCTAGAAAAGAAGATGAACTCCAACCCATAAGTTGATACCAGTGGAGAAATAACGGGAAAGAAAGGAAGGTGGCTGCTAAATCCAAGAAGAATGGGTAGGGGAAGGGTGGAGATGAAGAGAATAGAGAACAAAATCAACAGGCAGGTTACTTTTGCATAGAGGAGAAATGGGGTTTTGAAGAAAGCTTATGAGCTTTCTGTTCTTTGTGATGCTGAGGTTGCTCTCATCGTCTTCTCCAGCCGTGGAAAACGCTACGAGTTTTGCGGTACCTCGAAGTAACTTTCTCTCTCTCTCTACATTGTCTTTCTTGGGTAGATCTCGAAGTTACTTTATCTGATCTTGATAATATTGAAATAATTTATTCTGTGTTTTCCACGTTGATTTCCAACACTGTCTCCAGTTTTGGGTGTTTTTTTTTTCATCTGGGTTTAGTCATAGATTATTATTTCTAATATTCTTTTTATATTAATAAGAAAATCATCCTCCACTTTATATTTTTGTTTGCTTTGAAAAATCAATTATTCATGTGTCTTGCCATTTGTCAGCAAGCTCAAAATGTTGGAAAGGTACCAAAAATGTAAGCTATGGGGCAGCGGAAGTCACCAAACCCAACAAAGAGCTCGAGGTAATTAAATTGTCTACAAATATTTAATATTTTTAACTATTTATAATTTAATGACTTCTTTATCATGAGAAGCAGAGTAGCTACAAAGCTAAGCTTTGAGTCTCTGCAAAGAACTCAAAGGTAATATATTAATTTATTATTTTCAAAACCAAGATTAAATCAATATTAAAATATTTCATGTTATTTTCAAGATTATTTAGTGTTGCTGGAATTGCAAATCTCACTTGTAATTGATTTGTAATGGTAAATTTCTTTTGTACTCAAAATACTATTTGGATACAGCGTTTCCAACTGTCATTGGTTTTAGTATAATTGTTTGTTTTTGTTTTTCAAAACGGCATTGTTTGTAATTTTGGGACAATGTGTGTATATGTGCGCATAAGGGAAGCTTCTTTATTTTTTTGCTTTTGGTACCCTAGAAACATTCTTGGAGATGATTTAGGTCCACTGAATTCAAATCAGCTCGAGCAGCTGCAATGTCAACTAGAGGCATCCCCTCAAGCAAGTTAGATCAACAAGGGTAATATTTTTTATCATGTTTTTTTTGGGATATTTGAAAGATGGAATCTTTATGGATCATCCGCCTGAGAAGTTTCAAATCTCATGTTGGTTTTAAGTTTGTTGAAAATTTAATGATGCAATTTCGATTATAACTAAACTCCAACCAGGGCCAGCTCTAAAAATAAAAAGAAACTTTCTCTAAAACCGAAACAATGTCTTCAATATAAAAGTTATGCAAGTATAGTTCTGAAATTGATTTTTTCAATATTCACATGTTTGAGTATAGAAATTCATTCGTATACTCACTATGCATATGTTTGTTGAAGATCTCCCGTGCCATAATCTCCTTTTCGAGCAAAATCTCACGTCGATTCATCGAAAGCCATCAGCTACAAAGAAAATACAGACAGCAAATATAAAACGATAAACCAAAAGAACACAGTCCTCTAACAAAAAAAAAAAAAAGTTAAAAACTAAACTCACAAAAAATATATAGTTATCGAAGGACCAGGTATGAAAATAATAATCCAGAACTTGAGATAACAAGTTATAGTCCCATCAACGAAGCAAATACTATACTACATTTTTTTTTAAAGTACAGCTTTAAGTATAACACTATAATTCTTTCTCTTCCAACATATTTCAAACCCAGTTCCATAACTCTCCCGCCCTTATTCCATCAATTTCTCATGCACTCTAAGAAGGACAATTCGAAATAGAGAACAAATGGTTTCGCCACAGAAAATCACGAGAAGCATCGCGAAAAGTCGTTTTAAGAACCAATGGATTGGAAATCGTGCAACGATAAGAGAAATAAAAAATATTACATGTCCATGGAAATAAGAAAAAAAAATGGGTTCCAAACTTTCCGTATTTTCAAGCACAACTCGGGACGGATTCATAGCGTGTATGAAACATCTAGTAAGGATCAAGTTCTTCCAAAAACTAGTAAGGTGACTTGTTGAGCTATAGAATAACAGTCCCTTTTTTGGGTTGTTTGGTTAGAAAGAAACAAAAGAGCTTTTCATGACACAAAATGGATTGAGTTACTCTGAGGTATAGTTTAGTTTTTATAGGTAAATGAGGCTTATGCTTGAAAACTTTAGAAGCTATTTCTAAATTTTCCAACTTTACTGTTTTTCTTTTTCGATAAATTGTTGGTTTTCGTTGCAAAAAAGAGAGCTAGTAAAGAGGGTGGATAAAGAATGATACCTTCCCACAAACTGGGCAGCTTTCACTTCTCTCCATCCACTCATATATGCATCCAAGATGAAAATCATGAGAGCATTTGGTCATAATCTTGGGATTTTCAGGAGTATATTCTGCACAAAAAATGCACAATTAAAGCATGAGAATTAGAGGTTCTATTCCATTAAAAACATATATCCTCTAAGCGGCTTTCAAGAGAAACAAACAGTTGAAGAAAACAAAAAAGCTACTTCTATGGAAAAAGGTCATAAATGGAGCAGAACACAACAGATAAGAGCCAGCAAAACATCTTGACTCACAAAAGATGCGACCCGATTATCATTTAATAAACAATGAGATTATATTTATGAAAGAGATTCAGCAAAATTATTGGAAAGATTAAGAACAAGAAAAAGTAAAAACAAAAAGGAGGGAATTTAACTACCTTCAAGACATGTAGGACAGGCATCCTCGTCTTCCGTAAATGCATAATGTTTCTCAACTGCAGTGGATTTTTTCGCAGAAGAATATTTTAATAAGGACTTCCTCAACTCGTCTCTAGATTCATCTTCACCAGTAGATCTATTCAACTTGTCAGCAGCCCTCAAAGCCATATCCATATCAATATCCCTACTCAGAGGCTCCAATTCTCTGTGCAAATGGCTAGAGCCCTTTTCACGGCTTGAAACTAGCCCATCGGGTTGCAGGTGGATATATCTTGGGTCAGCATCATAAGGCAGTGGAAATGGAGGAGAATGATACATATCAGGCAAGGAGTTGTCAAAAGATGCAGTGGAAGTCAAAGATGTCACCCCCTGAATAGATGTAGAAAAGGAATGCACTTCCCCTCTTCTGAAAAGTGATGTATACTACAGAACACAAGAGATAGAAGAGTTATTTTATTCTTTTCTGCCATATCAGAAAAATTATTTTGTTTATTGAACGTTCAAAGAAATGATAAAACAACAAGAAAATGGGTCATGGGTCCATCCCAATTGTCCATATTTGGATTGCAGAAATGGTCTACTAACAAAATGCTGGTCATTTACAGCCAAGCCTGTGACTCTTATCCCCTCAACAGGATACCACTCTCTACGACAAAAATATCATATGAAGATTAAACAGACAAGTGTTCATACATGTATTACAAGCTTAAATGCAGAAATAAGAAACGTCGAGTATCAGTGGCAGAAGTAAAAAATGCTTATGAGGAAAATTTTACTCTACAACCACTATAAACCACAAGAAACTTACCACATTTGAGAAGTTATTAACAAAGCAGCTAAGACATATACAGTTCCCATATGCTGGATTGTCTGGATTAACATTATCTTCGAAATTTCCAAAGTTTAAACAGCAGCAAACGGAACCCATTATTACTTACATCAGCTTCAATCTCCTATTTCCAAAATCGCTTAGAGAAATATATGGATAGATAGAGATTCGGAGGAAGCGAGCTCGCAGAAGTTCCAACCTCTGCGCGCCAAGTTTCGTCCTTTATAAACAAGCAAGACTCCTTTACGAGAATTTGTCGAGGAGATTCGCCTATCATGCAGAAAGTGACTGTGTTGAGTAATACATCAGAGGATTGTCACAAAAACAAATCGATTAATGAAAACACAACTTCCAATTTCGACAAACCCTGCATGACAGTCAAACTCCTATCATATAATTTAGCTTCAATTAGTTTATGAATTGGCAGCACACCCATGGGACAGTATAAGTATGTCTACAATATTCTGTACTAAGCAGAAGGCCAAAGCATAAACATGCTTAAGCATGAGAAAAGGAGTTATTTTTTCCTCATCGTAGAACAACTTAGACAATCAAAAAGCTACCAAGCCAATCACCATTATCCTCCCGCAAGCATTGATGAGCTTAGCACACCTATTATCAACACAAAGAATACAAGCATTCTCTATCGGTAATATTACTCATTTCAATTGCATCGAAAAATTCAAAATTTTCAGCATGAAATCCACCAAAACAGACCCATAAACACGTAAAATTATCAAAGATGATGACCCGTTGGAAAAGACCCGAGCAAGCATCGTTTCTAAGAAAAAGACCGCTTTGAAGACAACGAAAAGTAGGAGAAAAAGAGAACACAAGCGACCTTGGTCGGCAATGGCGAGAGAGATAGGAGGACTGGAAATCAGAAAATTGGTGAATATGGGAGTGTGGAAGAGATCAATCTGCTTTTCATGGAAAAGATCTTTCCTTTTTCCCAATTCTAAATACGGGTGCACGTATTTGGATACTGAGCTCGGGATATTCAGAAGAAATAGGCAAAGTTGGAGCCAAATCAAATCTCTCTCTCTCTCTCTCTCAAGAAAAAGGAAATCTTCAAAAAATAGAAGCTGTTATCGTTGTAACATAATATTTAAATATCCACATCTTAGATTTGGTTTTAATTATTTATGAGTATCATAATATATAAATTGTTCAAATAGAATATTTTTTGTAGCAGTAAAAAAAATGTCACGCATGCGTGACACAGCTAAACATTAAAATAAGATGGACGTTATCCTTAATTTATTTTTATTATAATTTAAAAACATATTTTCTTATTATATATCTTAGATTGTGTTCGTAATAATTTAATATAATAAACAAGTACGAAAACAATCAAAGAAATCCTCTGAACTTATTATCCAGTCCAAAAAATTTATAAATAGTTTATAATTTTACAAAACGACCAGTTGACTAGCTGTGATATACATATTTTAAATGATTAAAAATTGTACCATGATTTAAATTATATGTATTCACGAAGAAAAGAGAGATTATGTCACCATGAATTTAATTAATTAAAACTAGAACAAATGAAATCCTTCTACTATTGTTGAAAACTTAAATATCAAACTAGTAATAAAATAATTTTATTTTAAATAAATACAACAATAAGTATAAACTATAGTCTATAGATGAGTAATAAATTATTGGTATAAGAATAATTACGGACCTTCTAAAACTATTGAGTTTAAAAAAGGAAAAAAAAAATATATTATATCGATGTTAGTTCATTGATTTTTGAATTAATTTTTTAGAACAATAGACAACCGGCGAGTTAGCATATTATTTACGATTGTGATCCTTTAATTTAATTTTTTCAAAGTTGGTAGCATATTATTTTAAGTAGCACGTTAATGACTTTTGTCACATTAATTGTAGATGGAATTTAATTTGATATGATATAGTTTTACATGAATTCTTATTTTAATCCGGGGTGTCACTTGTTCAAAGTTGCTTTCTTCTACCTTCCAAGCTCGAAGCAATTCAAAATGCCAAAACTTCGATTCCTCACACTCCTATAATTAATTATTAATTAATTATAGGAGTGTGAGGAATTCACCCAAAGAAAAAAAAAACAAAACAAAACAAAACAAAAGATCGTACGTAGCAATTTGAAAACTTCAAAGAAATCGTATTTCTTCGCCCGAGTAATGATGGTCATATTTTAACGTCACTTTGACACATCAATGATTAACTCATAAATTAATAGATCACTTGTGCGGATAAAGTATAGACAATACGTCAACAACGAGATTATAGTATAAAATTACAAGATAAATATACCCTTTACATTCTCAATTCAATCTTGATTTTCTTTTCATTGGCTAGCGCTCAAAGAAAAATCAATTAAATTGAATCAAAGTCAAATGCAATAAGAAGCACACGAAACGCGTGGATACTCGACTCCCCATCGGGAACCATGACAAATGTCATCTTAGACCTATAACCAAACAACTTATCAAAAGTAGGTGGAACAAAATGAAGAAATAGCAAAAACAAAAGCAGCTCTTTACCTTCATCTTCACCCCCAAATGTCCTTTTTGATCTGTTTGGAGGTAGGAAATGAACCAGCTCCGCACAGTCGCTGCTTCCACTTTACAGTTGACTAGTTTTTTCATGAACAGAAAAAAGAATCTTGGTGGGCAATTCTGTATATAAATCTGGATAAACTCAGTTACATCATAGCAGAATTGAAAAAGAAGAGAAGGGATAGAAGAAGGATAGAAAGGAGATTATTTTAAGACTGATTTGAAGAGGGATGTCTTGGGTTGTGGTGACTCTTTTTCTGTGTGTTTGTTTTGGTGAGTTTTCTGAGGGAAGGCTGGAGAAGAAGCTTCCTTCTGCCGCCATTGTCGGAACTGTCTATTGTCATACTTGCTTCCAAGAGAAATTCCCGAGGGCAAACCACTTCATCTCAGGTAAAAATGAAAAAAAAAATTAAGAAAATAATGAAGTTCACTTTCATGTCCTAAAAATATAAAATCTAAGGTTGGGGTTATTTTCAAAAAATTCCTCCACTGGGAAGGGGAGCTCTTTGCTCGACCCTCTCTTATTTCTCCTCTTTTATTACGTTCTTCGATTCTCAATACAATTTTTCACTGCTGATGCAAGAAATTGTTACAAGCATTAGCAGAAAAATAGGACAGTGTTGAAAAACAGATGTTCAAAAGTACTAATTTCATCTAAACCTTCTGTATATTATTGAATTTTTTCACAAAAGAACTTATCTTTTTTTTTTTTTTGTAAATCTCTACAGGTGCATTAGTATCGGTAGAATGCAAAGAGGAAATTTCAAGGCCAAGTTTCAGAGAAGAAGCAAGAACAGATAAGCATGGAGAATTTAGGGTTCATTTACCTTTCTCAGTTACCAAACAAGCCAGGACAATTGAGGGATGCTCGGTGACAGTGATCAAAAGCAGTGAGCCATTTTGTGCGGTGGCTTCCATGACCGCTTCATCTTCTCTTATTTTGAAGTCAATAGACGAACAGACTCACATTTTCTCAGCTGGATTCTTCACTTTCAAGCCTAAAACACAGCCAAATATGTGCAACCAAAAAGCGCATTTGAGAGATTTTGATTCTGTTAAAAGTGTTCTTCCTCCACCAATTGAGATTCCACCTCTTTCTCCACTGCTTAAAAGCCCCGCAGCATCAAAATTTCCTACATTTTTCACAAAATTTCCCATCATTCCTTCACTTCCTCAACTTCCGCCATTGCCGCAACTCCCTCCCCTCCCGAATCTCCCAGGAATTCCATTACCAGGAAAGAACAAGGTGTTTGAATGTCCCAAAACCCCAAAAACTGGAACAGTACTAGAACAAGAGGAGATCTATCCCGAACCTTCCTTTCCTCCATTTTTCCCAAAAAATCCCTTTCAGTCACCATCGTTTCTTCAGCCAAATCCATTGCAGAGACCTTCAAGTATACAAAATCCATTTCAATCTCCGCCATCACTGTCCTTCCCTTTTCCTCAGATTCCAAATGAAACTCCTCCGCCATCATCTTCCTCATCTTTTCCATTCCTGTTCCAGCCTGTTCCTGGGATTTCTCGCCTTCATCCATTTTCTTCCTTAAAGAAAGCTAAATTTAATACAAAACTCCATTAGCGTTTTCCTAATGACGAAAAGAAGAATGTTGTGTTTTTATTTCACCAGAATTCGTTGTATGAATAAGTTTGTGAGATCCAATTTACAGAATCGGGTTAACCAAGTCGGTATTGTGTTTATGTTTACTAAACCAGCATTTTTCTTACAGTGTTGGCCAAAATTTACTAATCTAGCAGGATACGAAGGACGAGGTAATTACAACTAATCTCGCATGAACATAATTGTTAAATGTATTGTATCGTTGTTTAAAAAAAACCTAAAGTTTAAAGTAATTATTGAAGAAGTTTCATCATAAAAAATGACGATATTTTCAGTTAGGTACCTGAGTAGCTTACAAATCCTATTCAAACCCTAAACCTAAATCCGGTAAAGCAACTTTACATCCTACAAACAGATCAGTATGGCTAGAACGGAAATAATTCGATTTCATCTCAATCACGAATCTGTAGATAGATAAACAGAAGTCATACCCGGCGTGTGCATGTTTTTGATAGAGAGCGAGAAATATCTTAAACCCAAACAGCATAGCCGCCGTCAGTCAAGAAGGAAACGGCGGAATCCAGAGCTCCCAAAACAGATTTGTTGAGATCCGTGCCCAAACGCGTGGGTTTGTAAAATAAATAAAAGCAGAAACCTGTTTTGGAACACATGAGAGCAGAAGACTTGTCTGCTAAGTTTTTGAGTGGGTGGTCTTCGACAGCAGATACAGAGAGAAGAAGGAAGATACAGAGAAAAGAAGGAAGACTTAAAAGCATTGGCTAAATCTCCTCCCCGTCTTCCTTAAAAGCTGAAGAAGCTCGGTGAGGTTTTCTTTATTCTTGTATCATCTATTTGTAGATGATAATGTTGCACCGAGACTTTAGTGTACCCATTATTCGTAGGTGAGGGTGGATGTTCGAAATGACCGGTCCCATGGTTTTTACCCTTTTTTTGGTTTTCCACGCTAAAATCTCACTGAGTTTGATTGCTTGGTTATTATTGTGCTTGTTGGATTAAATGGTTAAACAGTGATTTCTTACTTTTCAAACCAGATGGAGCATTCATGTTGTAGTCCTTGTACCGAATTCGAATCATAAAAAATAGCCCGATTCGAATAGTAACGTTGAATGACTCCAACTATCATATGTGGAAAGGAAAAATGAAGAATCTCCTCTATGTGAAATACTATTATTTGTATTTGTTTGCTGATACAAAGCCAGTGGATAAATTTGACGTCGAGTAATAATTGTGTCATCATCAAATGTGCAGTTATATTCGTCAATGAGTAGATGATAACGTTATCAATCATATTAGTGAGGAAAATAACGCTTAGAGCTTATGGAAAAATCTTGAGAAGTTGTATGTTCGGAAGACCGACAACAGCAAGTTGTATTTGATCAAACAGTTTATAGAGTTGAAGTACAAAAATGGAAAAGTAATGACCGATCACTTAAATACATTTTATGGAATTATCAATCAATTAGCTGTAATGAAAATCAAGTTTAACGAAGAGGTTCAAAGGTTGATGCTTCTTGGAACCTTACTAAACTCGTGGGAGACGTTTATAATGTCATTATGAAACTCGACTTCAAATAGTGTTTTGGCTATTGATGTAGTCAACAGTAATGTGTTAAATGAGAAGAAAGTCGACGAGTTCTTATTCTTCACAATCAGATGTCCTAATCACCGAAACACAGGGGGAGAAGTTGGAGCAAAGGTCTGGGTAACAAAAATCGAAATCAAAGCAAGTCGATAAAATACACCAACTTTGAGTGTCATTATAGTGGCAAGAAATGTCACATCAAGAGATTTTTTCGAAAGTTTATTCAAGAGAATTTAAATGTCAAAGGAAAGGAAAAGAAAAACAAAGAGAATGATACATGCAAGAAGGTAGCTGTAACCACTGAGTACTTTATTGTGTACGACGGAGACGTAGTCAATGTCGCCTGCCAAAATATGAGTTGAGTGATTGATAGTGATACTTCTATACATGCTACTTCACGGATGGATTTCTTCACGTCATACACTCCTAATGGCTTTGGAAGTATAAGGATGAGAAATGATGGCGTTGCAAAAGTCATTGACATAGGAGATGTGCGTTTGGAGACTGCATGAATTTGATTTCGACCGGCAAGCTCAATGACGAAAGGTTTTGCAACACCTTTCGTGATGGAAAATGGAAGTTCAGCAAAAGCTCTTTGATTGTGGTGAATGGAGAAAAATGTTCTTCATTGTATGTGATGCACGGGAAGATAGTGGATTCCACAATCCATTTTATGGACAATCAAACCGCAGTAGAACTTTGTCACAATCGACTTAGTCATATGAGCGAGAATAGATTGATGACTTTAGCCAATAATAACATTCTCTCAGGTATAAAAAAATAGCTCTCTAAAGCAGTGTGGTCATTGTTTGGCAGACAAACAAACTCGAGTAGCCTTCAAGAGAGCTTCTCACTTGCAAAGACAAGGTATACTCGACATAGTGTACTCTGATGTTTGCAGTCCGATGAAGACAATAACACTTAGTGGTGCGTTGTACTTCGTGACTTTCATCGACGATCATTCTATAAAGATTTGAGTGTATATGTTGAAGTCAAAAGATCAAGTGTTAGACGTCTTTAAGTAGTTTCATGCTCGTGTGAAAAGAGAAACAAATGTGAAGGTCAAGTGCATCCAGACAAATAATTGAGGTGAGTACTATGGTTCTTTTAATAAATATTGCAAAGAGTATGATATTTAGCATATAAAGACACCCTCGAAGACTACTCAGTTGAACGGATTAGCTGATAGCATGAACAAGACAATTGTTGAGAGGGTGAGATATTTGCTTTCACAGTCACAGTTACCGAGATCATTTTGGGGTGAAGCTTAGTGGTTCATCTTTTGAATATCGCGCCGAATGTTCCTTTTAAGTTTCAAAGTTTCGAATAGGATGTGGTCAAAAAAATAAGTTTCTTATAGTCATTTGCGCATATTTAGGTGTAAAACCTTTGTTCACATTTCGAAAGACAAGATGTTGAAGCTCGATATGAAGATGGCTGTGTGTGTTTATCGGTTATGGTATTGATGAGTTTGACTACAGGTTCTACGATCCGAGTGTAGAAAAAACTTTTTAGAAACATGGATGCAGTGTTCGTAGATGACAGAAGCATAAAAGACACCGATAAGACGGAAATGACAGAGAGATATAATGATGATCTAATCGATTTGGATCCAATTTCTACACCTGCAGAGCATTCCGATCAAGGAGGAACGGAACCAGAGCATGATACCGGTTCCGCAAATGGCGAAGTCTCCACAACTGATGATGTTGAACCGACTGAGCAAGTCGAAGAAGAGGTTCAAGAATTACTAGACGAACCTCATTTGAGAAGATTCTAGAGAGCGGTGTCATTCGACGAGATACACTTTAGATGAGTATGCGATGCTCACAGATGTCGGAGTCATACACTTACCGAGAGGTGATTTCTGTTGATGGGAAGAAATAATGGTTGAAAGCTATGGAAGAGGAGATGCAATCTTTTCACAAAAATCACACTTATGACTTGGTGAAGCTACTACAAAGTAAGAGAGCTATAAAAAACAGACGAGTCTACAGGTTGAAGACCAAAAATACAAGCTCACAGCCAATGTATGAGGCTCGGTTAGTTGTGAAGGAGTACAATCAAAAGAAATGAATCGACTTTAAATAAATTTTCTCACCGATGGTGAAGATGTTCTCAATATGAGTTGCTTTTGGTTTAGCGGCACAGTTGAATTTGCAGACCAAACAACTTGATGCGACAACTGTGTATTTTTACGGTGATTTGGAGGAAGAGATTTACCTGGAGCACCCCGAATGATTCAAAATTAGAGGAAAATAACAACTTGTGTGCAAGTTGAATAAGAGTTTGTATGACCTCAAACAAGCTTCACAGTAGCGGTACAAGAAGTCTGACTCTTTCATGGTGAGTCACAGGTATAGCCAGAGATAGTCATACCATTGTGTGTTCATCAAGAGGTATTCCAATAATGACTTCGTTATTCTACTCTTGTATGTTGACAATATGTTGATCATAGGCCATGATACTAGCAAGATTGCTTAGTTGAATAGATAATTGAACAAGTTTTTTGCGATAAAGACTTGAGTGCGGTGAAAAAGATACTTGGCATGAAGATTTCTCGTGATAGCAAGAATGAAAAACTTTGGTTGTCTCAAAAAGACTATGTCGAGAAGGTACTTAAAATGTTCAACATGAGCAAAACCAAAGTTGTGTGTTCTCTATTTGCAGGTCACTTCAAGTTCAATTTGGAGCAATGTCCTGTAAGTGAGAAAGACAAGACATACATTTTGTGATAAGTTGTCATGCAAAGGCAAGGAGAGTCCGTTGAGGTCTAGCTCATACTAGTAGGGGTGCACAATCCCACATTATTTTGAAAAGTGAAAAATGCATGGTTTATAAGTGAAGTTCTTCTCCCAACGTAGTACAACGCGTTTTGGGGCTAATTCAAAGAACAAATTCGTGCGTGCTTTTGCCCAAAACGGATAATATTATAATAGTAGGACCATGAGACGTTACAAAGAGTATCAGAGCTATTGGGCAACCGGAAATGTGGATAATGAAGACGTTGGGCCCTGAAGAGGGATATTGTGACAGCCCACCATGTGAAAGCAATGAGGGCTCAGTGGAGCCTAACCCATGCTAATGGGGTGTACAATCTCACATTGATTGAGAAAGTGAAAAATGCATAGTTTATAAGTGAAGTTCCCTATTCTACCTAGTACAACGCAGTTTAGGGTTGACTCTATGAATAAATCTATGCGGGCTCTAACCAAAAGCAGACAATATTATATTAAGAATATCGAGAATACTGAGTGACGTTACATATTTTAATTGGGTCCCATGGTTTTTTATCCATTTTTGGGTTTTTCATGCTAAAAGTCTCACCTTGGTTTGATTGCTCGGTTATTATTGTGTTTGGTGATTAGAATGTTAAACAGGGATTTTTTACTTTTCAAGATTTGTCTCCAATTATCTTTACAAACAGAAATGAGAAAATATCATTTTGTACAGATATGAAAGTAAAATTATTTTACTTATTTAAAAAATACAGAAGATAAATATTAAATATAATTGCTTTAGAAAAAATATATTTTTAGCCTCTATAATTTATAGAGCAATTTAATTTTTCGTAATTTCAATTTAATTTTGAAAAAGTTTAATTTATTTTCTTCATTAAATTTAATTAATAATAATTAAAAAGATCATATTAAAATTAGAGAAAAAAATATTAAAACTTAGGGACAAAATAAAACTTAAATTTTATTAATTAATAAAATAAATATTAAATTATCCTAAGTTAACGAACTAATATTTTTGACATTAAACTAAAACACAGGCGATTGCATTTTAACTATTGGCGAACAGTTGTTGATTGCGTGAATATGAAATTGACGTTTCTTTGTGTATTTTCGCACTTATTTTGAAGATGTGCACGATTACATTTTAACTGTGGTCGATCGAAAAAATTAAATTATTAATAAATAATAGTTTAATATTAGAATATAATTTAAAATTTATTTACCTAGTCACGTTGTAATTTATAGTTGTTATTGATAATTACTCTTAAAATTATGGAATTAAAATGATAGTTTTAACCTGCAAAAAAAAAAAAAAAAAAAAAGATGTGCGTGTTTCTCACTCACAGTCACCGCCTTTAGCAAAGTTTCGTTTCATTTCCTGAAAGTTAATATACTCAGTCCTTCTCAACTAGAGCAAGTTTCCTCCCTCCTCCTCCAAGTTTATTCTCTATTCATTCGCACTCTGATCTTCGCGCTATTCAAGCTCTCGCTTATGGCGGAGCAGAGCCTCAATAAACTTACTGATGCTCTCTTCGCCGACGGAAAGCCTTTGTCTTCCCCTGATTTTTTGCAGTGTCTGCGTTCCGACGACTCGATTAGACGAGAACTCCACCTGTTCTATTCGATTCTCCAAGGAGGTCTTTGCGTGCTTAGCGATGATAAGCTCCGATTTCAATCATGGACCGAGTCCCAGATCCAAGCTGTTTGTTCAATTGCTCAAGCGATCATTCTCGCTTCCGGATCGTATTCAGGTGCACTGCCTCACTTCCATTGATGATTTTCTTTTCGATTTTGGTTTTCCTTTTTTGTTTTTTCTTTCTGAGTTTCTTTGTTGGTTTTTATTGTTGGCGGATTTTCAACTTCTTTATCATTGACAGAGAGAGAATACGGTTTCTTGATGAAAAGAGCTGCTTAATTTGCTATTTACGGCAAATTTTTACTTGCCGAAATGAAGACGAATCAGCTTTAGGTCTATATTTTTGTGTTCATCAACAGTCGTGTTTCCGGAGTTGAGAAAAATGCTTTGAAATTGCAATAGGATGAGTTGATTAAACTATTTGTGGCGATGCTAATTTGATTGATTGGACAGGTGAGCATTCAGAAGCTGTAATTGTTGCCGTTGTTCAAAAATCACTGGAATTTGCTCTATGCTTCTTAGAAAAATCAGAGTATAAAGGAGATGATTTCAGTATCCAGGTTTGTGACATTTTTTTTTGTGTTTTCTTAAAAATGCTATTGATTTTTTGGTTTGTTTGCATATTTTTTTTCTTGCATCCTTACAAATCATTCTAATTATCTTTTGTTCCCTTTTATGTTGAATGTTGTTTGACGAACATGTATTGTCATGCTATATCTGTCAGGCACTTTGCGTCTCATGTGCTTAAGTTTTAACGTTGAGTTTTTAATACTGGCTACCATTCATAATAGTAATTTTTTTGTATTATTGTTTGAATCAAGAAATGAAATGAGTTCATTTAATCCATTCAGTAAATGCCAAAACTTGAAATGTCTAGACTATTTTAAAAGAGCTTCTTTTTTGAGGGTTGATTTTGAAACAATCAAAGTGAGCTTCTGCATGTAGTTTAGATTGACTCCTCAACATATTTTGTACCTAGCACCTGCTTTAAGTATTTTCCTTATATGCAAGCTGCCTTATTATTATGTGTAAGCTGCCTTATTATTATGTGTAACTATGTGTGACTTGAGTGGTGGTCAATTTTCTTCTAGAACAATATGTTACAACTATTGGAGATTGCTTTGGTTAATGGGACAAATAAATTACATGACTCCTTACCAACGTGTTCTGAGAATAGCTTCTCAGACCTGCAAGCTATCGATGGTGGAAATTCTACTACTATTGAGTACGATAACTACATCATGTGTGGTCATCAAGGTACCATTTCAGTGTCAACGAAATATAATTTTCACATTTTTTTCTGTGTATTTTTTATATTCATTGAATTTCATATTGTTTGAGAAGGTGCCAGTTGCTCGGGAGAAGAGAAACAAGTGGATAAACTTTTGATGAGTTTAACAGCCGAATGCATGCAACCTGATCAGCAGCTCTACGGATTCAGAGACCGACCTTTTATCAATGATTTACGCAAGTTGGTTTCTTTATCCCAGCATTGGGTGGTTTCTCACTTGGTTGGTATTCGGCGCTTAGTTATGATTTGCAATGAACTAGTTGGGCTCCCAGATAACCTTGAGGAGAAGACAACAAATGCTAATTTCTGCTTGAGACTGACATTTGGTTTAAAGATTTTAAAGTTACTGAAAGATCTATGTAGGGAGATTTCATATGTTGAGTATGATGCTTCATTTGTGATAGCTATTGCTTCATTAGCTGATTTATTACCTAACTTGTTTAGGATTGGTTTTGAGTTTGTGAATGGATCTGCTGCCGATGGTAGTTTTGATAGCGTCGTTATGTTACTACTTGAAGAGTATCTCGGTCTTGTACAGGTTGTCTTTTGCAATAGCTATGTGTATCAGAACATCCTAGCATGTATACTAGCTTCAATACTGGAAAATTTGAGTTCTTCCATCTGGAGATACCGGGGTTCTACTATTGGCATGAAGCTTCCTTTAGTTTACTTACCTAGAAGTGTTCTTCTAATATTGAAATTAATCAATGACGTTAAGAGACAAACAGATCTCACTATGGGATTCGAGGAGCTTGATTTACATGGGCATTTCCCTGCATGCAAAGCTCGATCTGAGATGGTTCCTTTACAGAAGAAACATTCAGCCAAAGAACTAATGAAAGTAATTCTCCCTTCATCAAGTCCCTGGGTTGATGATCTGATGCATCTACTTTTTTTTCTTCATTCAGAAGGAATAAAGTTAAGGCCAAAAGTTGATAGATCATTATCTAATTGTGGAAAAAGTGATGACAATGCAGAACAAGAAAATGCAGTTTGTCATGAAGATGAAGCATTGTTTGGAGATCTTTTCTCTGAGAGCCGATCAGCAGTATCAGTTGATGGATTTGATCAGCAACCTATTACTGTCAATTCTAGCCCCAATCTTTGCAATATGCCTATTCAAGCTGTAACGGAATTATTGAGCTTTCTTAAGCATTATGTCTTCTCTCCTGAGTCAGATTCATCTATTTTCGAGAATGCCTGTAGGAGACTCAGTCAAAACCATATTGATATTTTGCTTTCCTTGCTCAATTGTCAGTTCTGCTTTTCCGAAGACAAGGCTTCTGGTAGCTGTGGCACTTTACGTGGAGAGAGAAAATTTAGCCACGTCCATGAAATTTGCTTTGGACTGCTCCACAAACTCCTTACATCACATTCTCTATCAGATCCTATTGAGGATTACCTTGTTGAAAAAATCCTTAAAGCTGAAAATGATAACCTTGTTTACAATGATCAGGCCCTAACCTTGGTGGCTTACATGCTCTTTTGCCGACCGGGGCTTTCTGGTACTCAGTTGAGAACCAAAATTTACAGGAAGTTTATTGCTTCTGTTGTTGGAAAAGTTAAAGCTGTTTGCTTAAAGTCTCCCAGCATCCAGCTAATTCTTGGGAAACTTCCATCTATTTTTCACATTGAGATTCTTCTTGTTGCGTTTCACTTATCTTCTGACGAAGAAAAGGCAAAACTAGCAAAATTGGTATTTGGTTCATTGAAGAATATGGATGCACCCTCAGTACATTTTAGTAGCGCTCAGTTGTCATGCTGGGGCTTATTAGTTTCAAGGTTGATCATTGTACTACGCCATATGGTGCATCATCCATATGCTTGTCCGCCGTCATTTCTTTTAGATTTTCGGTCCAAGATGAGGGAAGGCTCACATCATGGTTTCAGCCATCCTAATGAGGTTAATGATCATTTAGCATCTTGCGCTGCAACTATTGTTAAGAATATAATCGGTACAGCGAGTGAAACGGAACCTGTTATCAGCATCCTAATCAACCAATTGATTGATATTTCTGAACCTCCTGTTTCACTTTTCCATGATGATCTGTCCATAGAGTGTTCGTGGTTGAATCTTGATGAAACTTGTGTTACATTTTCTTGGATTTTGGGATTATGGAATGGTAAACAACCTGCAACAATTGAGGACCTTATCATTGAAAGATACATTTTTATACTATGCTGGGATTTTCCTAAAGTGAAGAGTTTGGACCATCTTCTGCCATTTTGTAGTGAACCACAGAGTCTGGACTTTTTTAATATGGCATATTTCTTCCGTTTTAGCCACTTAATTGGACATCACCGTGATGTCATTGAGAATTGCCCAAACTTCCTTGCAGTTGTCATTGCTTTGATTCATCATTTGAATTCGATACACAGATCTGAGATCTTAAATGAATTCCACTGGGATTTTATGAGAAATGGCTTATGGTTGTCTCTAGTATTATCCTTAGTTAATGTGGGCATATGGAAATACTGCATGAAGAATGCAATTCCTGGGATTGTTCCTTTGTCAATGGAAAGCACATCCAGGGATAATGAATACACCACTTTTGCTGAAAGCATAATTTCCTTACTTGTTGAGTCTGGTCATGTTACAATTCTAATCAAGGAGTTGTCATCTATGCTGAGCAGATACGTAATGGTTCATCAGAAAGCATTTGTGGAAACTCTTGATTGTAGGCTGAATTCTAAGAGTTGTTTCTCCCCTCTTCTGCTTCTTAATTGCTCAGGATTTGATAAATGCCCCCAAAATGAAATCCTTGAAAAAGTTGGTGTTACTTCTAGCCAGTTGACATTGGTTCACAACCTTTTATCCAGATTGGACAATTTTACTGATAAAAAATCCTCCGGAATTCTATCTAGGGCGTTCTGGGAATGTATCTTGCACGGTTTCCCCTCTCATCTCGGAATTTCAAGTGGAATTTTTCTGTCTTGTTCCCTTATTATAAGAGGAATTATTTCAGTTCTAGATGGAATCTTTAGGATCATGTATGGCAAAGAAAATATCATCACAGACACTGATGTAATTCATCAGATAATCGATTCAGTAATGACCATAAAGTTTGATAGTACGTTTGAAAGCATTCATGGTAAATGTGAAAATATCTATGATACTTTGACCGCTGGTTTAGAAGGATCAGATTACACGGTTCTATTTCTGTTAAAGCACATGGAAACCTTTATAAGGGACATAAATGGCGGAGGACTGAGTGAGAGCAATAATTTTGAATGGATAATTGTTAAATTCGTTGATATCTTGGATGGTCTCCGGAAAGATATGTGTAAGCCTTTTATTTTCCAATTTTACATTGGTGCTGAAGATGTATCAGAAAAGGTGAAGGAGTTTTATTTGTTTAAACGCAGTGATCTCTTGGTTCTAATTGACTCATTGGATTGTTGTGATTCTGAGTTGGTGAATCTCAAGGTTCTTGGTTTCTTTGTTGACCTCATGTCTGGAGAGCTATTTCTTGAATTAAAGAAGAGGATTCAAAATAAATTCTTTGGTATGGATATTCTTACACTGTCCAAATGGATGGAGAAGAGGCTATTAGGTTTCATAGAACAGGATGCAGGTGGGGTCAAATGCACAAAAGGAACTTCTGTCTCTCTTAGAGAATCAACCATGAACTTTATTATGTGTCTTGTATCCTCTTCTCCTGAACCACTGACAATAAAACTCCAGAGTCACATCTTTCAAGCTGTGTTGGTTTCTCTTGATGTTGCATTTTTACAATTTGACATTAATGTTTCGAAGTCATATTTCCATTTTGTCGTTCAGCTATCAAGAGGTGAGAAAGCAATGAAATTGCTTCTGGAGAAGACTTTAAAGATGATGGAGAAACTCGCTGGGGATGAAAAATTGTTTCCAGGGCTAAAATTTCTTTTGAGCTTTCTTGAAATGATTTTTAGTGATTGTGGGTCTGGTAAGAATTTCCAGGAAAGGTCTTCTAATAAGCCTTCATCTAGCATCTCCCTTGGGGAAGGACCAGGTTTTTCTAGGCAAGTAGGCTCGAGAAAGCCTTCTGATACATTACTGCTTTCTGCTAATCAAGAAGGAAGATCCACCCCTCTTGACTGTGATGCTACTTCATTGGATGAAGATGAGGATGATGGGACTTCTGATGGTGAGGTTGCCAGTCTAGATAAGGACGAGGAAGAGGACACCAACAGTGAAAGGGCACTTGCTTCTAAAGTTTGCACCTTTATATCTAGTGGTAGCAACTTCATGGAGCAACACTGGTACTTTTGCTATACTTGTGATCTTACTGTTTCCAAAGGATGTTGCTCTGTGTGTGCAAAAGTTTGTCACCGTGGTCATCGTGTTGTTTATTCTCGCTCGAGCCGGTTTTTTTGTGACTGTGGTGCAGGAGGAGTAAGAGGTAGTAGTTGTCAATGCTTGAAACCTCGTAAATTCTCCGAAAGTAATAGTGCACCTGTACGCGGGTCTAGTAATTTTCTCAATTTTTTACCCTTCACAGAGGATGGAGATCAACTGCCGGAAAGTGATTCAGATCTTGATGATGACATGAACAATGACGTAGATTTTGTCCTTAGACAGTCAGTTCCCAGAGAGTTTATAGATAAAATTCCTGTTTTACTTGAAGAACTGGATGTTGAGGGTAAGGTGCTTCAACTTTGCTCTTCATTGTTGCCTTTTGTAACCAATCGAAGGGACCCTAATCTTTCAAAAGAGAAGAAAATCCTTCTTGGAAAGGAAAAGGTTCTGTCCTATGGTCTTGATCTGTTGCAATTGAAGAAAGCATACAAGAGTGGGTCCTTGGATTTAAAAATAAAGACAGAATACTCAAATTCTAAGGAACTTAAATCCCATTTAGCTAGTGGCTCTCTTGTCAAATCATTGCTTAGTGTCAGCAATCGAGGTCGTCTTGCTGTTGGCGAAGGTGATAAAGTTGCTATTTTTGATGTTGGGCAGTTAATTGGTCAAGCCACCATTGCACCTGTGACTGCTGACAAGACCAACGTCAAGCCACTCTCTAAGAATGTTGTTCGGTTTGAAATTGTACATCTAGCTTTCAATCCAGCAGTGGAGAATTATCTTGCTGTAGCGGGATATGAAGATTGCCAGGTCCTGACTCTGAACCACCGTGGGGAAGTGATGGATCGTCTTGCCATTGAATTAGCTGTGCAGGGTGCTTTTATAAGAAGAATTGATTGGGTTCCAGGATCCCAGGTTCAATTAATGGTGGTCACTAATAGATTTGTCAAAATATATGACCTATCACAAGATAATATCAGTCCCATGCACTACTTTACGTTGCCAGATGACACAATTGTGGATGCAACTCTTTTGATGGCTTTACAGGGTAAAATGTTTCTTATTGTTCAGTCTGAACAAGGAAAGCTACTCAAACTTGAGTTGTCTGTGCAAGGGAGTGTTGGAGCCACACCTTTAAAAGAAATTATCCAGATTCCAGACACAGAAATAAAAGCAAAGGGATCATCTTTGTACTTTTCGACTACTTACAAGTTACTATTCCTGTCTTATCAGGATAACACCACATTGATAGGTCGATTGAGTCCTGATGCGACATCATTGACTGAAATATCTTTTCTCTATGAGGAAGAGCAAGACAAAAAAATGCGACCTTGTGGATTGCATCGTTGGAAAGAGTTGCTTGTCGGCAGTGGTCTTTTTGTTTGCTTCTCGAGTGCCAAATCCAATTCTGCATTGGCCATATCTATTGGCGCCCATGAGTTATTTGCACAGAACTTGAGGCATGCGGGGGGTTCATTGTCACCATTGGTTGGGATAACTGCATATAAGCCCTTATCTAAAGATAAGATCCACTGCCTTGTTTTGCACGATGATGGTAGCCTTCAGATATACTCACACACTCCTGTTGGTGTAGACGTCAACAATAGTGTTGCAGCTGAGAAACTTAAAAAGTTAGGTTCTGGTATCCTCAGCAACAAGGCATATGTCGGCACGAACCCTGAATTTCCACTTGATTTTTTTGAAAAAACAGTTTGCATCACTGCAGATGTGAAATTGGGAGGTGATGCTGTTCGAAATGGTGAATCGGAAAGCTTGAAACAAAGCTTGGCATCAGAGGATGGCTTTCTTGAGGGGACTAATCCTTCAGGATTCAAGGTAATGTATCCTATCTAATTAATTACCGTGCATTTTGGCGCTTAGAAATTCATTTTTTCCTCTCAACAGTATCCGAACTCCATTTCTTTGAAACCATGGTGGGTTTTTAATGTCAAGGATATTTTAATGCTTTTGACCCACTGCAGGTCTTGTCATAGCTTGCTAACTAATATGTGAAAGTTTGTTGTTTACTGACTCTACCATAATGATTTTGATGATAATCTTAATTTCAGTTGAAAGTTAATAATTCCATAGTGTTAATATTATCAGCCATTTCATTTTGGTCTTGAAAACATTCATTGGGCTTCCAATGTGTAGTTGAGCTGACAACACTATCTGACTTTGGCATAATCTAATTGAAGACTAACTTCCCACTACCAGATATTTTTTCATCATTAATACATATTAACTTCAATATCTTTTATAATTCCTATTAAATTAGAATATGCATTTCTAATTAGTTAACAACTGTGGTTTGGAATGTAGATTCAATTATAATATCACATTTTCCAGTGAATAGGAGGAATATGTTGAGTTCAGTGTAAAGATAACATCATTCTTTGTAATGTCTTAAGATGACATCATTCTTTGTAATGTCTTAAAGTCGTGCTACTAGGCAAGATCAAACCCCATTGTATTCCTTGAAGATTTATGATCATCCACACTAACTAAAAATAAGATCTATAACCGACATGACATTTTCCATGATAAATTTAAAGTATGAATTACTCTCCATGGTTTTTATGTACCAATAAATTTTTCATATTCATTTGTTTGTGGAATGGGTGGCCTCCAAGTCAATCGTCTATGAGATAAGAGGCTGTTGGTGTTGTATGCGATTAAATTGACATTTTTTTTTAATATGTACTTAATGAAATAAATGTTATATTTTTCTCAGATTTCTGTCTCCAATTCCAACCCTGATATTGTCATGGTTGGTTTTCGCCTGCATGTTGGCAATACATCAGCAAATCATATACCTTCAGAAATTACAATTTTTCAGAGAGTAATTAAACTAGATGAAGGTATGCGATCTTGGTATGATATTCCATTTACAGTTGCCGAATCACTTGTTGCGGATGAAGAATTTACCATCTCTGTGGGCCCAACATTCAATGGTTCGGCCCTTCCTAGAATTGACTCACTTGAAATATATGGTCGAGCTAAAGATGAATTTGGTTGGAAAGAAAAAATGGATGCTGTGTTGGATATGGAAGCTCGTGCACTTGGCAGCGACTCCTTGCTTGCTAGATCTGGAAAAAAACATCGAACAATTCAGTCTGCTCCCATTCAGCAGCAAGTTCTAGCCGATTGTCTTAAGGTTTTATCTCAGTATTATTCCCTCCGTAGCTCACAAGGATGTGCTATGGTTGAAGACACAAAACAGGATCTAGGCAAACTCAAATGCAAGCAATTGTTGGAGGTGATACTTGAAAGTGATCGAGAACCCTTGTTGCAGGCAGCTGCTTGTAGTGTTTTGCAAGCCGTGTTCCCCAAAAAGGATACTTATTACCAAGTAATTTTGTGATGTTAAGTCATTTGCTATATTATTAGATTCTCACTTAATCACCTAGTTTTTCATATATATTTCATTTACATTTTTCCTTATCATTTTCAAAAACATCATTGATTAGGTTAAGGACGGCATGCGACTTCTTGGGGTGGTGAAATCAACCCTTGCCCTTTCTCTAAGGCTTGGAGGTGGTACTGGAGGAGGGTGGATTATTGAAGAATTCATGGCACAGATGCGTGCTGTATCAAAAATTGCTTTGCATCGTAGAATTAATTTGGCTATGTTTCTGGAAATGAATGGTACAATACCTTCAACCATATCTAAGTATTTGTACTTTCCTGTTGTTTCGTTTATATTCTTCTTGTTATTATTGACTATCCAAATCTACAGTTTAATGTTGTTTTAATTTCAATGTGGGTAGATGGTATCTCCCTTTTTTAGAATTTCAGGTTGGTGTACCTTCTGATATCCTTAATGATTGAAGCATATGATTGAAGTTGATGCAATCTTTATCATGGTATCTGACTGAGTGGACAAATAATCAATTCAGTGTTCTTATTGTGAAATAGAGAGGAATTTTCCTTTTGAAAAAATAATAATCATTATTTAGCATGTGTAAAGCTATAAATAGTAGTACAAGTGGGGGATATGTATTTTTCCTATAAAGAGGTGAAGTCATAACAAGACTTTCAAGTTGAAGAGAGTCGGGAGACAGAATGGTATATAAATATTTGGTATCATTTATCCTCTTAGCTTCCCTCAACATTAGTTTTTTTTCTGACTTACGTTTGCCATACTTGAAAAATCCTATCATTACATTCTATTTTGAAGAACTCCAAATTTTAGTTACAAAGGCACATCACCACCGAATTGAAGCTTCTAGTTTCACTCTCGTGGAGAATCAAATCTAAAAGGACGAGGCATGATTGGGAAGAACCTTAGTACTATTTAATTATCAAACAAGAAGTATCGTTATAGAATTTTATTTCTATACTAAGCTGTTTGCCTAGTTTCCTGACTTGAATTCCTACTGCTGGCTATTTTTATTTGATTCTTTTCAATTCTCTCATTTGCTGTAGTTAAAAAATAAAATCAAACAAAAGATCAATAAGCGTGATGAATTTTATTTCTAATAAATGGATTGGTGGATACCATTCATTCTCTGCTTGAGATAGGAAGCACAACATATGACTTATTGTTGTTTGTTTACTTTTGATTGACATACCCATGGAGCAGGCTCTCAAGTGATTGATGGGCTTATGCAAGTTCTATGGGGAATTTTGGACCACGAGCAGCCTGATGCACAAACTTTGAACAATGTTGTTATTTCCTCTGTGGAGCTCATATATTGTTATGCTGAATGCCTGGCCTTGCATGGAACAGACGCCGAAAGCCATTCTGTTGCCACTGCTGTTGTACTTTTCAAAAAGCTTTTATTTTCCCACAGCACAGCTGTTCAGGCATCTAGCAGGTACTGCACTTTTTTTATTTTTTCATTTAAAATTTTGTTTTTTGGCACACACTTGTGACCCTTGCACTTTCCTCCTTTTTCCAGCTTGGCAATATCTTCAAGATTGCTTCAGGTTCCTTTTCCAAAGCAAACCATGTTAGCCACTGATGATGCTACTGAAAATGTTTTATCTACTCCTGCGCCTGCTAACACCTCCAGTACAAATCCTCAGGTCATGATTGAAGAAGATTCTGTTACTTCCTCTGTTCAATACTGCTGTGATGGTTGCTCCACTGTTCCTATACTTAGGCGACGATGGCATTGTACGGTTTGTCCTGATTTTGATTTATGTGAGGCATGCTATGAGGTAGTAGATGCAGATAGGCTTCCTCTACCACACTCTAGAGATCACCCCATGACTGCAATACCCATTGAAATGGAATCATTAGGAGCAGATGGAAATGTATATCACTTTTCAACAGAGGACACAAATGATTCAAACTTGTTACCTGCCACAGCAGATGTCAGTATGCCGAACTCCACTTCGCCAATTCACGTACTGGAACCCAGTTATCCTGAGGAATTTTCTGCATCATTAAATGACCCTATTTCAATATCAGCTTCAAAAAGGAAAGTGAACTCCTTAATTCTCTCCGAGCTTATTGAACAGTTGCAAGGATGGATGAATACATCTGGCGTCCAAGTTATTCCTGTCATGCAGCTTTTCTATAGATTGTCTTCTGCTGTGGGTGGACCATTTGTTGATAGCTCCAAGTCTGGAAACTTGGATTTAGAAAAATTAATTCAGTGGTTTTTGGATGAGATTAATTTGGAAAAACCTTTTGTGGCCAAAACCCGCTCGTCTTTTGGTGAAGTTGCTATCCTTGTATTCATGTTTTTCACTTTGATGCTCCGCAACTGGCACCAGCCTGGGAATGAAAGTTCTGTTCCAAAACCTAGTGGAAGTACAGACACACAAAGCAAGAGTTCAATTCAGTTGTTGCCATCCCCTGCAGGGGTTACACCGCCTTCTGAGGATTGTACAGAAAAAAATGACTTTGCTGCTCAGTTGCTTCGGGCATGTAGCTCTCTTAGGCAACAAAGTTTTGTCAATTATTTGATGGATATACTTCAGCAACTAGTTCATATCTTCAAGTCGCCTGGTAATAGTAATAGTGACATTTCACATGGATTAAATCCTGTCTCTGGATGCGGAGCCCTGTTAACAGTCCGAAGGGACCTACCAGCTGGGAATTTCTCTCCTTTCTTTTCTGATTCATATGCGAAAGCTCACAGGACAGACATTTTTGTTGATTACCATCGGCTATTGTTGGAGAATGCTTTTCGACTCGTATACACGTTGGTGAGACCAGAAAAACAAGACAAGAGTGCAGAGAAGGAAAGGTTTAGTAAGATCTCTGGCAAGGATTTGAAGTTAGAGGGTTATCAGGATGTTCTCTGCAGTTACATTAACAATCCTCATACAAGCTTTGTGAGAAGATATGCAAGAAGGCTTTTCCTCCACCTGTGTGGAAGCAAGTCTATTTATTACAGTGTTCGAGATTCTTGGCAGTTCTCAAGTGAAATGAAAAAGCTCTTCAAATATGTAAACAAAGCTGGTGGTTTTCAAAATCCTATGTCATATGAAAGAACTGCAAAGATTGTGAAGTGCCTGTCTGCCATGGCGGAAGTTGCTGCTGCAAGGCCACGGAACTGGCAGAAATACTGCTTAAGGCATGGAGATGTTCTTCCTTTCATGCTGAGAGGAATATTTTACTTTGGGGAAGAGTCTGTTATCCAGACTCTAAAACTTTTAAATTTGGCTTTCTATTCTGGAAAGGACATTTTCCACCCTGTGCAAAAAATCGAAGGACGTGACACTGGGATAAATCAAAACAAAGCAAGTATACAGTCATTTGAATCAAAAAAGAAACGAAAGGGTGATGAAGTAGCTGAATCTACTTCAGAGAAGTCCTATTTAGATATGGAGGCAGTTGTGGATATCTTCATGGACAAGGATTTCGATATGTTGCGCCAATTTATTGATTGCTTTCTACTGGAATGGAATTCGAGCTCTGTGAGGGTGGAGGCTAAAGGGGTTGTGTATGGTTTATGGCATCACGGTAAGCAATCGTACAAGGAAACTCTGCTAACATCTCTTTTACAGAAAGTGAGGAATCTTCCCATGTATGGACAGAATATTGTTGAGTATACCGAGCTCATCACATGTTTGCTAGGGAGGTTACCTGATGCCAACTCGAAACAGCAGAACTCTGAACTTGTTAACCGATGTTTAACCCCCGATGTCATTAAGTGCATCTTTGACACACTTCATTCCCAGAATGAGCTTCTAGCCAATCATCCAAATTCACGTATATACAATACTCTAAGTGGTCTAGTTGAGTTTGAAGGTTACTATCTGGAGAGTGAACCATGTGTTGCTTGCAGCTCTCCTGAAGTGCCATATGGCAGGACGAAGCTAGAAAGCCTGAAATCTGAAACTAAATTCACTGACAACCGAATTATAGTGAAATGTACAGGGAGTTACACCATTCAATCTGTTTCAATGAATGTTCATGATGCTCGAAAGACTAAAGCTGTGAAAGTTTTGAATTTGTACTATAATAATCGTCCTGTATCTGATTTATCAGAGTTGAAAAACAATTGGTCTTTATGGAAGCGAGCCAGAAGTTGTCACCTTGCTTTTAATCAGACCGAGTTAAAAGTGGAGTTTCCAATTCCAGTTACTGCTTGCAACTTTATGATTGAACTGGATTCATTCTATGAAAATCTTCAGGCTTTATCTCTTGAGCCATTGCAATGCCCTCGTTGCAGCCGACCTGTTACTGATAAGCATGGCATATGCAGCAATTGCCATGAAAATGCATATCAATGCCGACAATGTCGAAACATCAATTATGAAAATTTGGACTCTTTTCTATGCAATGAGTGTGGATACAGCAAATATGGGCGATTTGAATTTAATTTCATGGCAAAGCCTAGTTTTACTTTTGATAATATGGAGAATGATGAAGATATGAAGAGAGGTTTGGCAGCAATAGAGTCTGAATCAGAAAATGCTCATCGTCGATACCAGCAACTCTTGGGCTTCAAAAAGCCCCTGCTTAAGATTGTTTCAAGCATTGGTGAAAATGAGATGGATTCACAGCAGAAAGACTCTGTGCAGCAAATGATGGTCTCGTTGCCTGGACCTTCATGTAAAATAAACCGGAAAATCGCTCTTCTTGGTGTGTTGTATGGTGAGAAGTGCAAGGCTGCTTTTGATTCTGTCAGCAAAAGTGTTCAGACACTGCAAGGTCTACGCAGGGTTTTAATGACTTATCTACACCAGAAACATTCTGACGGAGTTAGTGCTTCAAGATTTGTAATTTCTCGATCACCTAGTAACTGTTACGGCTGTGCAATGACATTTGTGACTCAGTGTCTTGAGATATTACAGGTGCTATCTTCTCTTCCACATTCTAAAAAACAACTGGTTGCAATGGGAATATTATCTGAATTGTTTGAGAATAACATTCACCAAGGACCTAAAACAGCTCGCATCCAAGCTAGATCAGTACTTTGTGCCTTTTCTGATGGCAATGCAAATGCCGTGACTGAGTTGAACAATCTAATCCAGAAGAAGGTTACATATTGCCTTGAACATCATCGATCAATGGACATTGCATTAGCTACTCGTGAGGAGTTATCAGTACTTTCAGAAGTCTGTTCCCTAGCTGATGAGTTTTGGGAATCTAGATTACGAATTGTATTTCAGCTTCTATTTTCTTCCATTCGATTGGGTGCCAAGCATCCTGCAATTTCTGAGCATGTTATTCTTCCTTGCTTGAGGATTATATCACTGGCTTGTACTCCACCAAAGCCTGATGCAGTACACAAGGAGCATGGTGCTGGAAAATCTGCTCCAAACCCACAAAAGAAGGATGAAAACGATTCTAATACTGCTGGATCTTTTAATGGAATTGCAAGTGGGAGCAAAGTTGTCCAAGAATCACAAGAGAAGAATTGGGATGCTTCTCACAAGACTCGTGATATTCAACTTCTTAGTTATTCAGAGTGGGAAAAGGGCGCATCATATATTGATTTCGTTAGGAGGCAGTATAAAATGTCTCAAATTTTCAAAAGTTCAGGTCAGAGGTCTAGGGCACAGAGACATGATTATTTAGTCCTAAAATATGCACTTAGGTGGAAGAGGCGTGTTTCTAAGACTATCAGGGGAGATTTATCAGCATTTGAGCTAGGGTCATGGGTTACAGAACTTGTGCTTAGTGCTTGTTCCCAATCTATAAGGTCTGAGATGTGTATGCTGATAAGTTTATTATGCAACCAAAGTACATCAAAACAATATCGTTTATTGAACTTACTTGTGTCTTTGTTGCCGGCAACGCTTGCTGCTGGGGAGAGTGCTGCTGAATATTTTGAATTGCTCTTCAAGATGGTAGATTCAGAGGATGCTCGTTTGTTCTTGACTGTTAAGGGATATTTGCATACAATTTGTAGATTAATAACCAAAGAAGTGGGCCATGTTGAATCTTTGGAAAGAAGCCTTCATATTGACATTTCCCAGGGTTTTATTCTTCACAAGCTTATAGAGCTCATTGGGAAATTTCTAGAGGTTCCTAATATTAGATCCAGGTAACAGCTTTCTTTCGTGCTATCTCACTTCCTCCATTAGCTCGTTATGTATTAGTGAAATTTGTTCTTGACTACAGATTCATGCGAGACAACTTGCTGTCTGAAATCCTCGAGGCTCTCATTGTTATTCGCGGCCTAATAGTTCAGAAGACAAAGCTGATAAGTGATTGCAATCAGCTTCTTAAAGATCTTTTGGACAGTCTGCTGCTCGAGAGCAGTGAGAATAAGCGTCAGTTTATTCGAGCCTGCATATGCGGTTTGCAAATCCATGGAGAAGAAAGAAAGGGCCGGACGTCACTGGTATGTTCTATTTTGGTTGCCTATTTCATATAGCATTTGAGGTCCATGTATATTGTTATGCTCTCACCATATGCTTCATGCACCCATTTTGAGTTTTTGAAGTCTCTACAGAACTTATTGGGTCCATCTATTTTAACAATTTTGAAACATGAACGCAGCTTGAATATAGCTCTTTTACTGTAGATTTTTCTTGCATGGACTCAATTTCTTTTTTCCCTGGTTTATTTATCAAATGTATCTGAGTATGGATATCGAGTTGTTTACCCTGGTTATTTTGGTAACTTTTCTACTATGTGCACAGTTTATCCTTGAGCAGCTGTGCAATCTTATTTGTCCATCCAAACCAGATCCTGTATATCTTTTGGTTCTCAATAAGGCGCACACACAAGAAGAGTTTATAAGGGGCTCAATGACCAAGAATCCTTATTCAAGCGCTGAGATTGGTCCTCTAATGCGTGATGTTAAGAATAAAATTTGCCATCAATTAGATCTACTTGGCTTTATTGATGATGATTATGGCATGGAGTTGCTAGTAGCTGGGAATATCATCTCTTTAGATTTGAGCATCTCTCTAGTCTATGAGCAAGTCTGGAAGAAGTCAAGTCAGTCCTCTATGGCGGCTAATAACACATTATTATCTTCTAATTCTGTTACTTCCAACAGAGATTCGCCACCTATGACTGTTACTTACAGGCTTCAGGTTTGTTAGAACTTGAAAATAAAATTGTGTCATTTTTAGGATTCATTATCTTAGTCAATGGCAGATGAAAAACTTCACTAGTTTCTACACGTTAGTCAAGCCCTACATAGATCTTTTATGAATCTTTGGGTTATAATTGAATTATATGAAACATTCATGAATATTTTTTCTTGCGCAGAGAGGGACCCTTATTTGTTAAGCTATGTTCTAATGTGATAACTATAGCAATCATAAATGGACAAGCATTTAAGATTAAGTCATTTTTTGGACAAATGCAGGGATTGGATGGTGAAGCTACTGAGCCAATGATTAAGGAATTGGAGGAAGATAGAGAGGAATCACAAGATCCTGAGGTTGAATTTGCTATAGCAGGAGCAGTTCGTGAATATGGAGGGCTGGAAATTTTATTGGGCATGATTCAGGTTCGTGGCAGACTGTCAATTTAATTTTTCTTAGATTTGAGTAATATTACTTTGCTAAAATCCAGAATCATTCCACTCTGCCTTTTATTGTACCGTTAATGATATAATTGGTACCGTTAATGATTTGTTAAGCTTCTAAATGTAACAGTAGGAAATTATTTAATAGTATATTTATATGTTATTGCTACTTAAAAATTTTAAATTCCGGTTTATTATATTTCTTTTGAAAAAAATACTCCGCATGTAAAAGTTTGTTATCTTTAAGAAGAAAGATAATTATCACGTTAGACTGAGCAATGACTTGAAGCTTTTTTTTCTGTGCTTCATTGAGTTTATATTTTTTATTTTTTGAAGTGGTGAATTTTTATTTTTTATTTTCTGCTTATTCGTCTTGTTAAAGAATAACTCTTTTCTTAATTCTTGAAGACTAAGGTGGAATCATATTGATAAAAAAAAGTTAGGTGATATTGAGCAAGTTATAATTATTAGGTATAGATGCACCTCATATTTAATAGCCTCTTCGGTTCAAGGGAAGTTATTCCATATGAATATGTGAAATTTTTCCAAATGTCAAAAATTACCTGGTACATTTGTGACTTACCTTGTAGATTTTGAAGCATATCATCACTTGCTATGGGCTTCTTTCGTTTCTACGAATCTTATAGTATGCTACTGAGAACATATATTGTGCCTATATCAGATTTATTGTTTTTGTGACCTTTCTAATGGAATAGATTTATGATCTTTGATGTATCTGATTATTGAGTCCAATGACAGCGCCTGCGGGACAATTTCAAGTCAAGCCAAGAGCAGTTGGTTGCAGTTCTTAATCTACTTATGAATTGTTGCAAGATCAGAGAAAATAGATGTGCATTGTTGAGACTTGGAGCTTTAGGAGTTCTTCTTGAAACCGCTAGGCGAGCCTTTTCAGTTGATGCCATGGAGTCAGCCGAGGGAATTCTTTTAATTGTCGAGAGTCTGACTTTGGAAGCTAATGAAAGTGATAACATAAGCATCACGCAAAGTGCTCTGACTATTACCAGTGAAGAAACTGGCACTGGTGAACAGGCCAAGAAAATTGTTCTTATGTTCCTGGAAAGATTGTCTCATCCTTCAGGCCTAAAATCTAACAAACAGCTGCGAAACACTGAAATGGTTGCTAGGATCTTACCTTATTTGACATATGGTGAACCTGCAGCCATGGATGCACTTATTCAACATTTTAGCCCGTACTTGCACGACTGGGGTGAATTTGATCGGTTGCAGAAACAACATCAAGAAAATCCAAAAGATGAGAGTATCTCCCAGCAAGCTGCTAGACAAAAGTTCACTTTGGAAAATTTTGTTAGGGTCTCAGAGTCATTAAAGACAAGCTCTTGTGGTGAGAGGTTGAAAGACATTGTGCTGGAAAAGGATATTACTGCGGTTGCAATCAGACATCTGAGGGATAGTTTTGCAGGTTCTGGGCAGGCAGGCTTTAGATCTAGTGTAGAATGTGCATTTGCTTTGAAACTACCGTCAGTCCCACTTATATTGTCTATGCTGAGGGGTTTGTCTATTGGGCATTTGCCCACTCAAAGATGTATTGATGAGGGAGGGATATTACCTCTACTTCATGCTTTGGAAGGAGTCCCTGGCGAAAACGAGATAGGAGCAAGGGCTGAAAACTTGCTAGACACGCTCTCCAATAAGGAGGGTAATGGAGATGGCTTCTTGGAAGACAAGGTCCGTAAACTAAGGCATGCAACTAGGGATGAAATGCGACGCCTAGCTTTAAGGAGGAGAGAAGAGTTGCTCCAGGTAACTGTGTTCCTTCATTTAATCTTCTGATATTTATGGCAGCAATTGTTTTTCAAAATAATGTTAACAAATGCAATAGCTCTTATTGCAACTACTAATATTTTCTCTAAAGTTTGGGAATTGATATTTTCACTAGATTTGTTTAAAGTGTAACAAAATTTAGATTAGGGTTGAGAAAGCATAATAATTGATGCTTCATAACCTGTACTGTAGATGTGGCATAAAGGTACAGCTAGTTGACTAGTGCTGTTTGTTTTGACTATTGATGTAGGGCCTTGGAATGAGACAAGAATTAGCGTCAGATGGTGGTAGAATCATTGTTGCTAAACCTGTTCTAGAAGGTTTGGATGATGTGGTCGAGGAAGAGGATGGGTTGGCATGCATGGTATGCCGAGAAGGCTACACATTGAGGCCTACTGACTTGCTGGGTGTTTACTCATACAGCAAGCGGGTGAACCTTGGCACTAGTTCTTCGGGAAGCAGTCGTGGTGATTATGTTTACACAACTGTTAGTTATTTCAATATCATTCATTTTCAGTGCCATCAGGAGGCCAAAAGAGCAGATGCTGCTCTGAGAAATCCAAAGAAAGAATGGGAAGGGGCAACCCTCAGAAACAACGAATCCCTTTGCAATTCCTTATTTCCTGTGAGAGGTCCGTCTGTTCCACTGCCCCAGTACATTCGCTACGTTGATCAATACTGGGACAACCTCAATGCTCTCGGACGAGCTGATGGTGGCCGACTTCGGTTGTTGACTTATGACATAGTCCTGGTATATAATCTCAACTTTTCTCTTTCTTTCCAACTTTTCATTTTGTATTATAGTATGAGTCAAGGCTTTCATATAATTCCTTATTTTGGTTCTCAATATGTTCCTTTTATGGGAAATTGGAAGTTATATTAATGAAAAAAAGATTGTGAAATCGAGAAAGAAGAGAAAAAAAAACTCCAATAAAAAAGTGGCTACTTCTTTCTAATTTGAAAATACTAATGAAAAAGTGTCTTTGAAGTTTTGCAACTGAAAGTTTAGTTACCTCAAGAATCTAATCGTATCCCATATATACAACCACGTGACATATCATCAAAGCTATCATTGTGTTCTTAGTGATACTAACTTCTGAAGAACCTATAAACTTGCTATATATGACTTTCCACTTGACTAGACTGCAATGCATAATAGTAGCTATCCTATAGATATGTCATGAAAAATCATGAAAAATTTGTGACATTTGGAATTTCTCTTCCAAAGATGGCAAGTGGAACATGTACACTACTCCAGAGTCCCAACTCCCAACTTGTAATCTTGAGAGGCCACTGAGAACTATATCTGATATATGAATTGATTTTATGGTAAATTTATTCTGATTTTCTCCATATTTTATTGTGTAGATGCTGGCTCGATTTGCAACTGGAGCATCTTTTAGTGCAGATTGCAGAGGTGGGGGCAGAGAAAGCAACTCCCGCTTTCTTCCTTTCATGATCCAAATGGCTCGTCACCTACTCGATCATGGGAGTTCCTCTACGTCTCATACTATGGCCAAGGCTGTTTCAAACTACTTAACCTTTCCCCCTGATTCTCGACACCTCACACTTGGAACTCAGCCTTCTGGGTCATCTGACGAAACTGTTCAGTTTATGATGGTGAACTCACTTCTCTCTCAATCATATGAATCGTGGTGTCAAAATCGGCGGGCTTTTCTTCAGCGAGGAATATACAATGCCTACATGCAGCACACTCATAGTCGCTCAGCCTTACGAACGTCACCCAATTTGATTGCGGTACCAAGAATAGAAACCGTAAGTGGGACAAAAAGCCCAGAATCAGAAACAAGGACCGATGACATTTTAACAATTATCCGTCCGACATTGATTTATACTGGATTGATTGAACAGTTACAAAGGTTCTTTAAGGTAAAGAAATCAACCTCTGGGTTGGAAGGAAAATCTTCAGTGTTGGAAGGGGAAGATGACGAGAATAGAAGGTTGGAAGGATGGGAGGTGGTGGTGAAAGAACGACTCCTAAATGTACATGAAATGGTGGGATTTTCTAAGGAACTGTTATTGTGGATGGAGAATATCAATTCGTCTGATAATCTTTTGGAGGCGTTTGACGAGATGGGTATGCTGGCTGACGTGTTATCAGGGGGAATTACCAAGTGTGAAGACTTCGTGCAAGCTTCAATCAACTTGGGAAAGAGCTAGGGGCATGAACAAAAATGAGGTACTTTTTTCTGTATTTTACAAATATTGGTGAGATTTCCCCCCGTGAACTTTAAATCTTAATGATTTGCTTAAGCAACATATGAGATCACTTGCATTAAGATATTGAGAAAGGTATTCAAAATCTCTGCCATTCCCCCTCGATAGATTCTCTCCCATTCGGGTATTGGTCAATATCTTCCTCCTATTACACCTTTTCTCGACTCATTTCTTTGAAAATGTACTCGTAGAATCATAGATGGTGGCAACTAAATTTTGTGTAATTTTCTGCAACTAAAACAAAAAACTAGGAGTTCAAAATATACAATTTGGTCCAAAAAGGATTCCACAAATGGGTTACACATTTTCCTCCGTATATTTTGCAATTGTTGATGCGGCAGCTTCTGGTGCAGAATTGCAATACAGCCAAACCAACTTGGTGCAAGTTAAGCACAAAGTAGCAGCCCCATGACTAAAACAAAGATCACAACCAACCAAATGGCTCTTTTCACGATGCTCACCAGCTTGGAAGTAGTCCCCCACAACCAAGCATCATCACGTTGTCCAAACCACTGGTTGAATTCTGGCAAGTATTGCTTCGACGGTAGACATTGAACCGACAAATCCAATCAAAGCTGCACTTGCAAGTTTTGTGCTTCTTGTATGATATCATTGGTAGCAGCCGCAATTCAGTTGCAAAGCAATTAGCCATTATACCAGCTTCTTCACCAACATAGATAATTTCAAACGCCATTGCTAACAAAAAGGAGAAATTTATAAATCTATACAATTTGGACTACAATTTTAGAAATTTGAAATTGTACTTTATGTTTTGAGAAATGACATGAAAGATCCTTGTTCCGCCCTAATATTGTCACATTCGATTCTATTCTAAAGTACAATTTAGTAACTGTATTTCAAGGTAAAAAAAAAATTGATACACTAAACTATTTGTTTTAGAAAAACTGCACTTATACTTTAGCTTACTAACAAAACAGCTAATGCCGCAATCTATAATGTAGTTTTTTTTTTTTTTGCTTGTATCGGTTATCTTAATCTACTCTGGTTTCTTTACTCGTTTGATTTTCCACAAACTCGATATTACAATATATTTCAAAAGCTATAAAACCATCTAAATGAAATTTGTATTTAAAACAAGTGTGAATTCAAATATTTGCATGAAAAAATAGACATTTTATAGAGGTCCATATTGACCAAGCTACCACGCAACATCAAACCTAGTCGAATTAGCTGGATCCATCGATCCAATTAAACTATCAAAGTTGACTTATTAATTTTTCTCTATTATGCTGTCACACAAAAGGAACTCCATGTTTTGGACTTGTGACTTGTGACTTGTGACTTGTGACTTGTGACTTCAGTCTTTTAATTTATAAATTCTCACAAAAGATTACATTAACAAATAAATATCATATCACATAATGGCTTACTCATCCTGATCATTATTTTATAAAAGACGTGAATAATCAACATGACATGTTTGGTATTTTAGTTCTAACCAAGCATAGGGTTGAACTATTAGGACAATGAAAAAAAAAACAGAAACAAAGCATTGTCATAACTTTCGGGACTTCGATGATTAAAAATTAAGTACAGATAGAAAATGCAAACCAATAAGCGACTAGTTTGTTCTGCGCCTCAATAGCAGAAGCTGGGGATGAGAACTCACAAGATTGACATACTCCATCAAGTTTTGATGAGGATGGATGGCTGTGATCAGTTCAAAAATGATAATCCCAAAACTGTAAACATCACTCTTCATCGTGAAGTTGTTCGTGGAAATGTATTCCGGGTCTATGTAGCCATACGTACCTTTCAAACCTGAATTCTTACCATTGAAGACTTGTTCCTTCGACAACCCAAAATCGGCAACCTATAGAATTTGGACAGTGGAAGGTCACTTCAGTAACTATGCATCACTTTCGCATCAAACTTAAAATTTTTTTTTTTTTTTCCATCTCTCCTATTTTTAACTTTCTTTATAATGCCTATGAACATGTGGCCATCTCCAGTAATTATCGAATAAACATATTCCAAATTGGGGTTTTTTTTCTAGACAGTGCCCGAATCCTCAATTGTATTGGTCCATAGAAAGAAACGCAGAAAAAAAATACCGCAATGTATATTCAAAAAGTTAATCTTAATGAATTACAACCTAATATTTATACTTCTACATTTACAAGAGATAAAAATTAAACTACTTCATTAACTTTCTAATTTATAAGAACTAATGCTGATTTTAGAATTTACTAGCAATAAGATTAATTCCACGTTCCCTTCAAGTAGATGGTATATGTTATGCATCCCAATCTTGTCTATTAATCGTTTAAACTTAGGCTTAAAAAGATCTTTTCGTAAGAATATCTGTAGTCTGTTGTGTGATAAGTATGTAAGAGATTTCAAGAATGCCTTAATCAATCTTCTCCTTAATGAAATGTCGATCAATCTCAACATATTTCGTTCTATCATAATGGACGGAATTATATGAAAGTGAGATCGCAACTTTATTGTCACATCAAATAATAATGAGACTTTGTTTCAGTATGTGTAGTTCTTCGAGGAGTTGCTTCAGCCAAAGAGCTTCACACATACCACGAGTAGTGGAACGAAGTTAAGCTTTGACACTACTTCTTACTACAACGCTCTGCTTCTTACTTCGCCAAGTGACTAGATTTCTGAAAACGAAAGAACAATAACCCGAAGTGGATCTCCAATCATTCGGACACCCTGCCCAATCAGCATCAACGAATACTTCAACGTTCCTTGTGACTTGTTTTCTGAACATTAATCCTCTGCCAGGAGGTCCGTTTAGATACTTCAAAATTGTGTATGCAACATTCAAGTGACATTGATATGGTGAGTGCAGAAATTGACTAATACAACTCACCGAAAATGCGATGTCCGGTCTGGTGTGTGCAAGATAAATCAACCTTCCGACAAGTCGTTGAAACATGTTTCGGTCTACCAGTGAATCTTCTGGATTTGTCACAAGTTTTATATTTGGATCCATGAAAGTATCAACCAATTTAGATCCAATTAACCTGATGTCTCTCAGCAAGTCGAGAATATATTTTCGTTGTGAGACAAATATTCCTTCATTATTTCGAGCAATTTCCATTCCAAGGAAAAATCTTAGTTTCCCAAGATTTTTCATTTCAAATGTTGCTGCAAGATGTTTCTTGATTCTATTGTCATCGGTGATTATAATGTCGTCTACATAAACTATCAATATGGCAATCTTATTCATTACTTTATGGTGAAATAGAGTATGATCAGTGTGAGCTTGCTTGTAGCCGAACTGCTGAATAGTTTTGGCAAACCTGTCAAACCAAGCCTTAGGAGATTGCTTCAGACCGTAAAGAGCCTTTTTTAGATGACAAACTGAGTCTTCTTTATTCTTGTTAAACCCAGGTGGTAGTTCCATGTACACCTCTTCTGCTAAATTGCCGTAGAGAAATGCATTCTTGACATCTAGTTGATGAAGTGGCCAATCTAAGTTTGCTGCGAGATAGCAATACCCGAATAGTTTTGATCTTTGCCATAGGAGCGAAGGTCTCTTGGTAGTCAATACCATATAGTTTGAGTGTACCCCTTGGCCACAAGACGTGCCTTGTATCTTTCAACTGAACCTTGTACGTCATTGTTTGTGTTGAAGAGCCTCGTCGATATTGGTCGGTACAGTTGTTTCTGAGAGATTGGTTACCAAAGCATGCATAGGTCTAGATAGATGAGAGTATCCTAAAAAATCTGAACTAAGATATCGAGTATACAGATGAGTATCTTTGGGAAGTGCAATTGACATTTCCAATTGTAGCAACTCAGTATTTTTAGAATCAGAACGGAAGGCGGACAAGTAAGGAGCTGAAGCTATTGGATTGGAATTGGTTTCTATGTGTTTTCTTTTGCGGTAAGTCAACGAAAATTTTTTAATGAGTATGGAGTTTCTTGGTACTGAAGTGATAGAGGGAGATACTTGTGGCAATTTTTGCGGTGATTGTGGATTTTCCTGATTTTGAATAGGAAGGAAACGGAGAAAGAGAATCTGCTGGAAACACTAAAGGAAGGGCGACTAATTCTGGATTTTTCGAAGTTAAGCTTTCCCGAAGAGAATCTGGTTCTGGGTTTATTGGATTTTGCGAACTTGATAAAGGATTTTGCAAAGTTGACAAAGGAAGAGAATCCGCCGAAGGCGAAGGAAGAGATTTCGGATCTGCAAAAGTTGAAGGAAGAGATTTCGGGTCTGCCAAAGCCGAAGGAAGAGAGTTCGACTTTGGATTTAGCAGAGCGAAGATCAGAGAGAGATCGGTCGAAGTCAAAGTCAAAGGAAGAAGAGATTTCGGGTCTGTCGAAGTCAAAGGAAAAGAGTTTGGCTCTGGATTTAGTGGAGTGAAGATGGGAGAGAGATTTGCCGAAGTCGAAGGAAGAGAGTTCAGTGGAGTTAAGATCTCCCCCTGAGTTGGATTAAAAGGCTAAGCTAGATCCTAAAAATATTCTCAATTAGTTAGGGAAATAAGTGAATCTGAATATTTTTATTTAGAAGACTTCCCTTGGGTATTTGATTTTGAATAAAAACATTGATGTTCAAAAAAAGTTACATAGAACTAAGATGATTATAAATATGAACGAAAACATAGCATCCAAATATGCGTAAGGTTACATTTCTAGAAATAAAATATTTTCTTGTTGAAAGAGAATAACACCTACAATCCTTTTTTGTGGAAGAGTACCCAACAAAAACGCATTTGTGACTCTTAGGATCTAACTTAGAATTAAAATGATTATGAATATGAACGAAAACAGAGCATCCAAATATGCGTAACAGAATATAAAAAAAAAACATGAGATGTTGGGAAACAATCTTGAAGGATGAAAATCAGAGTTCTAAATTTTAACACTTCAGATGGTAACCAATTTATTAAATAGCAAGTAGTTAAAATAGCATCTCATAAGTGTTTAGGTAAACTTCTAGTAAAAAGCCGTGCTTGAGCAACTTCTAGAAGAAGATGATTTTTCCATTCGAATACACTATTTTGTTGTGGTGTATCAACAGAGGAACTTTGATGAATAATACCAATTTTGAAAAAAAAATCATTTAGTGAGGAATTAAAATATTCGATTCCATTATTCGTTCGAAGAATTTGGATACAAAAGGGAAATTGCGTGACAATCATATTATACAATTGCTCAAAGATATGTACAACTTCAGATTTGTCGCGTAAGAAAAATATCCAACAAACATGAGAGTGGTGATCAATAATGGAAATAAACAACCTTTATTTGAAATTGAAGAAATTTGTGAAAGAACCCACAAATCATTATAAACAAGAGAAAAAAGTTTCGAACTCTGACATGAATGAATTGAAAAATCCTAGTGTGTTTAGCCAACAGGTAGATTTCATACACAAAGTGATCCGAAGAAAGAAATAGTGAATTAAACAAATGACGCATATAAAAGAAACTAGGATGACAAATGCTGTGATGGAGTAGCTTTATTTGGTGGTGACGGAGAGAATAAACAACTTGACAACAGTGAACTTGAGAGTCCGCACGTAGAAAATAGTACAATCCAGCCACCGCAGCAGCACGCCCAATCGTCCTCCCCGAGTCCCAATCTTAAAAAACACACAAGTTTTGAGAAAAATTAGTCACACAGTCAGAAACTCGTATCAGCTTGCTAATTGAGAA
The DNA here is from genome assembly GCA_022433055.1 of Begonia peltatifolia. Lineage (NCBI taxonomy): Eukaryota > Viridiplantae > Streptophyta > Magnoliopsida > Cucurbitales > Begoniaceae > Begonia > Begonia peltatifolia. The sequence goes on from CM039527.1 coordinate 8,825,427, forward strand.
GAAGTTATCCGACAACTTAGAAACAAATAAAACGTTATGCAGTAACAGAGTGGGGCTAAGAGTTACAGTTCCAATTTCCACTACTGGTGAAACAAATCCATCTGCCAAAATAACTATACGAGTACTAGAATATCGAATATATGAAGAAAAATTAGTATGAACACTCGTCATATGTTCAGAAGCAACTTAATCAATAATTCAAGACTCACCCAATGTGGTTGATTCATTCACAATAGATGAGAAAATACCGTGAGCCATTAAGGATTTAGAGGACGAGAACAATTGACCAATCTGATCAAGTTGTGCCTGAATGAAGGTCAAAGGTGATGACAATATTGTATCGGATTTGGCTGCAATTGGAGACTTGAATCTGTTGCCCTTGCATTGACTGCGTGGGACCCAATCTGTGGGTTTGCCATGAAGTTTTTGACATGTTTCTTTGGTGTGGTGGAGCCGGTTAGAGTGATCACGCCAAAGAGATTTGGGAGGGCCGTGAGAGTCAGGATATCAAGCAACCATGGCAGAAGCATCGGAGTTAATAGATGAAGCAGTGATCATGGAGGAGCCACCAAGCATGATGTGACGGGGTTGTTCTTGACAACGACCTCCGAAAAAATAACATCAAGACTCGAGAGAGGTTTAAAGCTTAGAATGCGACCACGAACATAGAATGAGATCGAGTCTAGTCAGAAAATCGTAGGTCCGTTCTTTTGTAAGTAATTTGCAATAGATCTCATGGCAATGTCAGTCTAAGCTGGTTGAGTAAAAAGATCGAGTTCCTACCCAAGTTTGATTAGAGAACTGAAATATTGAGTGATTGTATCTTCACTTTGACGCAAATTTCTGAAATGATGTCGCAGATCAAACATTTATGAAGAATCCTCCAAATCTAAATAGGCTAAGTTGACTACGTCCCATATTGCTTTTGCTGTCGGGTAGAGGAGGTAAATCTCAGCAATGATGTCATCTATCGAGTGTAAGAGTCATGCCATCACCATGGAATTCTGGATATCCCAAGTAGCAAAGAAATGGTCGGTTGAAGATGGGTTAAGAATGAAACCATCGAGATAGCCGAAACAACTATTCCCTCGAATGATAAGTTAGACGAATATGGACCATAAAAGGCAATTCTGGCCAGAGAGCTTAAAGCTAGTGATTTGAAATGGTAAATAATTATTAGAAGTAGTAGAACAATTTTGGAGTTTGATTGAGCAGCATCCAAAAACACATTGGAATCATTTATTCAGCTCATTTAAAAAAAATGAGTCTTCTCAACTGAAAAATGTCTTTATTGCTCTAATACCATAAAAGCACTCAAACAGAAAAAAAAGTCAGAAAAAAGTATTGCAGTGTATATTCAAAGAGTTAATCTTAATGCATTACAATCTAATATTTATACTTCTATGTTAGAAGAGATAAAAATTAAAATACTTAACTATCTTCCTAATTTTATAATTTATTAGCAATAAGACCAATTCTGCATATACACACTTAGATGTGTATATTTTAATCAAGTAATCAGGATATTTTGCATAAAGTATTAAGATATTTTTTAAGAGTACCTTGGCTCTCAACTGATCTAAAAGGATATTTGCAGATTTCAAATCTCGATATATGAGGGGTGGAACAGCCTGTTTCAAGAATTTTCAAAAAAATGACACAACAACAAACATTTGAACCATTGTGATAATAATATAAAAAGGTACTTTACTCCTTCATGAAGATATTCGATTCCATGAGAAATATCAAGTGCAATTTGAAGTCGTTCATTCCAATTCAAAATCTGTTCTTCTTCATCTGAGAGTTATATAACAGAAAAATGTTAGTAATCCAATTCAATATAGTCACATAATCAAGGTAAGAAGCCATTCTGATGGTTATAAAACTTTTTAGGCATTACCAACACGAGTAAAGCAAAGAAAACTTAGATTAGACGTCCTGGACAATAATTTTACTAGTTTTAAACTAATGTACGGACTATTATCTTCACAAACGATAGTTAAAAAAAAGATAGCAAACAAGCAACAGTGTAATAGAGAAGGCCTTTGAATGCACCGTATAGAAGGTTCGCCAAACTTCCATTACTCATAAATTCATAAATTAACATGTGTTGCCCTTTATCTATGCAGTATCCCAGCAAATTCACAAGGTTTCTATGATGCAATCGTCCAAGCAGACTAACCTGCCAAAAAACAAAGCTATGTGGTTTAAAATTAGGATAATTTGTTTCAAGCACAAACCCGAAGAAATGCAATTTTAGGTGATCATAAAAATGAATCGAAACATGTTGTAGGTAAATTTCACTAAAAAATAAGTCTACTTGGCATAAACATCAATTGGTAGTAGTAAATAAGCTAGTAAGCTTTGACCATCACATTTTTCCAATGAATACTCAACATATTTCTTTTCCGTATACATCTTTCCATTTTTTATTATTAGAAAAAAGGTGGGAGCTACAAAAAAAAGATCAATAACAAAGGGGATACAAGAAAAACTTAATTTTTCCCTAAAAATTTAGTTTTCTTAATTTTTCCCTAACAATTTAGTTTTGATTGGTAATAAAAAATTATTAAAAAGAAAACATACCGAATGACTAGTGAGAACTTAGAGCTGAAAAATGCTCTAAGCCCACAGAAAACTTTACATAAAAGAACTCCATACAGTCAAACAATTCAACCACGCTTCTTACCAATTTATTGTTTAAGTACTGAAACATTTCCTTCAATACACCTTACTCAAAGTAAAATCATGACCAATGTTCCTTAAGATCTGAACTTTTTTATAAATGTAATCAACATCTTTACGTCGGTTTGAAACTCTTTCTCCCCCTGTTTTGAGCTAGAAGAAAGTGCCTTAACAGCTACAATTACTCCATTCGGCATTGTTGCTTTATAGACTGGACCATATGAACCTTGTCCCAAAACAGTTGTGAAGTTCTCCGTGGCTTTCTGGATATCTCTGAATGGAAAGAGAGGCTAGATTTAATCTTATCATATCATGTTTTCTCAATGTTTTACCAGTTTAATCATTATAAAATAAGGGAGAAGATTTAAAAATCATCAAAGAAGCTCCATCAAGAAACACTGGCACATAGCAGAAAAAGTTTTATTTCGTAATCAAGACAAAAATAAAAAAACATCAAAGAAATAATTATCAAAATAAAAAAAATTATATTAATTATAAAAAATCTAACCCTAAAGATCTATCTCACCGCTCTAAATAAAAAATAGAAATTAAAACGATTAAAATTAAAATAACGATCAAATATTAAAATAAAACTAAAACACACAATTCATAGACTTGTTGGACTTAATTGGGTCTGTTTGTCCTACATCAATCTCCTCTCCTTAAAAGAACTCGTCCTTGAGTTTTATAACTGCAAAGAATACATCCAGAACAATATATTTCGTCTGTTGACGCCGAAAAATGTGAAACTAGAGCAATCTTCTTATCAAGCCACCGAAATACGAAGGTGTTATCTCACCCTCTATATAACATCATAAAGTTATGGTCATGCAAGTAAAGTATTACAAGCATCCATATCCACCACATCACATGTAATTCTATCTTTATAACACAACCCGATGGACATTAAAACTTTGCAAACTTCATGTACTCGAACTTCAGGTCACTTTTCAATTCATGCAATTTTATACGGAAAATGACGTTCTTCCACCTATAAATTCATGATCTTCACCAAAACCTTGAAATTATATTGTCCTACCAAAGTCAATAATTACATTACAGACTTTACCATCTAAAAGCACTCAAAAGGAAGAATCTCAGAAAGAACACTGCAGTATTTTATATACATTTTCAATGAATTACAACCCAATATTTATACTACAAGGATTACAAAAGATAAAACAGGAAATATATAATTAATTCCTAATTTATAGGAATTAAAATTGATTTTTAAATTACTCAATTAGACTAGTTCTACACTCCCCTTCAAGTTGGATGGTATATGTTCTATATTCCAAACTTGTCTATTAGTCGTTCAAACATGAGCTTGAAGAGAACTTTCGTAAGAGTGTCTGCAGCTTGATGTATGGCAGGTATATAGGAGATCTCAAGAATGCCTCCATCAATCTTCTCCTTGATAAAATGTCGGTCGATCTCAACATATTTTGTTCTATCATGATGGACTGAATTATGTAAAATTGAGATCGCAGCCTTATTGTCACACCAAATAGTTATAGGTGCTTCACATATACCAAGAGTAGTGGAATGAAGTTCTGCCTCGGCACTACTTCTTGCCATAATAGACTGCTTCTTAATACGCCAAGTGACCAAATTTTCAAAAACAAAAGAACAATAACCTGAAGTGGATCTCTGATCATCTGGACATCCTGTCGAGTCAACATCAACAAAAACTTCAACAATTTTTGTGGTTTGTTTTTTGAACATTAATCCTCTGCCAGACGTTCCCTTTAGATACTTCAAAATTCTATTTGCAGCATTCAAGTGACGTTGATATGGTGAGTGCATAAATTGACTAACCGAAAATGCGATGTCCAATTTGGTGTGTGCAAGGTAAATCAATTTGCCAACAAGTCGCGGTCTACTGGAGAATCTTCTGGATTGGTCTCAAGTTTTACATTTGGATCTATGGGAGTATCAACTGATTTGCATCTCATTAACCCAGTGTCTCTTAGCAAGTCAAGAATATATTTTTGCTTTGAGACAAATATTCCTTGCTTTATGCCATTTCCATTCCAAGAAAAAAACTTTGTTTCCCAATATCCTTCATTTCAAACATTGTTGTAAGATATTTCTTGATCCTTTCCATCTCTACAAAATTATTACCTGTAATTACAATATCGTCTACATAAACTATTAATATAACAATCTTATCTTTCACTCTATGGTAGAATAAAGTATGATCAGTGTGAGATTGCTTGTAGCTGAACTGTTGAACCGTCTAAGTAAATCTGTCAAACCAAGCCTTCAGAGATTGTTTTAAACCATATAGAGCTTTCTTTAGACAACGAACTGAACCTTCTTTGTTCTTGTTGAATTCGGGTGGCAGATCCATGCACACTTCTTCTGCCAAATCGCTGTTGAGAAATGCATTTTTGACATCTAGTTGATGCAATGGCCAATCTAAATTTGTTGCAAGAGATAATAATACCCGAATTGTGTTGATCTTTGCCACAGGAGCGAAAGTATCTTGGTAGTCAATACCGTAAGTTTGAGTGTACCCTTTTGTCACAAGACGTGTCTTGTATCTTTCAACTGAACCATCGCTCTTGTACTTAATCGTGAAGACTCACTTGCTACTAACAGGATTCTTTCCTTTGGGTTGTTTGATTACATCTCATGTACCATTTTTTTCCAAGACTTTTATCTCTTCATGTACTGCCGTACGCCACTGTTTATGTTGAAAAGCTTCATCAATATTGGCAGGCAATGTTGTTGTTGAGAGATTAGTTACCAAAGCACACATAGGTCCAAATAGATAAGAGTATCCTAAAAAATTTAAGATAGGATGTTGAATACACAGGTGAGTATCTTTGCGAAGTGCAATTGGCATATCCAATTGTAGCGGTTCACTGTTGTCAAAACCAAAACTTGAGGCAGACAAGTGAGACGCTGGAGGTATCGAATCCCACTTGTTTTCTACACGCTGTCTTCTGTTGTAGGTTCATGGAAAGAATTTATTGGTTTTGGAAGTTTCTGATAATGGAGTGATACGGGGAGAAATTTGTGTAATTGTGGATTTTCCTAAATTTTTTGGAGTAAAGGAGAATTCGATTCTGGTGAAAAAGAAGAATCGTGCTCCTGGGAGGAAGGAGAATTTCTGATTTCTAAGGAACGAAGAAGGAAAACCCAGTTTCTGTGAAGGAGAATCGAATTTCTGAGAAGAAGAATCCGACTTCTGAATTTTAGGGACCGAAGAAGGGAAGCTCTCTGACTTGAACGAAGAGAGGGAAGGAGAACCTGCGTCTGCATCCGCTTCGATCGTCGAAGATTCCGTATCGGCCAGCTCCAGAGGAGAAAGGATTAAGATCTCCCCCTGAGCTGGAGGTGCGTTCTTTTCATTCAACAGAGAATCAACAGGAAAATGATTTTTTTTTCAAAAATATTCTCAATTTGTTAAGGAAATAAGTGCATCATAAGGGTTAATCAAAGGCTCCCCTGCTTGAATGACTTTAAATAAAATGTTTGATATTCAGAAAAAGGTAACATTCTCTGGAGATAAAATATTTCTTTTTGGAGAGTAACACCTATACCCCTTTTTCGTGAAAGAGTACCCGACGAAAACGCATTTGATACTCTTGGGATCTAATTTAGACCTAAAATGATTATGAATATAAACAAAAATTGAGCGTGCAAATATACGTAATGGAAGATTAGAAAAAACATGAGATTTGGGAAAATATTTTTTAAGAGTGAAAATCGGAGTTTTGAATTTCAACACCCGAGATGGTAACCAATTTATTAAATATCAGACAATAAAAATAGTGTCCCCTAAGAAGTGTTTAAGTAAATTGCTAGTGAAACGCAGTGCTCGAGCAACTTCTAGAAGATGACGATTTTTTCTTTCCGATACACCATTTTGTTGTGGTGTATCGATACAAGAGCTTTGATAAATGATACCCTTTTTTTAAGAAAATTCATTTAGTGAGGAATTGAAATAATTGGTTCCATTATCAGTTCGAAGAATTTGGATGCAAGAGTTAAATTGCATGAGAATCATGTTATAAAATTGCTTAAAAATACGTACGACTTCAGATTTCTCACGTAAAAGAAATATCCAACAAACACGAGAATGATCATCAATAAAAGAAATAAACCACATTTTATTTCAAATTGGAAAATTCGTGAAGGACCCCATAGGTCATTGTGAATAAGAGAAAAAAGTTTTGAAGCATGATACGAATGAATTAGAAAAGAAAACCTGGTTTGTTTAGTCAATTGGCAGACTTCACATACAAAATGATATGAAGAAAGGAAACAACGAAGGAAATAAATGATGCGTGTAAAAGAAACTAGGGTGGCCAAGACGGTGATGAAGAAGTTTTATTTGGTGGTGACGGAGGGAGGAGACTGAATCACAAACAACTTTACAATAGCAAACCTTAGTGTCAGCATGTAGAAAGTAGTATAATCCAGCAACCTCTTTAGCACGTCCAATCGTCCTCTCCGAGTTCCGATCCTAGAAAAACACATAATTTTTTTGAAAAACTAGCCACACAATGAGAGTCCCGAGTAAGTTTGCTAATTGAGAGCAAGTTATATGACAACTTGGGAACAAATAAAACATTATGTAGTAAGAGATTTGTACTAAGAATCATAGTTCCAATCCTCGCTACTTGTGAAACGGATCCATCCGCCAAAGTAACAGTACGAGTATCACAATATCGACTGTTAGAAGAAAAAATAGTGCGAGCACTCGACATATGTTCAGACGCACCAGAATCAATAATCTACAACTCACTCGATGTGGCTGACTCATTCATAGTAGAGGAGGAAATACTGTGAGCCATCAAGGATGTAGGGGATGAGAACAATTGACCAATCTGATCAAGTTGTGTCTGAGTAAAGGTCAAAGGTGATGAGAATACTGCAATTGGAGGCTTCGATCCATCGCTCTTGTGTTAGCTGAGTGGAACCCAATCTGCGGGTTTACCATGAAGTTTTCAGCAGATTTCTTTGGTGTCGGTTACAGTGATCACATCAAAGGAACTTGCGAGAGCCACAAGAGTCGGGGTATCGACCAGTCATGGCGGAGGCATCAGAGTTAATAGATGATGCAGAGATCATAGATAAGCCACCAAGCATGATACGACAGCATTATTCTTGACGACGGACTTCTGAAAAAATAGCATCAAGACTCGGAAAAGGTTGAATGCTTAGAATGCGACCACGAACATCATTGAGAATAGAATTGAGTCCAATCAGAAAGTCGTAGGCCCGTTCTTTTGTAAGTAGTTTGCGATAAATTTCATAGTTTGTGGCATCAATCCATGTTGGTTGAGTGAAGAGATCAAGTACCTACCAGAGTTTGGTCAGAGAACTAAAATATTGAGTAACTGTACCTTCGTCTTGACGCAGATTTCTAAAACAATCTCGTAGATCGAACATTTGTGAAGAGTCTTCTAGATCAGAATAAGCCAATGCGACTGCATCCCATATTGCTTTAGCCGTAAGATAGAGAAGATAAATCTCAGCAATAGTATCATCCATCGAGTGTAGAAATCAGGCCATCACCATGGAATTCTGAATGTCCCAAGTAGCAAAGGAAAAATCGGTTGGAGATGGTTTAGAAATGGAGCCATCGAGATAGCCGAAACGGCCCTTCCCTCGAATGATAAGTTGGACGGATCTGTACCATTGAAGGTCATTCTGGCCAGAGAGCTTAAAGCTAGTAATTTAGAAAGGTAAAGAATTATCAGAAGCTGTGGGAATAATTTTGGGATATGATTTAACAACGTCTGAAAACACGTCAAACTCATTTATCCCGCTCATTCTTAAAAACTGAGACTCTTTAACTGAAGAATGTCTTTATTGCTCTGATATCATAAAAACACTCAAAAAGAAGAATCTAAGACAAAGCACTAGAGTATTTTATATATATTCTCAATGAATTACAACGAAATATTTATACTAATTAGGGTTACAAAAAGTAAAATAGAAAATATATAGTTATTCTTAATTTATAGGAATTATAACTGATTTTTAGAAATTACTCAAATTAAACTAATTCTACACCACCAATGGTTCATTGTGTTTGAAATATCTTGTGGCGTTGAGAATTATCTAGTTCTTTTCAGATAATTAAAAGTCGTCAGAGGACGCACACAACTTCTTCACCCACATCTCCTTATACAATTTCAACACCTACATAAATATCTCCTTCGAAACCGTGTTGATCACGACTACCATTCTCTATATATTAACTAGACGCTTACTTGGACAATTGTTAAAAATGCAGGCTGATTGGTGTAGAAGATGGAAGAGGAAGAAAAAAAGAATAATCACAAGGAAGAAATAGTTTTTTTACACAATTACTTGTTTCTTTTTTTCAAAGCAAGATTACATCAACTTAAATAGAACCTACATCAATTGATAACTCTCGTGGCTATTTATTTTCATAACTCTAATGACTATTCATTTATCTAATCATTTATGATCATTTACATTTATCAATTCATAATCATTTACATTTTCAATTGCTACCTATTTATATTCTAAAACAGTTGGCGTTTAACCTTCTAAAACATAACTATGAAATTTATTGAAGACTAAATTTGGTTTAATTTCCCAACAATGCCATTTTAAACCAAATTTGCTTTTGATCCCCAGACTTGCAACATCATATTTGAAAACTTGTCCACCAAGAGATTTTGTAAAAATATCAGCCAATTGTTCATCATTTCTGCAAAACTTCACTTCAATATTTTTCTCATTCACCAGCTCCCTTGAGAATGAAAACAAATGCTAATATATTATCTTTCCATGAAGAACGGGATCCTCTGTGATTGAAATTGAGGAGCTATTGTCACAAAACAAAATTGTTGAATTCTTTTGCTCTTGATTTAGGCTTTCAAGAATTCCTCGTAACCATTTAGTTTGACATCTAACAAAATCAGCAGCTTCATATTCCGCTTCAGTTGTTGATAGAGTAACAATTGGTTGCTTATTCGAACTCCATAAAATAAGAGCACTTCCAAGGCTGAAAACATAACCAAAGTGTTTTTGCTATCATCGATATTTCCAGTTAAATCACTGTCAGTATAGCTTGTAAGATTTATTAAAACATTTGCTTCGTAAAAAAGACCATAGTCAATAGTTCCTTTAATAATTGCAAAATTCTTTTCCCAGCCTCCCAATGACTAGAAAATGGTTTCTCCAAGGATCTACTTAATAAGATCACTACATATATAATGTCCGATCTTATAGACGTCAAGTACATCAAATTCCCTACCAAACTTCGAAACATGGTAGAATTGATAAGTCTTCCTTCACTTTCTTTGTGAAGCTCAGCCTTGTAAGCATCATGATAACACTACTAGATTTGAGTTCTCCATCTTGAATTTTTTTAATATTTCTTTTGCATAACTTTTTTGAGAAATAAAAATGTCCTTTGAATGATGGATTTTAATCCCAAGAAAATGATGTAACTCTCTCAAATCTGTCATCTTAAACTCTTTCATCATACATCGCTTAACATCACTAAATAATTCAAAATTATTTCTAGTAAAAATGAGATCATCAACGTAAAGACTTACAACCATGAAACCGCTTCGAGGATTGGTTTTAATATAGAAAATATGATTGTAAGGAAGCTTGTGAAACCATGAATCATAAATATGAATTAATCTAGTTGTACCATGCACAAGGCGATTGTTTTAGTCCATATAACGCCTTTTTGAGTTTGTAAACTTTTTTTTCTTCTCCCTTCTTTGTGTACTATTGCGTTTGTTTTTAATACACCTCTGAAAAATACCATTCAAAAAAGCAGACTTGACATTCATTTGGAAAAGTTTTCAATTATTGTGTTGGGAAAGATATAATCAAACGAATAATATCAAGCCTAGAAACAATAGTGAAAACTTCACTATAATCTTCTCCTTTCTTTTGCTTGAATCTTTTCACAACGAGTCTCACCTTATGCTTATTGATAGATCCATCCAAATTTCTTTTTGTTTTGTATACCTATTTTACTCCAATTATACTCTTGTGTGCGGGTAGATCGGTAAGCTCCTATGTTTCATTCTTTTCAATGGCAGCTATTTTTCATTGACGATTTGATTTCACTTTTCTCCCTAATATGTTTCATTTAAAGAAATTAGATCTTCTCCTGCAAAAAATACATTTTCATATTCCAAACTTACTTGATACGTGGCCTCGTAGAGATCTTGTATATTTCTGAACTTTTTTTAAGATAAATCCTCGTCGCTAGATACATCTCTTAAAAAATCCAAAAAAACTTCAAACTGAGAATTTGATGTTTCATCTGGCACAACAAGAAGGATAATCATATTATCTTTTTATTAATCAAATAAAAAAATTTCATCAAACCAAACATCACAACTTACTAGAAACTTCTACGTTGTGGGATTGTACAATTTGTAGGTCTTACTTTGTTCACTACATCCGATTAATGTACATTTCTCCGCCTTATCATCGAGCTTGTTTCTCAATTCTTTTAGGACATGAAAATAAGCAACACTACCAAAAACTTTTTTACGTGTTGTACATTGAGTACAACTCCATACCAAGCCTCGTGAGGTGTGCAATCTTTCAAATTCTTTGTTGGCGATATATTGATTAAATATATTGTATATTGCACATAAAATAGCTTCCACCCAAAAGTTCTTGTTGTAATTTTTTCTCACCATTTCCATGATTCTTCGATTCTTCCTTTCACAAACACCATTTGTTACGAGCTATATCAAGCTGTTAATTGATGCTTTATTCTAAAATCTCTACAGAAATTTTGAAACTCATTGGAGAGATATTCTCTTTCACGGTTACTCATCAACATTTTAATTGGAAGACCTATAAACTTTTCAACCTCAACCTTCAAATTTTTAAAGGCTTGAAATGGTTCTAATTTTTCTTTGAGAAAAAAAACTCAACCTTTCTCGAGAAATCATCGATAAATGTAATGAAATATCGACTACCTCCAAGTGAAGCAACGGCATTGAACGACAAATGTCGAAATGAACAAGCTCCGATGGATGTTTTGCTCGCTGCGAGGAATATGATGCAAACGGAATTATGTGTTGCTTCCCTAGTTGACATTCTTCACAAACATCTTCAACATGTTCGATAGATGGCAGCCCTGCAACCATATTTATTCAAGTGATCGAATCTATCATGCCACAACTTGAAAACTCATTTCTCTATGCCAACAAAACAAGACAAATTTGTTGTGTGGAGGTAAATAGGAAACAAATTATTTTCAGCAATGTTAATTTTGGCAACGAGTTGATTTTTCCAGGATAAATAGCAAGCACGTCACGCATATGTATATCATATTCTTTTCTCAAAAAATAACTTACACTCAATAAATTATTTTTCAAGCCAATAACATAACATACCTCAGAAATCTTTTCAATATGGCCTGACTTTGTTGTGAATAAGATTTCTCCAATTCCTTCAATCTTGTATGATTTAGCATCGCCAATCATTATTTCACCATGATCTACTTTAACGAGAGTTGAGAAAAATCTTTGTTACTAGTCATATAATTGTTCGCTCCACGATTCACCACTTTTCATTGGTATTTGAGTTTTGAAATGCCAATAGAGATAAAATATTTTCATTTGAATCATCATTGTCAATATTTGTCTCATACATAAGATCGGGGTTGTTTTTATTGTTATCTTCTTCCTTGAACCGACACTCTTGTTGTGTGTGTCCTGGCTAGTTGCAATAATGACATTCAAAGTAACCATGTCTTTTACGTCTTTGATAGCCATAACATCTTCCCCTAATGGAATTTATGTCATTTTCATTTGCATTTCTTGCATTACCTCGTCCACTCCCTTGAAAATTTGAGTTTCCACTCCCTTGCGATTGGAAACCTCTACTATTTCCTTTGCCTCTTCTACCTCTACCACGCCAATTTCGATTTGAACCACGATTTTGATTTTGATTTTGACTCGCTTCGGTAAAAATAACTTGAGATTTGAGAGTTTTTTTTTATTGGGAAGGAGGTGGATTGCGCCCGTTAATTTTGAATTCATGTGTTTCCAAATATCTCATATACGGTTCTGTATAATGGCAATAAGGATCAACTTTTCAACCATCACCCCCTGCCCCGTTCTGTAACTTCCCTTCTTTCGTCCGTCCACGAGGCTGTAGAAAGAGAGAAAGGGGCGGCTATCAAGCGGAAGTCATTTCAGTTGTGTGCCACAAGGTCCGTATGGACAAGGGGATACATCTACCATCCATCCCATTGCATTCCATCGTCTCTTATTGTATTGTACTGTATCAGACTAGATACATCTATTGAGTGAAAAAATGGATCACACTAGAATTCTATATTCTTTTTTTGGATATTGATAGGGATCCCCTTTCATTATTTCCTTCAATACAAATTGATTGTCCCTATCTAACTAACAATAGGGTGGTGCCTCACCGCACCGCAGGCAAACGAACGACAACGCCTTTTAAATCATCCAGGGTAAGATAAGAAATTTCGGTGCATTCTTCAATTGCAGCTTCTACATAATCGAATTTCGGATGAAAACGACGCAAAATGTATTCAACAACTCTTGTATCCTCCAACTTCTCTCCATTGAATTTCATTTGATTAACAATGGGGGTGACTTTCATAAAACAATATTTAATGCTCACGTTCTCTTACATTTCCAACTTTTCAAATTTGGATCATAGTATGAAATCGAACCATCTTAACTTTTGGCTGCTCTTTGTAGGCCGTATGAATGACATCCCACGCTCCTTTAAAAGTTTCAATGTTGGCAATCCTCTCATACACAGTCATATCGATTGTTTGATATATGTGAAAAAATATGTTGTTGTCTTTCTTTCACTTCTCCTTCAACGTAATCTCGCGTCACTTATGACATCTTCATCTTCTGGAATATGGAATCCTTGTTCAACAATGTTCCACAACTCCATAGATTTCAGTAACACTTTGACGTTGTTGCTCCAATAATTATAATTCTCCCCACTAAAGCAAGGAATGACAGAAATCATGTCAGAACTACTCGCATTGGCCATTGTATGCCAAAAAATTTAACAGCTCTGATACAAGAATATAGAAGATGGAAGAGGAAGAAAGAAAGAATAATCACAAGGAAGAAATAGTTTTTTTCACAAAATTACTTTCTTCTTTTTTTCTAAGCAAGATTACATCAACTGAACCTACATCTCCTACATATTAATAGCTCTTATGGCTATTTATTTTCATAACTCTAATGACTATTCATTTATCCAACCATTTACATTCATAAAAATTCATGGTCATTTACATTTTCAATTGTTACCCATTTATATTCTAAAACGGTTGACCTTTAACATTCTAAAACATAACTATAGAATTTATTGAAAAGTAAATTTGGTTTAATTTCCTAACATTGCACAGAAAATATTTTTTGAGATTAGGGCGCGCATAAGGATTGGTATTGTCTTGTTCTTGCTAACGAATTTGAGTTTGAGAATCCGACTGAACAATGGTTGAAGAGCTTCTAGTGAAATTTGTTTTGAAATTTGATTTGAAAGACTATCATTCTGACTAATAGTTTTGTCATCAATAATCGTGATTCGGTGGGAATAAATGAACTCTCAAGAGTGTGTCAGTGAAAATTACTTGGCGTACGCACTACAGGCCTGTTAAATTGGACTTTTACTTTCATTGTCATATTAACTGCATTTGTCACAACCCAAATAGTTTGATAAGTCAAACGATCTTGAATAGCTAGTTTGAGGTCGCCAATATATCAAACAATAAGTTGGTCAACAGTTTCAAACAAATTCACCATTGCATTTAGTTGATAAAATTCTTTTGTATACTCATTCACTGTTTGATTGACTTGTCAGCAATTTTGATATTGTTGATATAGAAACTGCTCATAATCAGGAGGTAGAAATCGCCTCTGTAAAAATGGCTTCATCTTGGCCTAAGTTCAAACACACATTTTTCCTTGCTTCTGCCTATGAAATTAGAGTTGCTCCCACCACGCTGAAACTCCACCTTTTAATTTATATGTTACTAATTTCACTTGTTTTTCCTCTGCGATATTTAAATAATAGAAAAAATTTTCGATTGTATGAATTCAATCAAGAAAATTCTCAATATGTAATTCAAATCTATTTTCATCTTGAAATTCAAGGGTGGCTGGTCTTTGATAAAAAAAACTCGATCGTTACGAAAATCAGAAAGAATACATCACATTCGTTAGGGTTTCGAGTTGGGTTGTGTGAAAACCTAGCTACCTCGCTGGATTTGAGGCAGAGGATTGTTGTTAATTAGGATAATTTTGGGAATTAGCAGCTTTTATGAATTAGTTAGAGAGAGGATTGATAAAAGGAGCATGACAAAGGGAAAGGGGAAATAAGAAAGTTTGAATATTAAACTTATATCTAGGGAAGGATTGAACATCCTCAAACTTCTACACATTCCTTTGCACTCCTAAGTTGCTGCATTTGATTTTGTTTTGATTATCAAAATTGTGCATTGACTGAAGTAATAAATCATTTTCTAGATAATTCTTATCAATGTACTTTCTTTGTTATGTGAAGATTATTTTTGTCCACTAAAAATAGCAATAGTCAGGTGTTGCTCGAGAAAATTCTGTCGAACTACTTAGAAAAAAGATGAAAGGGAAAATAATTGAATGTCACAATCTTTTCACAGCTACTCTATTCTAAACCCTTAGCGAAACCACGACAAACTTATACGAAGCTCACTTACCTTCTACAACTTAAATGTCTTAGATGACAAAAACATGTAAAGACAACTTAATTAAAGCATACATCCAAATTCCATTTACATGTGCTGTAAATGAAGGAATGATACAAAAGCATATAATTATGAATGTTATACCAGAAGAAAACATCATATTTTGTAATTTCTATAGAACCATAAATGAAGAAGCCACACAGAATCTACAAGTTCTAATATAAAAATTTTACTTAATTCTCATTGTTTATGAAAGACCTCCGATTCTCAACCAGTAACTCTTTTCTGATAACTTTTTGTAAAGTACAACTTGAGCAGAAGCAGATACTTTACACCAATAAGTGATTCAGGGTATACGATGTCAATGCCTCAGCACATCCAAGAATGTGAGAAAAGTGAGTGATGTGCGTTTCACAAATAGCAAATGCATCGAAAAAAGAAAAAATGAAATTTCATGAAAGGTCAAAGTTTTAGATATTTAAGTAAATAGAGATAAGTAATCATACATACTTGTAACAGTATTTAAGTACGCCTGAGACAGAAGCAAAGCGATCTCTACTGTGATGATTTCATAGAGCTAGCTGAGAACTTTTTTGAGTCCTTTCAGATTTCTCGACAGATATGAAATTCGAGAGATGAGCTATAGTCATTGCTTGTACTTAAGCCATTTGTCCGTATTGGAAGTGTTGTTAGACTACGTTCATTTGCACATCGCCGAAGATTAGCATGTTTTTTGTACCATCGAACACCAAAAAATAGGAGTGAAGCTATTAAAACACCAAGGGCAAAACCAACAGAGACACCAATGATTACTAAATTGGCTTGATCAACCATTGTTTAGTCTCTTATGATGTACAGACACCGAAATCATCTTGCAGGGAGGTTCACTGTCATGAACAAAAGAAGATGTTGAAATTCTTTAAAGTTAAGAAATTTAATATATTAAGAAGAAAATAAGAGTTTTCTAAGTAGATTATTTCATATTTTTTAATTAAATTATTTTCTAAGCAGAATATTTCTTAATTAGATTATTTTATTTTTTTCTGTATAATTAATGTTTATATGTTATAAATTGATTATCATTATTCAATAAGAAAAATATAAGAAGAAATTATTCTCTTAATTTCTTCACGGTATCGGAGCACGAATCTCGCCTTTAGATCGTACTATAGTTGTGCCATTGCCTAGACTGCCATGATCATCGATTACGACAATTCCACCGTCGACAATAGTTTATATTCTCTTACCTCAAATCCGGCATTCAATCCAAATTCTAGAACGTTGGGTAGTCAAATTCATCGTCTCCAGTCATTACAAATCATAAACTCAATAGATATAATTTCTTACAGTGGTCACAATCTATAAGAATGTTCTTCTGCAGTAGAAGGAAAGAAAGATTTTTTGACCAGAGAGGTGCCAATCCCAGCGAAGGAAGATCTAGAATTCAAGAAGTGGAAAGCTGAGAATCACCTCATTATGTCCTGACTCATAAACTCGATGACAATCAACATTAGAGAAAATTTTATTCTTTATGAGACTGCTTAAAATCTCTGGAAACGGTCAAAGAAACCTACTCCAGTTCTGATAACACGTCTGAATTATTCGTCATGGAATCCTTGCTACATGACCTACAGCAAGTTGATCTCACCGTAACTCAATACTTCAATGCCCTCGTACGCTATTGGCAGCAACTCGAATGTATTTGAGAGTCATCGGTGAACTTGTAGCAAAGACAATGCTCTGTACAAGCAAATCGTGGAACAGAAGCGAAAGTTCAAATTCTTACTTGATCTGAACAAAAACCTAGACGAAGTCAGAAAACAAGTGATGGGATTGAAGCCTCTCCTGAGTTTGCTAGAAGTTTTCTCCGAGGTCTGTTGTGAAAAGAGTGGAGAAAGGGTTATGATGGGTAATTCAGAGGCTTCTTCAACCTTAGAAGGATCAACACTTGTTGCCCGGGGATCGCACCAGTAAACCTCACACCAACAACAGAAAGAAAAGCTTAAATGTGATCATTGTGGAAACTTGAATCACACTAAGAATAGGTGTTGAAAATTACATGAGAAACCTACTTATTGGAAACCCACGGGAAGACCTTATGACAGAGAAAGTCGAGCAAACTCCGCCAACATGGTGGAAGAACCATCATCCGTAACTGAACCAAGTCCTTTCATAAACAAACAACTAAAAATGCTCCAACAACTATTCAAAAATATTTTATCTCAACATTCGACTACTGCTAACCCTAAAAGTATGCATGCTCGAGCAAGTAATCTTTTTTCTGAACATTTGGTCTGGGGATAAAAGAAAAACAATAGATCATAAACTCTAGGGTATCCAACCATATGACAAGGGATAGATCACTCTTTCATGACATAAGTCATGCAATACTAATATGACAGTGCGCATTGCCGATAAGTATTCATCAAAAGTAAATAGAATTGGATATGTTCAACTCACAAATAAAATTTTACTTAAATCAGTGCTTCATGTTCCAAATCTTGATTGCAATTTACTATCTATTAGCAAACTGACTTGTGATCATAACTGTTTGACACAATTTTTTCCAACTTGTGTGACTTTTAAGATTTGAGTTCAAAGAAAAAGATTGGTAGTGCTAAGATGTGCTCAGGACTTTATTTCTTCCAAACTCCTCAAACTGAAGCTGCCCTAATTGCTAGTAGTATACCCCTAAACAATCAGTTCATCTCTAAGTATGTCTCTAGTTCTATTACACATAAAGATAGTGAAGCTATGCTATGGCACTATCGGATGGGTCATTCCAACTTTTGGTACTTGAAAAAGGTATTCCCTCATTTATTTATCAGTAAAAGTGAAAAAATTTCGTGTGACATATTTTAGCTTGCAAAACACACACGATTTGTTTATCCATCAGAGTCTCATTCTCTATCAAAGCCTTTTGCACTTATTCACAATGATATTTGGGAACCCTCTAGAATTTCAAACATAAGTAGAGTCCATTAGTGCGTGTTATTTATTGAAGATCACTCTTGTCTCACTTGGGTTTTTCATATGAAAGAAAAATCAGATGTTTGAAGAATATTTCATACTTTCAACAATATAGTCCGAACACAGTTCAATACCAAAAGTCAAGTTTCTAAATCCGATAATGCTAAGGAATAATTCAATCTCATCCTAAGAGATTACCTCTCCAAATCTCCAAACTGAGGATCTCCTCAACCAAACGGTCTCTCAGAAAGAAAAAATTGTCACTTATTGTAAGTAACAAGATCTTTTATGTTCTTTATGAATGTCCCTAAATATCGGTGGAGGGAAGCCCTCCTTGCATCAATATACCTCATCAATAGAATGTCTTCCTGTGTACTCAAATTCTAAACCCTTCGTCAAGTGTTCATTAAATTTCTTTCTCCCGCTCAAGTTCACTCCTCTAATCTTCCACTTAGAACATTTGGGTGTTCTACCTTTGTCTATATCCATCCACATAATAAGAGTAAACTTGACCCAAAGGCAATCAAGTGTGTATTCATTAAATACTCCACAAATAAAAAATGGTACAAGTGTTACTATCATATAACCAAGAAATTTATTGAAACTGAGGAGGTCACTTTCTCTTAACAAAGTTTATATTTCTCCAAATCCAAACTTCAGGGGGAGAATGAAGTATAATTTCTGCCTTGAGAGTGGGATTCTCTAATACTAGAAACACCCCCACGTGTCCTCAGTCCTGAGTTCAACCCAAGCAAATCAACAACAATTATTTTTGAACTAAAAACAAAAAATGCAACAAAACCAGTAACTAAAGAAATTTAAGTATACTCCAGGAGGCCTCATGGGGAGAACAAGGACCTGACACGTCTTGCCCCAGTCCAAGAATCTGATTCGCACTAAATAACTGCTAAGGCTGCTAACACAGAAGAAGAGAGAGAATCATAACAAGATGGACAAAAGGAAAAACAGACTCTAGAAGACTCAGATCTTCCTATTGCTCTATGAAAAGGTCCTCGGACTTGCAATCAACATCTTATCCAGAAATTATTCTCCTCTGCAGGTCTCTCCCAAACATATCAAGCAATTATCTCGAAGGTAGATGAGGTTCAGATTCCCACGAGTATTCAAGAAGCCTTGAAACATCCTAGATAGAGACAAGTTGTTCAAGAAGAGATCATAGCCTTAGAAAAAAATTACACTTGGATTACCACCTATCTCCCTCCAAGAAAGAAAACTATTAGCTACAAATGGATATTCTTGATAACGTATAAAGCAAATGGCAACGTTGAGAGGCTTATAGCTCAACTTGTAGCTAGAGGCTTTGCTCAGGCATATGGTGTGGATTATCAATAAGCGTTTGCACATGTGGCTAAACTCAATACAGTATGAATTCTTCTCTCACTAGAAGCAAACTTCGACTAGCCTCTACTTTAGCTCGACATCAAGAATGTCTTATTAAATGTAGATCTGAAAGATTAAGTGTATATGGAGATACTATCAGGTGTTCGAATCAATCACAAAGTATGCAAGCTATAGAAGTCAACGAACTAAAGCAATCTCCTCGTGCATGGTTTGGGAAATTCTCACAGTCAGTAAAAAGACATTGATTTACTCAATGTCAGGCAGATCATACACTCTTTATAAAGCATACTATGAGAAAGAAAATTGCTATCATGATCGTCTACGTCGATGACATAATATTGACTGGAGATGATGAGAAAAAATTAATTGAGATAAATATATTTCTGCCAAAAGAATTTGAAGCAAAAGATTTTTGTCCTTTGAAGTATTTTCTTGGTATAAAAATAGCTTGATCAAATAAGGAATCTTCATCTCTAAAAAAATATACATATTGGATCTATTGAGAGAAACTAGTATGCTAGGATGTAAACATGCAAACACACCTATGGATTCAAAGCAAAAATTAGGACATGGAAATGCAAGAGTCCCTTCAGATAAAGGAAGATAGCAACGTCTAGTGGGAAGACTTATCTATCTCTCTTATACTCGACCTAACATAGGTTTTGCAACGAGTGTTGTTAGTCAATTTATGGATCAGCCAATGAAGGAACACATGGAAGCAGTGTATAGGATCCTCAGATACTTGAAAATGGCTTCCGGTAGAGAATTATTCTTCAAAAAGAGTGAAGATTGGGATATTATTGTATAACCTGATGTAGACTTGGCAGGAAGCCAGAAAGATAGAAAGTCAACCACCGGATATCGTTCATTCATATGGACTAACCTCGTTACATGGAGAAGTAAAAAACAATCCGTGGTTTTTTGAAGCAGTGCTGAGACCAAACTTAAGGCATTAGCTTCTACATGATGGAGCTGGGGATGAGCTGTGAAAAATGTATAAAACTCAAGTGTGACAATCAAGCTGTCATATATATAGCTAAAGATCCAGTACATCATGATAGAACAAAGCACGTGGACATAGATCGACACTTCATAGTTAAAAATTGAGAGTTTAGAAATTCAACTACAATACCCTTCAACTAGAACTAAGCTATCAGACATTTTGACAAAGGTTCTGATGGGTTCTAATTTTAATAAACTATGTAACAAGTTGGATTTGCAAGATATATACAACCCAACTTGAGAGGAAGTGTTGAAATTTTTTAAAGTTAAGAGATTTAATATATTAGAAAAGTAAGAATTTCCTAATTAGATCATTTCATATTTCTTATTTTCTAATTATATTATTTCTTAATTATATTATTTTATTTTCTCTGTATAGTTAATGTCTATGTATTGTAAATTGATTATCATTATTCAATAAGAAAATACAAGGAGAAATTTTTCCTTTAATTTCTTCATACGACAATAACTAAATTTTGAACAAGATAGAAAAAATAAGACAATGTCTCATTAAATAAGGTAAGATTGCAATATAAATGTAAAATCCCAGTAAATACTAACCTTTTCTTTGGGACAGAAGCAAATCATAATATTAAGTTTGAAAAAAAAAAAATCATCTATCCAACTAGTAATGCTAATCAACTACCTAAGAAATGTCCATTTCTAGGTACAAGCAAAAAATCTTGTAACTCACCAGTTACTCCCACACCATAAAATTACAGTGTCTTCCCTTGTAGCAAAGTCGATGATGATAAGCATTTGGTAAAATCAGTATAAGTTCTTTTGAAAAAATAAATAACATAATCTCCTTATCACAGTTAACTACAAATAGTTGGTTCTGTTGACCCCAGGAAAGCATTGTCCTGCGGAAGTGGTAACCAAATCCACACATTTAAGAGCCTAAGGAAAAACCAGAAACAACCAAATTATAAATTGGGGAGGCAGTCACAATCAAATCATTTGGCATATCACAAAGTCGTCAGGATTGCTGGAGAAAAAAGATAGTCTTTCCAATAATAATTATGCAAATCTTCACTGCCGTTTTAGCTTTTTGTTCATGCATATTCGTATGTACTTTAATTTTCAGCACCACCCAGGAAAACCAAATCTCAACAATTTGTTCAGAAATGAAGAATTATGGAAACTTTCCATGAAACTCTTGTTCTCTATTGATACTGATAAACACGCTTGTTGCATTCGTAATAAGCCAAATTTTACTCCGATCAAAATCTTCAGCAGGGAGTTGTTTTTTTTTCTTTTTCCAATTCAAAGTTGCTTTTTCTGAAAGATCATTCCCATCTCTCCTCGCTGTAGATATATCTGAGTCCTTATAACAATTTCATTCTATAACTTCCTTGTAAAGAAAAAGAAAAACATACGATGCCTAACACATTACCACCAAATCGTCAACAAAAGGCCATAAAACGAAAAACACAAGATCAGCCAATACAGTTCAAGAAAAACGCCATAGCACATTCAGTCGAATTCCAAAATTCATACACATAACACTAAAATGAAGCCTATCTTACAAAAAAACAAATTCAGCGAGCAAATAAAACAGAATCTGGACAAAAGCCATAAAACTCCACAGTGAGAGTCGATAACTAACCACAAAATCAACGATGAGTTTCGTCATTTCTGCACGCTGAATCCAACTGTGGATAGAGTGAATCCCGCAGAATACTCAGCAGTGGCGATCCAGTCCATCGATAGAAAAGCTGAAAAAGGGAAAAATCCTCGGAAAAAAGAAGGTGTTTGGTGAAGTGGGAAGAGAAAAGAGGAAGCGGGTGAAAGGAGGGATCCGTTGGTTGTCCATGTTTGGTCTTTGTTTAAAGCGAATTCTCTTCCTTATTTTTGTAATTTAATCTTCGTATTTTTCAATTTTTATTTTAAGTAGTTGTTCCGTTAATTTTTATCGATAAATTTAACGACAAATGTGACATGTTATTATTATCTTGACAAAAAAAATATTTTGTCGAGATCGATCTATTTCTCTATGGTTTGCTATCGTTAATTCTCAAGACTTGCTATTCTTGCTTCGATCAACTTTTTTTTCTTGATTTCTTGAAATATTATATTGGGAGTACCTTAAAATCAACTAAAATTCAAGAGAAAAAATTTTGTGAATCGAAAAATAATTTAATGATTCCTATTTTTCTTAACATTTAACCCAATTGCTCTTTTATTTGTCTTTATTTATAGATTTTTTCAATTATGTTTTTTTTTTAATCCGTGGAGATTAAAAATAACAACATCTAATGATAAATTATCATCCACTCAAATAAATTAAACTAGTAAAACAAAAATAAATAATGTTATATTTATTTTTATATTCTACCTTTTTAAAATATATATTGACGTGTCAAATAATAATTAGTATAATTAATATAATTAATTAATTTATTACATTTAATACTCTAATAATTACTTTCACATAATGTATTTTAAAAAATTACCATAACAATATAAACGTTATTAATTGAAAAATAATTTAACTATTTATACAAATAAAGTGAGGAATCAGGCGCTCTGAATTCCATGTACCTGATTTCTAAATATATTTAAAAAAAAATCAATCAACAACTCTGAAAATACCATTTTAAACTACTGCTTGACTGAATAATTCAATCTTAAGTTTGCTTTTCTCATTGAATTTGAATGAGCTCTCTTGTTTATTTTACTTTAATGTCGTGAATTCTATTTAGACCGAGCTGAAAAACTCGAGATTCATCAAGATGAAACAAAATTGTAAATTCTTCCTAAGAAATTGATGATGGAGCAGAGATCAAGCCGATTAGCCAAGAGACACTGCTTAATATAGACCGTATTTATTTCATACTTTTACTACTAGTTAGGGAGATTCATCATAGTCCTAACAGGTAAACATTCCCAAAATATGAAAATTTAGGCTATATATAGCTAAAGATCCAGCGATAGTCAAACCTCCAATAGTTTTTAACAATATAAATGCACCTATCATCGCAATAGATCAATAATTTTTGCTCATTTCTATGAACAACCAGCAAATTCAACCCCAACAAAATTCAGCTGTTTTCTGCTCTATCGTCTTGAATTCGAGTTCTGCAGATTAGTATGATTATCGACACTACACTTGTATCTCATGAATACCAACATTCAGTAAATCGTTTCGATAAAAAGGCGCATAGAAAAGACAGGTAGCTCCATGCTTACAAAAAGTAGACGCAAGTTTAAAGAAATCATATAAAGAGATCAATTAATTAATCATTCATGCTACCTGCTAACATAAACATGCTTCGGAAAAAAATCAATGGCGACATTCTTACAGTTTTTTCGAGCAGGCAAGATTATCACCATTACAAGTCACATAATCCATTAGTTCATTCTGGCACAGGTCAGATGGATGATTAATTTAACCCGGCATCGTTTACATTGCATGCCTCTTTCAACTCCATAAATCATATTTTTGTATAGCTTTGAATTTTTTCTCTGGTCAGCCATAATCAAAACATACCTTCTGAATCATGTTCGTTCGAATCTCCGCTGAACAACATAAGATTCCTTCATTTTTCAACGATCCGGCGTAAAAGCCAGAAAAGAAAACTACGTTGAACAATCAGTTGTCTCAAAATGACGGAACTTTATTCACAAGTACAAGACAAAATCTTGAAAATGGTAAATTTTTTGGGTCGAATTTTCTAAATATTCGAAAAAAATTGTACATCAATAATCTTTTTTTTTTTTTTTTCTATCAGTAGATAGGAGCATCAAATCTTGGCTCATAAAAGCAAACCTGGCTGTTATATGACTGAAGAGCACAACCAGCTATCCACGACCAAACCTTTTTATCGACGTCATAAAGAAGACCCTTCTCTTGGTTCCAAGAAGTGAAGCAAATCAGATTATCCTGCCCAAAGCACTCAAATCTTTCAGCCGATAATCTCAGCAAAGCTCGGAAATATTTTGGAGGCATCCTACTAATTTCCACCCACAAAATTTTTGCTTGATCCAATTCCCAAATTCTCATACTTTGCAGAGTACTGTAAAGGCCAATTCGTCCGACAAGAAATAATCGCTTCTGCATACCTGCAACCAAATATCCATCCAACAAGGAGCGAGGAAACTTAGCGGGAATATGTTCCCAATAACCAGTGTCGAGCCGATACATCATCAAACCAAGGGGAGAAAGTGTTTCTAAATACAATCTAGAGTCACAATATGCCATCTTCGACGAACAGAGATTAACCGCTGGCATCGTTTGATGAAGTGACCAATTATCGAGTTTCGAATCGTATACTTCGGTGGGTAATGACCTGTCGCCATAAATGTCACTTGTGGCAATGATTCTAAACGATCGGTCTTTTCGATCGACGACCATGATCAGCTGTCTCTGCTGATTGTAATGCATGCTGGGCAAAGTTCTCCACGTTTGTGTGAGGGGGTTACAAACTAAGGTTTTGAAAGTCAACCCATCGAGCCCAGAAAAGCAAACCAGACCACTGGAAGACCCGACCAACCAAAATGCCCAAGGAGGTAAAAATGTGAATGGAATTCGATACCATGTTTTCAAAGGTAAGCTGAAAACTGAGCATTGAGGAGTCTGTGAGTTCTTCCAAAATGTTAGAAGACAAGGTCCATGAGAAGGCACTTGGGAGTGAAATTTGAGGAAACTACTATCTTGAAGAATTAAATTCCACCTCTTACAAACAGAACGGAGCCGAAAGATCATAAACGGAGGAACCCTAGCTAAGATCTCGTTCAACATGTCTTCGGGTAGCATAGCCCATATATTATCTTCCATTTGAACATCAGGGTGAACTGCTTTAACAAATGTAGCCACTGTTTCCTCGTCTAAGCCCCGTGGCTTAGTTTTGATCGCCTTTTGCCGAGATGGGCTCGTGTTTCTCGAACCTGCCCGACCTAATGGACTCGTATTCCTCACCCCACTGCCCCTAACAGGTGACACTTGCTTTGTACATCGATTTTCCTCTCTGGCAACAACATTACTCGTGGATTGAGAACAACTTGCTCCAGATTCAGAAGATTGTCCATTGGTATCCATAGTGGATATCTCTCAGAACTTCTAATTATCCAAAATCAGACAATCAAAACACAAATGAAAACTTTATTTTGAACAGCTCCTGGAAAATATTAAAAATTTGCAGGTTCAAGTTGGCTATTACTATCATCTAACAGCACGCGCACTACGCTTCAGACTAACAAAACCCAGATCCCAATTCACAAACAATCTTTCGAGCAACCATAAGGGTATAACATGAAGCTTTAAAGGAGTAAAAGAGATTTACCTTTGTTTCAAAAACCCAGATTTTGATGGTGAAGAAGGCTCTGTCAGAATCGGAAAAACCAAATATTTTGTAGAAAATGAGGGGAAAACCTAACCTGAGAAGACCCTCTCTCTCTCACACTCTCCCTCTCTCTCTCTCGTCTCTTCTTCTCTTAGTACTCGACAATCGGCATTGTGTTTGATTCACTCCATTACTATTTCATAGATTGGAGGAAATTCTGGAAGTAAAATTTTGGCAGCATTCTTCTACGGCGCCCAATACATTAGGTTGGTGATAAGATCGAATAATATGATTGCACGTGGACAAGCTAAAGGACGTCACTTCTAATGACAAACTGTAGAACCAAACTATTTTGAATAGAGTTTATTTTAAAATTAATCTCAAACTATCCATTTTTTTTTAAATCACAAAATTTATTATTTATCAAAAAATAATTTCAAAATATTAAAAATAGACAATTTAAATTTTGAGAGTCAAGAGATCGTCCTTCCCGAAGAGGCCGGTCGGTCCACGCCAGTCCAAGTGGACCGACCGACCCTAGATTTTTTTTTTTTTTCATTTCAACCACGGACAGCAGATTCAACTGAAGCGGTCGTCCCCCCTCCCCCTATTTATATTCTCACTATTATGTTTCAAATTACACCGAATTTTCATGTTTCAATAGTCTCTCAACTATTTGCTTGATACAACAATATTTTTTCACGTTTACCGGCAAGGCATGAAATTTTTTTATTTTATCATTTATTTTATTTTATTTTTTTTATGATTCGAATAATTGAGTATTGTTCTTTATATAAAACGATAGTAGATTTATTTAAAAATTTTATCACTTATTCAACACATCATGGGAAGATAAGCTGAAAAATTTCGTAATTTTGTAACACCGTTATGATTTATTGTAATTTTAGTGAATTATTTCATAAAACTAACGTAAAATAATTATAATAAATCGTACAAATGTTAGAAAGTCGCAAACATTTGTACATTATCTTCCCATAATGCAGTGCACATTTGATAAAATTTTCAAATAAATCCAATAGCGTTACGTATACTTTTCGAATTAATTAATTTATAATATATCGTTTAGGTATTTTTTTTTTGCTATATTTCGAATATCTGAATAGTCTTCTCTATGTAAGTGAAGATGACAAATCTCGCTGAAAAGAGCAAAAAGTCTTTACTTACATAGGGAATACAATTCAAATATTCGAAACATAATAAAAAAAAAATCTAAACAATATATAATTAATTAATTAATTTGAAAAAAATACATAACAATATTGAATGTGCAGTACATTATAGGAAAATAATGTAAAAAAATTTTGTGAATTTCTAACACTTGTACGATTTATTATAATTGTTTTATGTTAGTTTTATGAAATAATTCACTAAAATTATAATAAATCGTACAACTATTATAAAATCACGAAATTTTTCAGATTGTCTTCCTATGATATGTTGAACATGTGGTAAAATTTTTAAATAAATCCACTATCGTCTTATATAGATAACAATATTCAACTATTCGAATAATAAATAAAATAAAATAAATGATAAAATTAAAAAAAAATCGTACCTCACCGATAAACGTGGAGAAATATCGTCGGATCAAGCAACTAATTGAAAAAATATTAAAACTTAAAAGTTCAATTTGATTTGAAATGGAATAGGGGGAGGAGGAACAGGCGGTTCAACTAAATTGGTCGTCCTGTGGTCAAACTAAAAAAAAAAAAATAGCTTGGACGGTCCACTTGGACGGAGTGGCTTCTCTCTTGAGGATAACCTCCAGACCGTCTCTTAGGGTTTAAATTCCTTATTTTCAATACTTTTAGATTTTTTCAATGAATAATAAATTTTTCAGTTTTTTTTAAACCGATAGTTTGAAGTTTATTTAAAAATAAACTCATTTGAATAACAAAATAAATGAAAATTATTAGTTTTTATTAATTTAATATTCTAAATATAAATTTATAAGTAACTATCGATTTTAATCATGGACTATGCACTTTATTTTGGTTAGTCCCTGTACTAAATATACCGACCAAAAAAACTCTTTATTTTGATTCTGTTATCAGTTTTGACATTTTATCAACAATTTATTTAAATACTCATTTAAAAAATTACTAAACGATATTGGATTTATTTGAAATTTTTACCCCATATTTACTACTTAATGAAAAAATAATCTGAAAATTTTCGTGATTTTTTAACGCATGTACAATTTATTGTAACTTTATTTTAGTAATTTATAAAAATATTATAATAAATCATACAAGTTTTAGAAAATTACGAAATTTTTTTTATTATCTACCCATAATGTGGTGAATATGTGAAAAACATTTCAAGTAAATCCAATATTTTTTGGTATTTGTTTAAAAATTAATTTATAAAGTAAAGAAGAAACTGAATTAATTTTAAAAAAATACCCAAAGATGTTGGATTTATTTGAAAAAACTTTCACATGTTCACCACATCATTGGTAGATAATAGAAAAATTTTAGTAATTTTCTAAAACTTGTATGATTTATTATAATATGTTTATAAATTACTAAAATAATATTACAATAATCGTATATGTGTTAAAAAATCAAGACATTTTTCATATTATCTTCTAATTACGTAGTGAACTTAGTAAAAATTTTAAGTGAATCAAATATCGTTTGATAATTGTTTAAATAATAGTTTAACGAAATTGTTAATAAAAGATTAAAACTGATAACAGAATGAAAGTACAATGTTTGGTTTGACAGTACATGAGGTTAACTGAAATAACGTGTATAGTACAGAGTTAAAATTGATAATTACCCTAAATTTATTTTTAAAAATAGTACGATAAATACTTATAATGTTTTGATTCATAAATTAAGCATCTTTATTTCATTATTGTAAATTATATTATTTAAAATTTTTATAATTTGTAGTAATTATTTTATTGATGAATGAACAACGCGTCGAGTTCAAATTGACGTAACATGAAAACTACTAATACAAAACGTCATGGAGAGGAACAAAAGTCTACATACTTAACTTATATCAATGAGTAAAATTGTCTTATGTTTCAAGACCCACAATAACTGCTGCGAAAAATACTACGAACACAAATGAACGTGTCGTAAAAGTAATAAAATGTATAAATACGAGTCAAATCCACGAGAACTATTTTCGCTTATTATTAAATGACTTTAATTTTAATTATAGATGAATAATGAAATTTCAATAATTTTGATTAAAAGAAGACAATAAAATTTAATTAAGTAAACTAAAATTAAATAAAGTTGTTGGATCTAAAGAGAGAAAAATTTAGGGTTTTTGATTTCACCTAATTAATCATGTTTAGTATTCCTAATTCAAATTATTAATGTATATTCCTATGTGTTGATGACAATTTCACAAATTTATTTATCAATTTTTATCGAGTAATTACGAACGGATTATTACCTCTCGGTTTCTAACCCTAACAATTAAGAACAAGAAATCAAAATACCACATAAACGTCATAACTATTTCTATTCTAAGATATTTTTCATGGTAAATTATTTAGTGCATGATTATTTATCTCATTTCGGTCTCAAAACAATCATACGAATATACTATTGTTGATTAAAGAATCGCAAATATTAAGAACATAATAACTTACTTAACACAATATCGAAACAAAAAGTTAATAACTTGAATTAAAGAAAATACTAAACAATCATGATTTGGCTACATCGTAGCCCCGGAAAATAGAATTAGTTTATACTAGTGTAATGAAAAACAAAAAAAAATAATAGAGTTCATCGTTTTAGAAGAAAATAAGAAAGAAAACTATGTTTGTCGATGCAAAATCCTCTTCCCGAAGCTTTCTCTCCGTTCCGATCTCTGGTTTCAGCCCTCACGATCCCCCTTGACGACTCTAACCTAATTTTTCAATCAAAGTTGGCGTCCATCTGATTAACAGTTGAGATCGTTTTGATTAAAAATCTTAAAATCAGATTTTATTTTTATCGCGACTACCGATCGATCGACACCTTTTTTGCTCAAGATTTATACTCGGCCGATTGATAACTGTTAAAATATAGTTGTTTTATACTATTTTTATTTAATAAAACTTGTGTGATTTGAGTGAATATAAAAGAAATTTAGTCAAAATTATAGAAATTACTATAGATTGTTGTGGCATCAAAAAATCTTAAGATTTTAAGGATTTTTTTGTATATTTTAAGAAAAATTAGATTAGAAGCACTAATTTGAATTTTTCTTGTTATCACGTTTGACCACGAATTTACTAACAAGAAAATAGAAATGAAAGATTGAATTTTTATTTGAATGACCAAAAGAGAATGAACAATTATAAGAAGAAATCTCTAAAATTAAAGAGAGATAGAGAAATTGCGGGAAAAATCTTTAAAATCAAGGAAGTGAGAGAAAGTAAGCTAGAAAAATAAGTAAAAAAACTAAAAAAGAAAAAAAAAATGTAGCATAAACAAAAATGATCAGAGGTGGCTGGTGACAAAAAGGATCAGGGGGTCGTGGAATAAAGAAGATTCTCTCTCTACTTTGGGACGAGCGCATACTCTTTATTTTCCTTTGATGAATATTTTTATTATGGATTTTATTGTCATAATTTTGGGATAATGTTTTAATCTTGGTTATGAAAGAAAGTACTTGTTTTGTGTTTTATTGAGATTTATGAAAGTTTGCTTATTTTTCATTGAATAGTATATCATGATGTTTGTTGTTTAATTCGAATTGTGTCGACGAGGAAATTTAATGTTACATGTTCTGTTATATCGAGAGGTAGATAGAAATTTTGAAATGCATGATTGATTAAATAAATTAAATTGTTATAAAATAGTTGATATTAATTTGTTTGACATTGAGAATAAGATTATAAAGAAATTCATATTAGGTTTTATCTTTTCAAAAATCGAAAGAAATCTTAAAACAAATTTAATTAGACAATTCGAAAGAACACTATAAAATATTAATTCTTGCTATTCAGTGGAAAATGCTATAGTTTTTTGTAGCATCAGTAATAAATTGCATGTAATGAGAAAATCGATGATAACCAATACTTTCGTCATCGGAATCTTATAAAATTATTTCAATTTATTTATTTATCATATCTGAATAAACTCTAATTTTATATTATTATTTTACTTATTATTTCATCTTTATTTTATAGTAATTAAATTTAGTTAAGGTTATTTTTGTGCCATCGACTTTTACTTACTCTTTATTACTTTGTTAGCGATACGTGCACTTACGTTGGATGTATAAAATCACTAACAGTGACCATAAAATGTGTTTTAACACCCTGTCGATTATCAAATAAGAACTTCTCAGTCTATAGGTATATCGTGAAGCTACAAAGATTTTATCGATAAACCAATCCCCGAATGTAACATAGACACAAAAAAAGAACAATAGACTTGACCAACCTACAAAAACAAGCCAGTCCCTCTGTGACGAGTCATCCATCATATCCATCATATTGAAGGCTTATAGGCATGGTGATTTTTCTATTCAATTAACTTCTATCATTTTCGAGCACTTCGCAGTATATTTAGGGCATACAAAGTATTGAGTCATTTATTTATAGTCATTAAGAATATGCATTTACCATCACTTGGTGGTTTAGTAGCTTTCACATTCTTATTGAATTACATTCTAATTATCAATCTTTAATTAAAAACTAATTAATTATGAAACATGAAATTTTCTCCGTAAAGTTTTATTTGGACACGCCAGTTAATGTATTTTTAATCGTGAGTGAATTGAATCGTGATGCTAAAGAAAATAGTTAAATGTGGTAAGTGGGATGCATGTAAAGTACATAATTTAAGATATCGTTGTTGGTATATATTATGAGCACGTATAAAATCATAAATAATTTATATTTTATTTTAATTATTTAATTAATTATAAATTTTGACAACTTGGCATCTTAAATTTATTTTTTTATTACACCCTTTTTTAATTACTGTTAACTTGTTAATCAAAGATTAATCAAATGTCTGTGATTTATATTGTTTTATTTTATTAGTAAAATACCATTATTTTGCATCCATTAATAAATTTAAAATTACTCATTTTACAAGTGAAATTCTATTAATTCACAATCATAATCAATTGTTATGAATTTTAAAGCCCTTCACGAGTAAAACCCTACTATGCGCACTTATTAATAAATGGTTAAAAATTTTAAAATAATCAATTCACCCCTTGAATTAATTATAATTACATAATAATTTTAAGAAAGAAAAATAAAATAGTATGATTAACTTGATTAATAAACAAATTTCAT
This sequence comes from Begonia peltatifolia, assembly GCA_022433055.1. NCBI lineage: Eukaryota > Viridiplantae > Streptophyta > Magnoliopsida > Cucurbitales > Begoniaceae > Begonia > Begonia peltatifolia. The sequence continues at coordinate 8,857,720 of CM039527.1, forward strand.
CTAAGTTACAAATTGATGGTAAAATATTTTTAATTTAATGTAGTAATTAAAATATTGTACAAAAGTACATGATAACTAAGAGTGGGAGCCGTCTGGTTCCACTCAAAAACCGTGACCTATCGTTTTATGGACTAGGAACTGTGACCTCCGGTTCTATGAATTCAGAACTAGAATAGGAATCATGGGTTCTAAAACCAAATTGGGATGGTTCTAATTTTTTTAATATTTACATATTTTTATTGTTTTTGGCCTAAATTTTTAGAGTTTTGGGTTTTTTTTTTTATGTCCGAGTAGGTGTTTTTGAAATTTTAGATCTGGTTTAAACTGATTTTGGGTCGAATATTTGATTTATAGTCCTGTTTGGTTCTCATGATTTTTTAAAATGTGAAACTAGAATTGAGACCGAATTGAATGGTTTGAAATTAGAATAGTAGGTGGCTACGTCTAGCTCGGATCGGACCCAAGTGCACAATTTAATTAAAACTGCGGTTCCGAAAGGGTTTTGCCACAACAAACACAACGCGGGAGCGTACTCGAAGTTGTGTTTAATAGATTTTACAAATTTATGAATAATAAAATTACTTTAAAAACTAAAACCCCTAAAACGGAGCTTCTCTAATTCGTGCAAAAGAACGAATTGCGGAAGCCAGTCCAGACATTCGCAGCAGCGACACTGCAACGGCAAATTTGATTGTCTGAGCTTCAACCAATTTGCTTTCGACCCGGGAGATTCGACATTTGTCGGCTCCCCTTCTCAACTATCGTTTCGAAGCTGGCAATAGTAAAGGGAGGCGAAGAAATATGAGGTTAGCAAAGGTTTTTGGAGGGTTTAAGGCGGCTACTGTCACGGCTAACTCCTCTCTTCACCCTCCTCTTTACTAGTTCTTATAATTCGCCGGAGATCATTTTCCGTCAATTTTAATGATGTTTTTGTATACTCTAAGGTCTTTTGAATTACTTGAGTGTAAAATCTTACTTCAGATTGGTTATTATTAGATGTCCAGTTCGAAAACCTCTTTGAGTTACAGCGAGAAAATCAATAATATTTGTCTGTTTGAAAAATTTTCCATTTACCATCGATACCCTTCAATGATATCCACGACCTTGTGGAAAAACATTGCCAAGCAAGCCATGTCAAGGAATAGTAAGCTTCCGTGGGGTTGTCTCTCTTTATCTCGTTCTTCTGGCTTCCCGCAGGAGTGTGTTTTTCTCGAGAAGTTCAAATGTGAGCCCTCTGGACTAAGCTCTTGCTCTAATTATGGGACTGGAGAAATTAGAATCTTGAGAGAAGTTGAATCCTATTCCCACGGAGAGTTTAGAATAAGCCCACGTTTGGGCTATCTTCAAAATCACATAGGCTTCAATACTCTTTGCCCAAAAGGATTCGCGAGTGTTGCCGAGGCCATCTCTTCGACAGATGTGGACGAAGAAGTATCAGTCGGTGACGAAGTTCAAGAACTGTTACAAGAAATGGGCAAAGAAGAAAAACGACAAGTTCAAAATAGGCAGCGGAGGACTCGTGAAACTGTGATGGGAATGAAGCATAAGAAATATCTTATGCTTAGAAGGCGGCAGATAAGTATCGAAACAGAAGCTTGGGAAAAAGCAGTGAAAGAATATAAGGAAATTTTACTGGATATGTGTGAGCAAAAGTTAGCACCCAATTTGCCATACATGAAGTCTTTGTTCCTTGGTTGGTTTGAGCCTTTTTGTAGCGCCATTATTAAAGAACAAGAGTTGATTCAGTTCGGAAAGTGTATCGCAGGGTATGCTCCATATTTTGATCAATTGCCTGCTGATATGATGTCAGTAATAACAATGCACAAGTTGATGGCCTTGTTGATGTCAAGTCGGGAGCACGGTAGTGTCAGGGTTGTTCAGGCTGCTTGTATCATCGGTGATGCCATAGAACAGGAGGTAGGAAGTTGATTTCTTCATTACATCTCTGTCATCTAATTTGAATCTCTCATCTTGTTTTTCTGTTTAATATTAACTAATTAGTTAACTAAATTTAAAAGAAGAAACTTGGTTAACGTGTGAAGACTCAACACTCAAGACTCAAGAGTGTGATCTAAAAGTGTTAGAAGCAGTCAAGTTTTACTTTTTCTTATGTCCAGGTATTTATTTTTCTCTAATATAAAACTTTTTTTTTTAAGGTGATTACATTGTTTTATTGGTTTGAATAAAGTTATGCTATGATGTTTCCTTGCTTGACATTTTGCCAACGGATCAGATTTGGTACTTAAACTTCAACTAGCCTTTAAATATGCTGAATTTCTTTTCCCATACGATTTGTTTCCCTAATGGCCAGAAGAAACGTTTGTTACATGTACTGAGTTTGATACATTTTTTTTTCTAGATTTATGATTGTCTTGTAAACTTGATGTTTAACTAATGCATATTTAGCTATAGAATCTGGATTGATGATACTGATGCCACTCTTTAATGTGTCAGGTTAGAATACACAATTTCTTGGCAAAAATGAGAAAAAGAAAGGGTGACGATGATGAAAAAGAAGGCAAGTCTTATCCTGTAACGAAGGAACAAGATAGGTTAAGGATGAAGGTCACTAAATTGATTAAAAAGCAAAATCTATTAGCGGCGAAGCAGATAGTGAAGGGCCAAGATCAGTCTAAATCATGGAGCCAAGCTGCAAAAGCAAAGGTCTGGATAATATATTTTACATAGTCTATAAATGTTACAATTTTTTAGATATTTTCTAAAAGGATGGATCCCTTTAGGTTGGAAGTCGTCTAATTGAATTGTTGACACAAACAGCATACATACAGCCTCCGGCTAATCAGTTAGCTGATGGTCCACTTGAAATTCGTCCAGCATTTATTCACACTTTCAAAACTGTGTTAAAAGAAGCACAGTAAGAATTATTTAGTTGTAATTTATGAGTTATTTTGGTTATGAATATTGCATGGTTGCTCATAACTGTTGTATGTTTTTTTTTTCAGAAAGTCTTCTGGCAGAAGATATGGTGTCATTGAATGTGACCCGTTAATTCTCAAAGGCCTAGAAAAGACTGTACGTAAATTTTACTTTCTCGATAACACACACACACACACACACGTCTAAACTATTGGTTATTTTTTTTGGTAATCAAAGGTAAATGTTACACAGTCTCAGTTCTCATAATTTTGTAGTTTGTGAATGTCATGGAATTCTTGCTTGGATAAGTTCTAAACATGATTGGTAGGCAATAAGCTACTACGAAATTTTGTTCCCCCTAAAGATGGGTGAATAATATTTGTAGCAGCTTTTGATTCTTTTTATGTACCTGACGTTGAATGCGTATAAAAAAAAACTGTTTTCCAACAGGCAAGACACATGGTGATTCCTTATATGCCAATGTTGGTGCCCCCAGTTAACTGGACAAGGTATGCTGGTATCAACTTTCTGTGCTAATTTTGCTCTATTCACTTAGTTTTGAGGCTGTAATTACACGGGGGTAGGTATAGCACATTTTGTAAAGGTCTACCACGGACAGCTGATGAAGAACAAATCATGATTTCCCATTTTATTATTTTCTTATTTTGTTAGTGTTCTATTTTAATTAGTTTTTTATTTTATTTAAGTTTCTTATTTGCCTTAGTTTGCTATTTATATTAGTTTCCTAGTTAATTAGTTTTTTCTGATAATTTCTTTTTATGTTATTTTAAACTTTACAAAAAGAGTTTCTTATAATATTTAAAAAAACTTTTGACAATTAATGCAATTATCCCTAATTTAAAAATTATTTCTCTGCACTTTTATTTTCAGTTTCAATTTCCAACAAATATTTCGCGTCACCAATAATAAACCCAAAATCATGCAATGGGAACTGTCTTGATGTAGTATATCCATTATTATGTGAAATACAAATTAAAGCTTTCACTTTTCAAAATCAATGCAATTTGATTAAGATACTGTCTGCAATGTGAACTACAACACAAATTTTATCATGGCATTGATCAATCAATCTGGAGTAACTATTGAGAATCCAACTAAGTTTTCAAAGAGAGTATTATGGTATTCACTGAACTTAATATACTGACCAACAAATACCAAATTTGTATTCAATCCTGCAAAGTTCTCATACAACTACAAAACTCAAGAACAAGCTTTCTTCAAGAGGAAGCTATTGATGTAGTTCACAATTGATCCAAATGTGTTGACATTTAGTAGTCTACACTATGTTTTAGGTGCAACATCGTGCAATAGGAACGGATAGTTAGAATTTTTTATTTTCAAACAGAAAAAAAAGAAATCATTGTACATTTTTAAAGAATATCTTTATATAAACTGTTATAGTTTTTACATTGAGAAATGCCAGATAAAAAAATTGATTTGATATCACTTTGCAGTAGAAATATTGAATACAAGTGAAAACTTCTCTCTCCAAGTTCCATGTTTGGTTTATGAAATTTGTAAACGACTACAATTGAGAGAATGTATTTTTGGAGTTTATTTGCTTCTGTCATGCAGTTTTACTAATATATAGTATTATGGTTTATTTTCCTTATCAATTAATTATATTTTTTTGACATCGCAGTTATGATAAAGGAGCGCACTTGTTCTTACCGTCCTACATCATGCGAGTTCATGGAGCTAGACGGCAACGGGAGGCTGTTAAGAGGGCTCCATTCAAGCAACTTGAAACTGTCTTTACGGTTTGAATATTTTAGTGATTGGATGACATCTTTTTACATTGAAAGATCAAGTAGCATGAAGTTTAACAACAGATAAAGACTCATTCTGGCTTCTGTAAATTTATGTTTTAGGCCTTGAATACTCTTGGGAACACCAAATGGAGAGTTAATAAGAAGGTCCTGGGTATTGTTGATAGGATCTGGGCAAGTGGTGGTGGCCTTGCTGATCTCGTTGATCGTAGTGACGTGAGTTACACTAGATATATAACATTAATCGTTTCTGGTTCTGTGCCTATATTTTTTTTTCCTTGTGCTTGTGAGATCAGTTCCTATTTAAGTGGTTTGCAACTGTTCTGTTTTCACAATTTTATTCTCTATGGCAGCTTCCATTACCTGAAAAACCTAATAGCGAGGATGAAACACTGCTTAAGAAATGGAAATGGAAGCTTAGGTCTGTAAAGAAAGAAAACAGAGAGAGGCATTCACTACGTTGCGACATAGAACTTAAACTTGCTGTAAGATATTTTCATCTCTAAGGCAATACAAATGGTATAGCTTACTTTTAAATTTATTTTAGGTTGACTCCATTCAATTTTTTTTTGGTGAGCAGGTAGCGCGGAAGATTAAGGATGAAGAAGCCTTTTACTATCCTCACAATCTTGATTTTCGTGGTCGTGCATACCCCATGCATCCCTACTTAAATCATCTTGGTTCTGATTTATGCAGGGGCATTTTGGAGTTTGCAGAGGGGCGTCCACTTCAAAAGTCAGGTTTACGATGGTTGAAAATTCACTTGGCAAATTTATATGCTGGTGGCGTTGACAAATTATCTCACGAGGGTCGAATTACATTTATTGAAAATCATTTGGATGATATATTTGATTCTGCTGATAAACCACTGGAGGGAAAAAGGTGGTGGTTAAAAGCAGAAGATCCATTTCAATGTTTGGCTGTATGCATTAATCTCACAGAAGCCTTGAGAAGTCCCTCTCCAGAGGCATATATGTCATACATTCCCGTGCATCAGGTATCTTTTATATTATCTTCTAATGGTTCCCAATTTATAATCTTGGATTTTATTTGGCTAATATTTTGTTTTGGCAGGAGGATTAAAAATCTACTTGTAAGAAGTATCATGCAATTTGTAGTTTTGAATGTTAGCTATGTTGTATGTATTTCTGAGACCATGTTTCTATCTCTTCCATCGGAGTGTTGTATTTGTTATAATTGAACCAAAGAAATAGAGGATCAAGCTATTTTGATGTTTTTGTGTGTATGATATATCCCGGTTTTTATTCATTGTCAACAGATCATAGCTAATTCACTAATAATCTCTACCTAAGAATTTGGAATTTTCTTTGTTAGCACATTGGACCTTGACGGATCAGTGAACAAAGCCTTGTTTTTTTTTTCTCGAGGAAAAAAAGAGAAAAAAATCAGTATCAGCTTGTTAAGTTTTTGTGTCTCTCTTTAGGTTTGGAAAGATCTAACATTGTCCTTAGACCAACTTCACAACTTCTGACGTATAGACATTACTAATGGCTCTTAAATTTCTCTAGGACGGTTCTTGCAATGGCTTGCAGCATTATGCTGCCCTTGGCAGGGACAAGGTAATTCTTGTATTATTGCTTTTGATGTTTAAAGTTTATATTGTGTTGGTATTTAGCTATTAATTTTGTCAACTGCAATTGGTAACTTTAGTTTATGAAATTAGCTTTAGTCAGCCTAACCTAGAAAAACGAGCTCTAAATAAAGATAATAAGCAATTGAAAAAGCACATAGAAAAGAATGATAAAACCATAAAGAAAACAGAAAAATGATTCTGAATAGAATTCTTTGTCTATACACAAAAGATCGTTTCAATCAAAACTTTTTTGGATTAATTACATGCTTCCTGACTGTAAGGCTGTCAAGAATATATGATTCTGTATTCTAATCCTTTTCTTGCCTACCCGATGCATTTCATTAACATGTCAGTCTGTTGTCTCTAGGAGCTTTATCCAGTCAAATGTAGTCATGATATTTGGGTCATAAAAGGAGCTATATCTTATCACGGAAAACGAGCTACTTCTAATTTATACCTTTTGTTGGCAAGTTATGTTTATTGTGATTTTCAACTAGTCAAAGTTAACCATCTTCATCTTCTTTCACAATTACATTGGCATTTTAAGGACGTTGGTTATCCTGACTCTTTGATGGTTCAACATAATTGTTTTTAGGATTTTTTGTGATATCATATAAGCTATTCTATTTCAAATGCATTGATGTTATGTTTTTTGGTTGGGATGGAAACCAATTAGCTGTATCAGACTTGTACCCTTATTTGTTCGCAAGAAACAAATGATGTATTGGAAATAAAAAAAAGTACAACTTGTCTTCTTAATTAAAGCGCCAGGGGAAAAGGATAATTATGAAGTGCTTGGTAATATATGTAATATGTCCTTTTACATTGAAGAATTTTACTGTTATCTCACAAAGCATTATTATTTAGCAATTCATCCTCAAAGTGTAAAGTAGTACGATTAGTCACTAAAACTCTGTTTATTAAAAAATTATTTTGCACGTTTTTCTTTTAAAAATGTGCTTTGAGTTGCATCTCTTTTGTTAATTATGAAAGATTATGGTTTTCTAATCGCAAGTTTTCATTTAGTTGGGAGCAGCTACGGTCAATCTTGTTGCAGGAGAGAAGCCTGCTGATGTTTATTCAGGCATAGCTGCTCGGTAAACTATTTTCCCTTAAAATGTTCTTTTACCTGTAGTATCATTTCCCTTATGTTTGATCAATCTTTATTGCTATATGGTAAGGTCCCCAAATGCGTAGATTCTAGAGAAGAAATTAAATAGAAAGTCAAGGACTTAGTTCAAATCTATTAATAAATCAATGTTCATTCAAGAGGCTTGGTTCTCTTCCATAAACCCTAGATTTTTCCTTTTTTTTTTCTTTTATATCTAATGATCCCATTTTATTCAAAACTCATATATCCTATCTATATGCAAATTATAAAATCATATCTCTTCAAGAGCTACCAAATATATGCTTTTTATACTTTTTTATTTCTATTCATATTTCTTTATGTACTTACCATAGTAGGCCTATATTCTTGCAAAAAGGGACCAATTTTTGGACAAAAAATGTTAGTACGTCAAGGTTGTTTTTTCCTTATTTGAATTGCAGAACAGGCTACTAATTTTTCTCAAGGTTTCATATTTTAGAGTTCGAGATTGTATACAAGCATCTTTCAGCTTGATGTCGACAATTTATTATGTTTACTTCATAATTATTAGTCACGAATGGTACAAGGCATCTGATTCATTTGATATTTATACTGTTTGAGAACCAATATTCATTTCTACAAGATTTATTGCGGTGCTATGGAGACAAAGAAACTAGGTAAATTTTTAGAAGGCTAAAGTTATCCTTAATATGGTGATAATTATTGATTTCTTAGCTGCTGCTGTAAGAGGTTTGTGGAATAAGAGATTCAAATTTGTTTCCTGTTCAAAAAACTTGGTTAAATTCCATTTGAATTCTAATAGTCCATTGTGATTTTCCATTTCTTTGCTGTGAATTAATTAATCTATCCAGTAATATGCTGCTTTTATTGGTGCAGAGTACTCAAAATTATGCGGAAAGATGCACTAAGAGATCCTGAAACTTTTCCAGATGCTTTACGGGCAAGGACACTAATTAATCAGGTTCTACATCGTACTTGTATGTTTGAGCAATGATGGTACAATGTGATGCTTATATACCAAGAAAAAATATATAGTTATTTCCTACTGCAACTAATTTTTCCATAAATTCGTTCTGTCATAAGAAGATAGGCAGGCATATGTAATTTGAAAAGATGAACATTGCAATTTCGTCACCTCATGATTCAATGTTCAACCTTATGGCTGGATCAGGTAGATCGGAAACTGGTGAAGCAGACAGTGATGACATCAGTTTATGGCGTCACTTACATTGGTGCTAGGGATCAAATCAAGCGAAGGCTGAAGGAGCGTGGGGCAATAGCTGATGACTCGGAACTATTCGGTTGTGCTTGTTATGCAGCTAAGGTACATACACCGCTACTATGAATTATTTCTTTAGTGCGAATGTTATTTTTTATACAAAATAAAGGAATTCATTGCATGAACAGACCACCTTAACTGCATTAGGAGAGATGTTTGAAGCTGCACGAAGTATCATGAGCTGGCTTGGAGACTGCGCAAAAGTGAGTCCCAAGAGTTACTTATATCACTTCATGCACCCTTTTATAAATTTGTAAATAGGTCTAAGAGGCTGGTAAGACTTCTAATGTCGATGTTAAATAGTAATGTAATTTTACAAGGATTTTTCTTTTAGTTTTTTGTTGTTTATCCACTTTTTTTGGCATTTTCATAAAAGTTGATGAATAGATTGTGACTTTTCTTGAACTCGTGTGTCATCAAAGCTAGCTTCAGATTGTTCTTTTGTTTGAGTTTGTTTTGCTTCTCTATTTTCATTTATTAGTCATTTGTTAGGTCGTTTCTTGAGCATTCCTCCATCTTTTTATTTTTATTTTTTTTATGTTTGTGTTAAAATCTAAATCATCAGATAATCGCATCAGAAAATCAGCCAGTGCGGTGGACAACTCCCCTTGGGCTTCCTGTTGTGCAGCCTTACTGCAAGTTGGGAAGGCATCTTGTGAGTGTTGAAGAATTGACATTATCATTAAAAGTTGCAGTAGCCATTACTATTTTCCTATAAACAGAATCTGTAGATCAAGATATTTAGCTATTTCTCGTTCAATTGGTTTCAGATCAAAACGTCCCTTCAGGTCTTAACTCTACAAAAGGAAACAGATCAGGTAACGTGTCTTATGAAATACACTAGTTACTTTGGATGCCTTAGGTTTTATTTTCCTAAAATCTGATGGACTCCTGCATATTGAATCAGACCTCTTATCCTAGAAATGATTGTAAGATAAAGATGATTAATGGTATTATATCATCTTATACCAACCGATCTTACAACTTGCTTCAATATTCTCTCTCGTGCATCTTTTTTATTTTATATGCTAGTATTTTGGTCACATGATAGCACTTCTTTGAGAGAGTTTTGATAGAGAGAGGTAGAGAGAGAGAGAGACGCAATTATGACGTGTTCGTAATGTGCCACAATTTCAGCTTAGCACACTATTGGATGATTAAGTCTGAGTTACTGTACAGGTGATGGTGAAACGGCAGCGAACAGCTTTCCCTCCAAATTTTGTCCATTCTCTAGATGGTTCCCATATGATGATGACTGCAGTTGCCTGCAAAAAGGCAGGCTTAAGTTTTGCAGGTTTTTCTTGTGTGCTTCTCTTTTCAGCTGCTTAAATGACACTTACACTCACTGTTTCATTTCTATGATCTCAGGAGTTCATGATTCATATTGGACACATGCATGCAATGTTGATGAAATGAGTAGAATACTTCGAGTGAAATTTGTGGAGCTCTACGAGACTCCAATTCTGGAGAATGTATGTAGTCTTCACCCTCAAAGTCTTGTTTTTATCAATTTTTTTTGTGGCCTTTTTTTTTGGTTTTAGTGATGAAGATGCTAGAGGAAAAAAAAAGAAAAGATTTTCAGTTCTCATCAGCTTTGCAAAATTTGGTCTATGCTGTTTTGCTTTATCTGAGTTACTTCTGATCACTTATGCGACCAATCATTTGTTTTGTGTATAGTTATTGGAAGGCTTTCAACAGTCATTCCCTTCATTAGATTTCCCCCCCTTGCCAGAACGGGGAGACTTCGATTTAAAGGAAGTCTTGGAATCGCCATATTTTTTCAACTGATCCATTCTGATTCTCGTCGTCTTTTGACAATGATATCCTTTTTTCTCGGGTTGGATCTACTGCCTCCATTGGTGACCTTACCAGCCCAAAGAAGAAACTCAAATCTAGTCTTCATCTGAATATGACTTTTTGTGCCGAGAAATTACATGGTCTATCACTCGTGCGAAGGCCATTGATCGAGATTATAAGATTGTTTATAGTCAGTCTCTACAAGAATAGTGGGTATATATATACAATATGAAATTCAGCTGTGTCCGATGAAGAAAGCCGTGGGTTGAGATCAGGATTCTGAGCTTCTTGTTGATCTAGTTTTGGCACATGAAGTGATTATTTGGTGATGTTTTTCCTTTAACATACTTGTGTAAATATGAGTTACATAATCTATGTGTATATAAGATCCTAAACAATTTTTCCAGAGCAAATTATGTTCTATCTCAAGTCTATTTAAGATTTTTGTCCTTCATCTCTTATTTTTCTTTGACTACAGTTAGTTTTTTGCTCAATACTCAAAACTTTATGTTGGGTATTAGAAAGAATTAACCATTCTTAGTTCAGAGGATATAATTTTCTACCGAGGACGGTTTGGTTCGAACTGGTTTTTGAATTTGAATCGAACCGACCACCCACTCTGAATTGATCAGTGATTATGCAAAAAATAAGAATAAAAAATCAATTTATTATATTATATAAGTTTACAGTGATGTTTGATTTTGAGTTTGGGTCGACTCACATGTTCATTTTGGAGATGGTCGGATTTGGAAGATAATGGAATAAATATTGACTCAATCGTTATGCTCCGTGACTTTTTAGTGATTTTCTTTTACACACTTGGTTTTAGATGAGATTTAATTTTAGTCCCCAATGTAAGGGGTGCGAGTGATTTGGTTGGAATTGATAAAACCAAATCAAATCAAGCTTTTTGATCAATTCTCTTGACTATGTTTTTGAAAAAACTATCAGAATTACCCAGTTCCAAAGGGGTTTTAGAAAGATTTTTAGTTTCGAAGAATTACAAGTCAAAATCGACCAAAATAGATTCAAATCAAATCAAAACAAATAAAAAGAACATCGAGATTGAATAAAATAAACCAAAAAACTGGGCTTCATTTTGATTTCGAATAGTGGATGGTTTGGATTTGATCTTTAAATCTAGAATCAAAACTTAAGATAAAATTTGGAGTGAAAGACTCATTCATTTTTGGTCATCTTGTTAGTAAATTAATTTGAGTAATAATACATTTATAATTTATTATTATATTGTGATGATTATCTCTTGAACTTTCACTAAAATAATTAATTAATTATAAAAAGAAGTTATCGATTTTAACTTTGTACTACACCTATAATTTTAGGTAACTCTCTACTAATAAAACTGATAAATTGAACCTTGTATTATAATTCTGTTATCGGTATTGGCTTTTCATCAATAATTCCGTTAAGTTTACATTTAAAAAAATGAAAGGTATTTTAAAAAACTATCAATGATATTAGATTTACTTAAAATTTTTACCACATATTTACTACATAATTGGAAGATAATTTGAAAATTTTCATGATTTTTAAACACTTGTGCAATTTATTGTAATTTTATTTTGTTATCTTATAAGCGTATTATAATAAATCATACAAATTTTAAAAAATTAAAAAATTTTTACGATTATCACACCATGATGTGATGAACACGTGGTAAAATTTTCAAGTATATTTTTTATTATTATTTTTTAAATTAGTCTCAGTTCCTTATTTATTTTATAAACTAATTTTAAAAAAATAAAAAACGATATTCAATTTACTTAAAATATTTACCACATGTTAATAAATTTTTTTTTGTAATTTTCTAAAATTTATATGATTTATTATAATGCTTTTATAAAATAGTAAAATAAAATTATAATAAATTTTATAAGTATTTGAAAATTACAAAAAATTTTAAATTATCTTTTTATCATGTAATGAACATGTAGTAAAAGTTTCAAGTAAATCAAATATTATTTGATAATTTTTTAAAATATTCTAATTTTTTAAATAAAAATTTAACGAAATTATTAAAAAAATATCAATATCGATAACAAAATCATAGTACAAAGTTTTATTTTTTTAGTTATTTTAACCCGTTTTATTTTTTTAGTTATGTTAGCACAGAGGGCTATTTAAAATTAAGGTAATAGATAGTTTTCGTAATTATAATAATTAATAGATATCGAGTAAAAACTCAGTTTTCACTACCTAAAAATAATACTGTTTTTCATCAATTCCCCACAAATTATGCTATTTATGTGAACAGAACCTTGCCAGTTCCTCCTCTCTCTCTCTCTCTCTCTCTCTCTTCCCATATCCGCAACTGGAAGAAGCGAAACCAGAAGATTACTAGGTATGTACTCTTTTCTTCAAATTTCTTCTCATTTTAAAAGTTTTCCTCTTTGATGGAATTGTAGATCGACCTTTTCCTTATACTTTCATCATCTTCTCATACATCTTCACCTATCAGGCTAAACCAAGAGTTGGCGGTGTTCGTTGATTCGGTAGCTTTGCTGTGGAGCTAAAAGTCTCACGTTTTTCGGGTAATTTGTTTAATAATTGATTACTAAAATGTTTCCACTCCACGGAGCCTTTGGAAATGGCTGCCTTGGCTTTTACTGATGTTAAAGTTCTTAAGCTAACTGGTTTGCTTCTGTTTCCTATTTCATTCAAGTTTACTCAATAATGAATTCGGCCTTACTTTTCTAAGGGGTTTTAATAACTGTTTTTCTTCCAATTGGGAAATGAATTAAGCTCTCCAAAGTCAGTTCTTTTCGCCATTGATATCTCTTGGTTAAATAAACTCAGTTTTTTCTATCCATTTTGTTGATTTTTGTTACATTCAGGATTTAGCAATGACAGAAATATTTAGAAATTCAGTTAATACACGAGTTTTCCTGCATGAGTTTATTTGCCAACACCAACGATTGAGTTATGCTCCTCATATATCCTTTCGATCCGGAAATTTCTTGTCAGTCCACAAATCAAACACTTGGTGTATGCATGAACTTAAGATAGTTTTCCTGTCACTATTGAAGACTCCACAACTAAGTTCTGTGGTTAGGTCTAGTATGGTTGATGATTCTCTTGTTGTCTTAAACATGGTTATTAAGGACAAATCTGAGCTGGTCTATGAAGAAGAGGTGGAAGATGAATTTACATACCCAGAAGAAAGATATGAAAATTCTGAAGTAGTTCGGAAATCACCTGCATGGGGAGATTTGGCTTTTCATGAGGACTCAAATTATGAACCTATGGGTGTCGAGGAGCCGAAATCATATTTAAGAGATGTAGTTGACGTGACTAAAAGTAGGTTATATTTTTTAGAGGAAACAGACGAGAAAGTGTTATCAAAACGGATATTGTTGCTAAGTAGGAAAAATAAAGTCAGAAGTGCATTAGAATTATTTAGATCTATGGAAGTAATGGGTCTTCTACCAAATTCACATTCTTGTAATTCTCTATTAGCTTGCCTTTTTAGGAATGGCCTGCTTGATTATGGTCTAACAGTCTTTGAGTTTATGAAGAAGAAGAAGCTATCTTCTGGCCACACTTATAGCCTGGTTCTCAAAGCAGTTGCAAGTTTGGAAGGCTGTGATTCTGCCCTTCAACGGTTTACGGAATGGCGACAGGATTGTCAAGTGAAGAAAGAGTTTGATGCAATTGTTTACAACACAATGCTATCAGTTTGTGGAAAAGTGAATAACTGGTGTGAAAGTGAGAGGATATGGAGGCTAATGGAGGTGAATGGGAGTAGTCCAACTCGCATTACTTATTGTTTATTGATCACCACTTTTGTTAACAGTAGTCAGAATGAACTTGCACTCGATGTTTATAGAGAAATGGTTCGAAATCACTTTGAGCCCGGGAACGATACGATGCAAGCTGTAATTGGTGCATGTACTCAGGAAGGGAAGTGGGAATTTGCATTAAGTGTTTTTCAAGATATGTTGAAACGAAAGCTTCGGCCCAATCTTACTGCATGCAATGCATTGATGAATGCACTTGGAAAAGCTGGAAAGGTTGAATTAGCATTTAGCTTCTATGATATTATCATCAAAACTTTGGGTCATCAACCTGATTCCTATACATGGAATGCGTTACTTTGTGCTCTGTACAAGGAAAATAGATATGGTGATGCCATACAGCTCTTTGAAAGCATAAAAAATGAGAAGAATTTTCAGTTAAATCAACATTTGTACAACACCGCTTTATTATCTTGCTCGAAACTTGGATTGTGGGATAAAGCTCTACAGATTTTATGGGAAATGGAAAATTCTGAGCAGTCAATTTTGACTTCATCGTACAATGTTGTTATTAGTGCTTGTGAGATGGCGAGGAAGCCGGCCGTTGCATTGCAAGTTTATGAACGTATGGTTCAGAAGAAGCATACTCCCGACACGTTCACTCACTTGTCGTTGATTAGATGTTGCATTTGGGGATCACTCTGGGTTGAATTAGATGAACTTCTAAATGTAAGTGCTTATATTTGATGCTCCTGTTAATCCAACAAATATTCCTTGTCTGATCTCATTAACCTTGTAATTCGGTGACGAAAAATGGAATTAGATAGGTGATTCTGTGGGCAATAAGCAGGCGTGAGAGATTAGAAGGAACAAAGTGAGTTGGAAATCAGAAAGTAGAGAAAAAAAAAATGTCTAGCAGGGAGAGATTAAGAGAGAATTTTCTTTGCAAGTAAACATAACAGTCTGGTTCATTTTGGTGACCAAGGGGCCTGTTTATGGACATCAATTTACTTGATGATTTTGATTACCTAATCTTCTCAAAACACGGTTGATCACCATGTATAACACGAATTTTTATTAGAATTATCTTTGTTCAGATTGTAAACTACATAGAAAAAGATATTGTTTGGCAATCATTCGTTATTCTGGATAAAAGATTTTATATTTAAAATTATGTCCAGAACGACAGAAACAATGGAAATAATACGTGATATGATTTGAGCAAACTAAAGAAGTGGTGTTACTTCCTAGTTTACATTCTTGGTGAGTTTGAGGAGCTTTTTCAACCCTTTTACTTGATCAATTTATCCACCCTTTTGACATTGTCTTCCTACTTACAGCCCAATTATGGACATATCTGATCGACTATTATTTCTTTTTCCAGAGGGCTCAACCTGATGTATCTCTGTACAATGCTGTCATCCAAGGAATGTGCTTGAGAGGGAAGATTGATTCAGCTAAGAAGATTTACACTAAAATGCGGGAAGATGGTATCCGACCAGATGGGAAAACTCGGGCTTTAATGCTTCAAATCTTGCAAAAGAATCCAACTAAACCAAATAGGAGATGGCATTCGCATTCCAGAAACTAGTACAAAACATTCAACCTCTCGCTGAATCTGGTCTTTGATATTATTTTCATCAAGATTTCCTGGTATATAAACCCGTAAACCGACTTCTGACTGAAAAAATGTTGTACAAAATACACGTACTGTATATTCAATCACTACAGAGAATATCAAATTTTGGAGAGACTGAACAATTCACCCATGTTTACCATATTCATTTTGAACCAAATAAGTCGTCTGAGAAAAATGGTATGTTTGAAGCACTTTATTGACATTGCTAATTTGGCTACTACAAGTTATGACCATTGTTATGGTTGCTATTTGACGACCAAAAAGTTGTCTACTTTGTAGCTGGCTGGAGAGTGGAGACTACTCAACTATAGATAAATATGCTAGTTTACCATTGTTTTTGCTTCTTTTTGGTGTGGGTGCAACTGGTTTGGTTTTGGTTCGGTTCGTCTGAAAACCTGATTCTAGCGTCGGTTTCTAGATGCAGGAACCAGAATCGAACCTTATATAGTTTGCAACTAACCCTGAAATCAAGTATGAGTTTTTTGTTTTTGCTCGGTTTGATTTTTGGGTTTCAGTTTTTGTTTTTTGTTTGGGTTTTGGCCAGAAACCAAAATTAAAATATACACTTAATATTATTTTATTTTTAATATTAGATAATATTATATTTATTCTCAAATATTATATTATAAGTTGTTGTAATTCTTTTATTAAACAATGAACAACACGGATTTTTCACGTGATAATCCAAGATTGCAATTTGCACGGTGGGGTTAAATCGTAAATATAGTTTTTTTTTTTTTTTTAATTTTAAATCACAGGGTCGGAGACTTGTCATTTTTTTTTAGAAGGGTAGTGTTGTCTTTCAAAATATTAAGGTTTGTTTATTAAAGAGAATGAAAGTCCTTGATCAAAAACAGCTCTACCCCCGGAAATAGAAGGATCCAAGACTACGAGCTCAGGCTAGATCCTCTTGTCTATTCTTTCTTCTTCTAGGGTTTCGATCCACCTCCCAATTTATCGACGCGGTTGCACGAATTGTTCTTCACTCTTCTATTTACATCGATGTAGGCGCTTCTTGGGATCCTTGCCACTCAATGTCGTCACAGAGGCTGATGTGATCTTGGTAGCAGATATGAATGCGGTAAGCGCTGCCAAGTTGATTGTTGATGTTCAGCTTCAACGGTTTCTTCCTCTCGCTCGGCGGCGAATCGAAACTACTCAAGCTCAGGTGTGCCTTTACTTTTACTTTTACTACTTATTTGTTTTTGTATTTGTTGTTTTCCCAAAGGAAAATTTCTAATCTTCCTTCCATTCTACATCTTTTAAGTCAATTTACATTTTTTTTCTCATAAAAATTCAAATACATGAAATTTCGTAAGCCAATTGGCCAATTTAAAATGTTGCAGTTCAAGAGATGATGGGTGCATAGGTAATTTTGAGATTTGATGATTTATTTTCTTGTATTTCTGTTAGAGTTAAGCTTTTTTACGTCGAGAAATAAAACGGCAATGCATTTTCTAGTATGAAGTATCATCAGTACTTAAGCTTCATGGATTCACTTTTCAATTCTATCCTTTTTTTTTCTTTTTAGTCAATCAATGTACTCTTTGCCTTGAGGTGACTTTATTTATTACTTTCTGCCGGGAACTTTACTGCATGGACAGTATCTTCGACCATCTGACCCTTCTTATGTGCAAGTACTGGATTCTTTGGCCATGATCGCCAGACACAGGCCTGTTCCTCTTCTAGAAGCTCTTCTTAGATGGAGAGAAAGGTAGTCCATCAATCCATATTTAATAGATTTGTTTGATCATATTAAGTTAACTAAAAAATATATGATGAGAAATTTAATCTAATAATACATGTTGTAAGTTGGTGTGACGTTTAGATTGAAAGTTTCTATCTAGAGGAACAAAACATAATGTTTGAGGACAAATTCTAACAATATAGTGCACAAAAAATGAATATCATTGCTCTCTTTTTTTTTTTTTTTTGTAGTGTAACTACCCATGATGGAATGTTATTGAATTGAAATCATTGTGTTGAATGACAATATCATTATAATACTTAGCTGGAGCTCATGGCTCTTAGTTGGGTTCTGTTTTTTTAATTTGGTTTTTCCTCAAGTTGAAGCGAATCACCAAAAGGCGAAAATGATGCATCCACGTTTCAACGGAAGGTATATAGTATGAATTTTTACTTTTTTTTCATTTTATTGGTTTCATTCTTCTAACATCAAGGGTATAAGATTTCATAGATCTAACATGGAAGTCTTCTAAGATTTATTTTCTTGTTTCTTTCATTAATATATTAAATTTACACCGGAAAGGGGTATGTATGGGACTCCAGCCAATGACTTTGGACATAAGTATTGTTTGTGCTATTTGGAAGGGTAGTTCTTTCAAGCATTTGTTTTCTTTTTTTTTTTTTTAACTTGGTTGGAAGTTGGAAGTGACGATGTAGTTTTTTTTCTTGCAAAATTTTTTGTTATGTCTCATTGAGGGGCTCTAAAATTCTGTCAAAGAGGTGCCGTAATGTTGAGTTTTTATGATCTGTTTTGCATGGGGTCCAGGTTGCAGTGGAGTGCATATTTTGCTCAGCATCCATTCGTTTCGCGGAGTGCTGCCCACAAGAGGGACTCACTGGTTTACAACATTACCCTATAAGCTGTTTCTCGTATACTTCTTTCTTTCTTTTTTTTAATTTACATTGAAACGATGCTTTTTTTCATTGTAGAGAAGCTTTGATCTGGACTTGAAAATTTTGTGTTTGACTGGCTAATTAATGTTGATACGTAAGATTGCTGTAGACTTTCACTTGGCAAATTTAGTTTGGTGATTTCATGCTTCTAAGTTGCACATTCTCTTTTCTGGTGAAAAACTCGCTCATGATATTTTTATATTAGTTTTACGAATACTATGACCGTGAAGACATAAGGTCAGTTTCGTACTGCTATAACTTTTTTAATAATCACTTTTAGCTGTGTTGTTGAAATAATCAATTGTGAATAAAAGTAGATAAGTGTTTGATAAATTACGCTATCAAAAGTGATTTATGTTTTAAGTGTTTGGTAAATGATAATTGTTAATTGCTTTTATAATATCAAATTACATAGCAGGACATAATAATAATTATTAAACGAATTATTCTAATGAGTTAATAAAAATAATATTTTTATCTCAATTTAATATTTTGGTTAATAAATTAAATTTGTTAAATTAATAAAATTATATTTATTATAAATTTTAAGAAAGTATAAAAAATAATTAAATGAGGCAAGATCAGTAAACAACAGACAGAAGAAGAAATGAATAAAAAAAAAATTACCAAGGAGAGAATGACAATAAAATTTTTGTTAGGAATATATTAGAAATTAGTTTAAATATTATAATTATGTTAGTTTATTATAAATAGAGGGTAAGAGAGAAGTTATTGAATATTGTCTAAGTAAATACTCTGTAAGTAGTTTTCTTTTGCGAGCAGTCGCTCATGGTTGTTTCTAGGCAGTTGTTTTGCCTGACTGGCATTTTATTTCTTGTCATTTATGTTCAAATATTCTTGTGAATGTTCTTGGTGAATTTTTTTGAAAAGTTTGTGTATTCTATCTTGTGATTACACTTTTTCTTTAACAATGATAGCAGAGCCATTCAATCATGTGAATTTTGGGAGCAACTTACAGCAGATCTTAAGGAAATCTCAATGTTTTTACGCATGTTGAATGGGAGAGAACCATCTAGTGAACTTCTGGCAAGCTTTCATTTTTCTAGCGATGTAGAGGACAAGTGTGTTCATTACAAGTCATAGATACTTCCTGAATCCACCATTGCTGATGAAAAGGTTTCAAAAGAGGCTAAGGAGACGAAAATCCTTTCTATTGATGGGCAAAAAATAATGCTCGGGCCAAAATGCTCATACGGAGTTGACCAGTTCCCAGATGAAATTGAAAAACTTTGGAGCACAATTGCAAGCAAATCCAGAAATCTAAGTCCTGTTTTAGATTTCCTGATTACCAAAGGGATTGAAGATTTTGATTCCAATGCATCTGCAGAGATAAGTGGTCCCTTTGCCACATATTTCTCCGTTGCAAAGAGGGTAAGTTTATATTTAGCATGCATATGTTCTCAGCGTACAATTGATCATCTGGTTTATCAATTGGCACAGCGAATGCTTGAGGATAGTATTGAACCAGGTGCCCAGAGTGTGAAAGGTGATTCTGGTGGAAATTTTATGCTGGAATTTTCTCGGGCCTGCAGTACCCCAAGTTACTTCTGTAGTTGATAGCCAACCACACATGCCACCATTACTTGCACGCGGGTCCCTCGATGGTCCACTCAGGAATGCTAGTGGGAGCTTGAGCTGGAGAACACCTGGTGTAACTGGCAGAACTGTGTCAGGTTCTTTAAGTCCTATGCCTCCTGAAATGAACATTGTTCCAGTTAATGCAGGGCGATCAGGGCAGCTGCTTCCTGCTCTTGCAATATGTCTGGACCTCTAATGGGTGTTAGAAGCTCTACAGGAAGTTTGCGGAGCCGTCATGTTTCCAGGGACAGTGGGACTACCTCATTGACACGTCAACTCTAGTGAAAACGGATTACATCCTCTGGTTACTACTCATGGTGTCAATGCTAAAGAACTTCAACTCTGCATTGCAGGGTCACTAGCAACATTCACTCACTCATGCTGACATAGCATTAATTTTACTTGCGGAGAATCGGAGATTGCATATGAGAATGATGAATATTTCCGAGAGCACTTACCCCTGCTATTTCATGTCATATTCGTTTCAATGGATAGTTCACAAGAGAGAGTACTAGAGCATTCCCAGCAGTTGCTCGTGAATCTGCTATATTCCCTTGCAGGAAGACATCTGGAACTTTATGAAGTGGAAAACACTGATGGAGAGAACATGCAGCAGGTTGTGAGCCTGATCAAGTATGTTCAGTTAAAGCGAGCTAGTATGATGTGGGAAAACAAGGACCCCACAGATGTTCGAACTGAGCTTCCTAGTGCAGCGCTGTTGTCTGCACTAGTACAAAGCATGGTAGATGCTATCTTCTTTCAAGGAGACCTTCGGGAGACTTGGGATGCTGAGGCCACTTAAATGGGCCATGGAATGCACATTAAGACATCTTGCTTGTCGATCACATCAGATCTACCATGCATTGCGGCCTAATGTCACAAGTGACACTTGTGTATCTCTTCTACGATGCCTGCACAGATGTCTGGGAAATCCAATTCCTACAGTTTTAGGATTTATTATGAAAATTCTGTTAACCTTACAGGTCATAGTAGAGAATATGGAGCCAGAAAAGGTGATCCTCTATCCTCAGCTATTTTGGGGATGTGTGACTTTGATGCACACAGATTTTGTTCATGTATATTGCCAAGTGCTCAAACTCTTTTCACGGGTGATTGACCGCCTATCATTCCGAGACAGAACAACCGAAAATGTGCTTCTTTCAAGCATGCCTCGTGACGTGCGTGACACAAATGGTGACATTGGAGACTTTCAACGTAATGAATCTAGAAGTGGCTATGAGCTCTCGCCGCCTAGTGGGAACCTGCCGACCTTTGAAGGGGTGCAGCCTCTTGTACTTAAAGGGCTAATGTCAACTGTTAGTCACAGTGTCTCAATAGAAGTTCTTTCTCAAATTACTGTGCATTCATGCGACTCAATATTTGGGGTCACGGGGACGAGACTTCTGATGCACCTAACATGCTTGCTCCCCTGGCTCTGCTGGCAGCTCAGCAAGGATACACCAGTTGGATCTACTTCTCCCCTCCAACAGTAATATCACAAAGCTTGCTCTGTCGCATCCAATATTGCAATTTGGTGTGGAGCTAGATCATTGGACGAACTAGCTACCGTTTTCATGGCCTACTCACGTAATGAGATCAAAAGTGTTGAAATGAGATCAGAAGTGTTGAAAACCTCCTTGGTTGTGCGTCTCCACTTCTATGCAATGGGTGGTTCCCTAAACACTCGGCCATGGCTTTTGGACACTTACTACAGCTACTAGAAAAGGGCCCAGTTGAGTATCAACGCGTAATACTTCTCCTACTCAAAGCATTGCTACAGCACACTCCCATGGATGCTGCTCAAAGTCCTCATATGTACGCAATTGTGTCACAACTGGTTGAAGCACGTTATGTTGGGAAGCCTCGAGTGTTTTAGAAGCCCTTTTGGAGAGCTGTAGTCCAATGACTGGCTCACAACCACATGAGCCTAGCTCATTTGAAAATGGGCTAGCTGGAGCCGAGGAAAAGATACTTGTTCCTCAGACCTCTTTCAAGGCTCGAAGTGGACCATTACAGTACAACCTCATATCATTGTATGGAGCTGGTTCGAATGCTGCCCAAGTTGGGTTGAACGAAGCTGGAATGTCGCCAAAAGAGGTAGCTCCGCAAAACACACGATTTATTCTCTTAAGGGTCTCGATAGTTGCTTGCTAGGAAAAGGAAGGGACTACAGAGGGTTAGTTCCTTTTGTCACAAATATTGGGAATGCTTAGTTTTGAATCTCTTGCTTTTTGTGTGTATCTTGTAACTTTAACTTAGAAGATTAGTGTCCATTGTGTAAATACACCCTTGAAAGTGTATAATGTTCTGTTGTATAGTGTCTTCATGAGTAAGTGTTTAATATTTCTTGTTTATTGATTATTTGTTTCTGCTCTCATTATCCATAGTTTAATCTACTCAATGTTGTCATGTCTCGGCATTCCTAGATTTGGTGTCGATAGATTACATTCCTCTTTCAGCATCGATGTCTATAGTCGCAGAAGATGTTGCTGATACACTACTATAACTATCATTCGTCGTCACTCATTCTTGAAAGCTAGCTTCAGAAAGTTCAATAACCACCTACCTTTCACGACATTTCCTGATGATGTGCGTATGAAATTTGGCCCTATGGAAAGAAAAATGAAATTTAAATTTTAAGATTTTATTATTTTCATTAAATTAAAGAAAATCTTCCATAAATGTTCAGAATTATAAGAAAATTCTTAAAATGCTAGTACATGGAGTTAAAATATAGGATTGAAGTTAAACTAATGATTAACAACTCTCTTTTCGTCTTTTACAAACAAAACAAGATTAAGTTGTCATACAATAAGATTCAAGTGACTCGTGATGATCAATAATATAAACGGAAATGAGTCAACTAAAGTTCCGAAATAGGACAAGCTAAAATGGTACGAGGATCAAAATAAAGGAATGCCTACAATACTCCGGTTTACTCGGATGCAACAATGAATCTTCATTTTTCAAACTTAATGTTCAAATCCAACAAAGATGAAGATTCCCACATGGAAATAGGAATTATGAACTATAAAATTTGATTCATACAATTACACATTTTGATTTTTATTTCTTCAACACAAGATCTCCATCAAAACCAAAACTATACACACAGCATGGGTTCTTCCCTCCTCTTCTCTGAGTCTCCAACAGAAACCACTTTCAATCCATTTTTCTTCATCAATAAATGAAGTAAAATGAGAGATCAATCAGGCAGGCAATGACTTCCTCTTGAACAAAACATATGCATCACTGTATATGGCCACCATGTTTGAGAACACAGCAAGAACAATCATGAAAACACTCAAGATCTTGTCCTTCTTCGTTGCAATGCAGTACCGGTCCCTAAAAGCACGTAATCACACGCCATTAATCATTACTTGTACATCTCTAGCAGCTTATATAATGAACCAAAAACCGATGCTCTAAATATTTTAACCCACAAAATTTGACAAATGGATTCCAAAGTTGATGCCAGAGAGAGGTGTTTAGTGATATTAAGGAAGACCAAACTTTACCTTAGAGTAATAGAAGCAGGAAATATAAACCCAAGGCAGACTGCAGCAGTTGCTCCAGTAAATTGGAAAGCATCCCAAATACTTGGAATGAAATTTGCTCCCAAGAATATTACAGATATCAACCCAATAGTAATTACTGCAAACCTCCAATTTTCTAGGACTAATGGCCGAGCTGATGGAAAGAGAAGACCATCCAAATTGAGTCTAAGAGGATAGAAGACTATTGGGAAAACAAGCATAAGGTGCGCTGCATAGCTAACCCGAACAGCATCATTGAGCACAGAACTATAGGGAATGCCGAGGTTTGTGTCGAAGTTGGCAAGTACGTCATCGAGAGTTGAGTCGCCAAATAGGAGGAACCCAAAAAAGCTTGTCATTATGTAGATAGATGAGCATAGTGCAAGAGAGCTTCTCACCACAGCTTTTATCTTGGTTGAATCTTCTAGTTCATTCTCAATGCTGTGAACTGCAACGAGTTGATCATTTAGTCTAAATTCCAACTCCTAGAGGCAAATTTTCTACTTAATCAAAGAAGAAGAATTATAAGGA
Source organism: Begonia peltatifolia (assembly GCA_022433055.1). Taxonomy (NCBI): domain Eukaryota; kingdom Viridiplantae; phylum Streptophyta; class Magnoliopsida; order Cucurbitales; family Begoniaceae; genus Begonia; species Begonia peltatifolia. Next base: position 8,881,868 of record CM039527.1, read on the forward strand.
GAAAACCACGAAGAAGATATTCAAATAGCCCAAAGAGAAACAAAGAAGTAACTAAACTCGGGCTAACTAAGAATGTTCATGTGGATTGTCCTTCAGCTTTTATTTTTCCAGATTCAACTATCTGTTAGCTTGACATTTGTTGATAAATCAAACATTTAAAACTGCATTGATAAGTAAAAAAGATGACAGCATTTTTACCATTGTAATGGCATATGTATGCAGTCACAAGAACTGGGACTGCGGTGAATAGTTTTAAGAAGGATGTCATGTCAGTAACATCTGGTAGCAATCTGGGCATCATAATGCCACTGCTTATCAACTTCACAATTGAAATTCCAACGGTAATAACAAGAAACGCCACTGCAAGTGCAACAGATAAGGCAGATGTGTATCTCAATGAATCTGCATAACAGAAATGGAATATGAAACCTTGAAAAAGCCTTTTGTCATTGATTTATTTATGGGGACGTAATGGCAATAATAAAGATTATATCATTCAAATAATAAAATTAAGGTCATAAATAGTCGAAGCAAATTCTCTAAATATTTTAAAAATCATCATTCTAATATAATTCTTTCAAACTGTAAAAAATTATTTTTCACTAAATATTTATTTCTCGGTTGGAGTTCCCTCCTCTGACTTCTTGTAATCTTTCGTTTTTAATACAAAGTTTCGCATTAAAAAAATACAATAAAATAAACTAAGACATGGAAGGCTGAGACGATTGAACTCAACCAATCAGCTTCGAAAGAAAATATCACTACGACAGAGCAATTAGGTCTTTTTTAGGAAGTAGTCTCAAAAAACATACAAGGCAAATCAAGAAATAAGTGTAAGTATAACCTAAAGCTATTTCCTGTCGGAAAAAATTCTGATAAAAAGTATTAATACATAGTTTCCACACAAGCTTTTCTCAGAAAAAAAAAAGAACAATGTTCCACAATAGTTGAAAAAATGACGAGACAAATATTTATCGTTAGGTTAGGCATATGACTGACCAATCCGTTTAAAGCATGCCAATGGAGCAAAAACTAAAAGAGTCGTGACAAGGAGGACGATAGTCCGCCCATTCCACCAATGCTCTCCAAACCAGCCTTCAAGAACCCCAGCATGGTGAACTCCGCTTGAAGATGTTCCAGAAAGCACATCACCTTCAATTAACAAATTTTGAGTTTTCCTCGTAACAGTATTTATATAGATTAACTTAAATCTTCGGTTAAGATACAAATATTTATGCTTAAGAAAGTAGAGTCTTACCAATGATTATCATATACACAATGAGCACACCAACATTGTTGATCAAAACACATATCTGAAGCAAAATCTTCCCATATTTTCCGAAAGCATCCCCCATAAGACCTCCATAAGAAACCGATTTCCCAGCCCGGCTGAACCTAAGCAGAAACTCGATTGAAGCCTCTGTCAAAAAGGCCATAAATATGACCATGGCAATCCCAAGACCAAGACCTAATACTTTCATGGTTGCAGGCAAAGACATAATCCCAGCCCCTACAATTGTGGTCGATAAGTTGAAAACCGCACCCGAAAAAGAAGCTCCGTCTGACTCATGAAATCTGCCATCTTCCTCCCTTCTGTTTGATAATAAAGGAGCATATTCGTCAACAACTGGTTTTTGCTTCCTAGATGTTTTCACCTTGATTTGCGCAGGTTTCTCCTTATTTATTATGAGATCCTTAATCGTCATCTTTCAATAGAATCTCAGAATTAACACCTAACTATGAACGCTTTCGTATGATCTTAAGCGGCTGAAAGTCTCCCTGATTGTACTTCAGGATGATAATGAGAAAGCTACAAGAAATCAGCAGCACCCAAATTAACAACCCTAGAGATCTTCAATAAAATAAGTTCCAAGATTACTTACAAATTAGTTTAGAATTTAGCAGCTTATCCAACAACAATGGAAGGCTTGGTCTAGAAAGAAAGCCAAGACAACTTGATATTTCAAGCAAATCGCTTAAATCAACAAAAAAGCCAAGAAAAACATTATTTTTTACAAACCAATCAAAACCACATTTGAGATAGAAAACACTCAATTTCACACCGAAATATGAAACCCAGAAGCATAATTAAAACAAACCTAATTGACGAAATTTAATGAACTAGTAGCGGGGATTTTTCAAATTGAACTACAAACAGAATCAATCCCATCCATACTAGAAAGAAATCAGCTCACCAAATACAGCAAAAGCTACCCAAGATTTGCTCAGCAATGAAGCGAGGAACCCACGACCAGAGAACAGAAAAAGTTAGCGCAGGCCCTGGACGAGGAATTATTGAAGCATTTACGCAAACAAAAAAGGGAAAACCCAGAAAAAGGTCAAGGTAGCCAGGTAGGTAAGCATGTGATGCATATAAACACAATACGACTGAATTTATTCCAAATAATTGAGGTGAAGACAAAACTTACTGCCATTATTGACAACCACAATCAGTCTACTGTAGATCGTAGATCAAAATAGCATCATCACCAATCGATGGCTGCCTTTTGGATAAGATCCGATTTTCAAAACTGGGTTCGTTCAATTCTGTCGTTCTACTACTCGAAATTGGAAGTAACTCTCACAATTTCATTTTTCAACAACTCCACCAACACTAATCTCTTATCCAGCCAAGGCCGTGAGTCCCAACCTTGCGTCAAAGTTTTTAATTGAAATTCTTTACGAGTTCATCTAACAACATTTTGTTCTTTAGAAGATCGAATACGTGTAGACTGCCAAATTAATTAGGGTTAAAACTAATTTAAACATTGAAATTATGAATTTTTTTTTAAAAAAAATCATAAACTATCCATTCCATTAATTTAAATATTAAATTATAAAAAACATAGCAAATCAAATTCTGGTAGACGGCCCATCATCGTCTGTTCACTGTATACGCCCGAAACGAACGGTCGATCTAAAAGTTGACAGTCCGTTTTAGACATGTTAGATCAGACAGACGATTAGAGGGTGGAGACTATCCATTCCACGTGCGATGCACGAGCTGGAGAACGGACAACCATTTTTCGAGATACGGCCGTCCATTCCCTCAATCAGTATCTTGTGTGGCCCGTGAGAATTGTTGAGTCACGAGCCAGGCAGAACGACTGTTTGTTCTCCCAAACTATATAAGGAGATGACCCTTAACGCTAAACTCACATATCTCGAAAACTCTAATACTTCAAGTGACATCGTGTTTCTAGCGACGTTTTATTTTTTTCTTTATTAGTGATGTTGATAGATTCTAATTTAAGTAGATGAGTCGATACCAACATGAACTGGTATTCGGACGGCACGCCCAGATATGGTGATCTTCGAGCATTTGATCACTTAGAAGGTGATGGATAAATAGAAGTGCATTCAACCTCGCAAACTTTAAACGATGAGGTTCGAACACTGGTCGAGTCGGAGGATGACGAAGCAGAAAATATACTGCCAATGGAAGAAATCTCTATGGGTTTTTTTTTTTTGTAAAAGAATATAGTTCTTTACGTACCCTTAGAGAAGAAATAGTCAAATATGCTTTGAATAATGGATATGACATCAAATTCATTAAAAGTGAAACTCAATGACTCACAGCCGTGTGAAAACGGATGTGAGTGGCGACTGCATGCTTCGATTGTGCAAAATGAGCTTACATTCCAAATAAAGAGTTAAATTGGTTCTCATAGCTGTGCAAAAAAAATTGAGAATCGTCATACTACTGCAAAATGAGTGGCAACCCATTAATTTGATAGATTCAAAAATTACCGTACATGAGAAATACTTTCTATTATCGAGACAGTGAGGAAGGACTGTAATGTGAACATCACACCCAGTCTTCCTAAAAGAACAAGAAGTAATGCTCGAAAACTTAATGGCAGTAGGGGTGACGAACAGTACAAGTTATTGTGGTCGTACGTAGAAGAAATACGTAGATTAAATTCGGGTAGCACAGTGAGAATACATGGCTACTTGGTGGACTCTGGTCAGAATGAGTCATACGTATTTAAAAGAATGTATATGTGTATGGCTGCTTGCAAAGTAGGTTTGCTGCAGCGTGGCAGACCTAGTATCTGTTTAGATGGTTGTTATCTGAAAGGCTCTTGCCCAGACGTATTATTCACAGTCATCAATATTGATGGCAACGATGATATATATCATGTTGTCGTTGCCAATGTGGAGTCAGAGTGCATGAATTCATGGAAGTTGTTTTTACAAATATTGAATGAATACCTAGACACTCAAGATGAGTGTAGATGGACAATTGTGTCGGATCGACAAAAGATACAATTATGTTGGATCACATTTGCTATTATTTCTAACGTTGCTTATTTAGTGGTGTAATTGTACTGCGTAACAAAGTTCTGTCTAGTAGACTGGATTTTAAGTGGTACTATTTGCGACCCCCCAGCCTTTCCTATGAACTTACTTGTAAGGAAATTCTGTCTAGTAGATTGTCTAGTATAGTCATTTATTGGTAATTATACTGATCAGTATTATTCGCATTTTACAACAGTGATATTTTTATTATTGTTCTTACCATTTTTATTATTTTTCTAACACAAATATTGAGGCGTTGTGATCATGATATTGTTTTATGTTGACTCTATTTTTTTTTTCACATATTAGGCATTGTCGCGTACTGTGGAGTAAGAATTAGGTTTACCCAAATACTGCTACTGCCTCTAGCATATGTACGCAAACTTCAAAAACTAATTTCGGGAAGAGCGTACAGAGATACAATGTGGAATGCATTTTCATTTTGAGATAGAAATGAGAAAACTGCATCAGATTAACCCGGAGACCCATGCATGGCTTCGACGAACACAGCCTAGCTATTGAACTAGTCATGTGTTTTCCTCGAATCCCAAGTGCGAAATGAGCTTTAATAATTTATGCGAGTCATTCAATGCAATTCTATTGCTGGCCAGGGACAAACCGATTTTGACCATGTTTGAGATAATTTGAAAGTGATTGATGACTTACATTGTAAAAAAATACGAGAAGATGCTCTCGTCAACAGACCTCATATGTCCTAGTATAAAAAAAAGCTTGGAAAGCTAGAACACGCAACTTGAAATCGGAGTACTTTGTTTGCAACAGATGCACGATTTGAGGTTAACAATAACAACGACCAATATGTTGTAGACCTAAATGCAAGCACGTGCAACTGTTGTAGATGGAAACTTACTGGAATTCCATGTGTCCATTCCATTCCATACATGAATTTCATGAGATTGCCACTGAAAAATTTCATCTATCAATACTATTACCGAGCGACATATGTGAAGATGTATCCAAACTTCATTTGTCTCATTAGTGGCATAGACATGTAGCTTCCCGTACACGAAATGAACACAATCATTCTGCGCGAGATAAAACGCCAACCTGGTAGTCTGAAAAAGAATAGAATGTGCGATATCGATGAGTCATCGTGGTCGACAATTTTTAGGAAGAAATCAACAATGTAGTGTCATATATGTCAGCGTCAGGGGTATAATAGTTGCACTTGTCCTGACATGGTATTCACTTTAGGTATTGCTGCCGCTTCTGCTTCGCAAAACACATTTATGGGTTTCAGCACATTTGACAAGACGCAGGTACATTTCAACCCATTTTTTCTCATAACCACACTCTCATTATTTTCTAATATAGTTTTCATTATGTGCAGAAATCTTTGACGTGTGGCCGAGGCAGAAATTGATTGAAGCGCACTCGATCCCTAGCCAACGATCACTTTACTATTCGATTTCATCTTTCTTTTCATTTGCAAACATAATGAATCTGTGCATAGAAATGTATTAAAATTATTTTCATACAATTATTATATTTTCAAGAAAGTCCAATATCGTTTGGTATTTATTTAAAATTAATTTTATATAATGTGTAATTTAGTGAAAAAAAAAGTTGAAAAATTGAACAGAGTTTCATTTGTTTTATGACTCCGCATCACTAGATTCAAACAGTTTCTGTATATTTAAATAATCAAACAGTTCCAAAATTCTATAGCATAAACTAAATTACATCAAACTTAATTACATAAAACTAAAGTACATCAAACTAAATTATGGAAAACTAAAGTATATAAAATAAGGTGGTGGGACATCGGGTGGAACATCGGACGGGACATCGTCTTCATCGGTCGACGGAGGGGGAACATCGTCGTCATTGGCCTCCAACCAATTTAGGATGATTTGCCTCGTATCTCTCTGGTACTTCAACATCCCTTTGAGGTACTCCATCATCTCTATATAAGACTGTGTCTGTCACACTTCGAGCTGATGGCGTCTGTATGCAAGAGCCTCTATCTCCGTCCTACTAGCCATCTGGGTGGATCCTTGAGGGGATTCTGACCGTGTCGTGACTTCCTGATAACTTTTAAAATAGAGTTATTTTATCATATTTTTATTTATTAAAACTCGTGATTTGAGTGAATATAAAATGAATTAGGTTAAAATTATAGAAATTGATAAGGTTGTTGTGGCACTAAGAGATCTTAAGAATTTAATAATTTTTATATATATGTAAAAAAATCAGATTATTATCACTAATTTAAATTTTCTTGTTATCACGTTTGGTCACAGATTTACTAGAGAAAAAAAAAACATTTAAATGACTGAAAGAGAAAGAGTAATTAAAAGAATAAATCCTTAGAATCAAGGACAGATATAGAAGTTGCTGTATAATTTTATAGAATCAAGGAAGAGAGAGAAAGTAAATTAAAAAAGAGGGCTCTCTTCTGGATGGGGAATAAAGGAAGAAAAGAGGTCT
>CM039527.1:8889020-9012543 GCA_022433055.1 Begonia peltatifolia
TACTCTTTATTTTTCTTTAGATGAATAATTTTATTTTGAATTTTATTATCATGATTTTGGCTTAAAGTTTTAATTTTGGTTAGTAGAGAAAATACTCGTTACGTACTTACTTTATTGATATATATATATATATGAAAGTTTACTTGTTTTTTATTTAATAATCTATCATGATTTTTGTTGTTTAATTTCAATTGTCGACGGAAAAATTTGATATTACATGTTTCTGTTATATCGATAGATATTTAAAAATTTTGAGATTTATGATTGATTAAAAAAATTGAATTGTTACAAAATAGTTAACATTAATTTTTTTGACATTGAAAACTGTATTATAAAGAAATTTAAATTAAGTTTTGTCTTTTCAAAAATCAAAAGAAATTTTAAAACGAATTTAACTAGAAAATTCGAGAGAACCCTAGAAAATATTATTTCTTGCTGTTCAGTGAAAAATGTTATAGCTTTCTATGGCATTAATAATAAATTGCATGTAACGAGAAAATTGATCATAACCAAAGCTTTCATCATTGTAATCTTCTTAAATTATTTCAATTTATTTCTTTATTATATCTAAGTAAACTCTTATTTTATATTACTCTACCGCTCACGTTATTTTTCTTATTATTTTATATAATTTTATAACAATTAAATTTAGTTAAGATTACACTCGTGAGATCGACTTTTATTTACTTTTTATACTTTGTTGGCGACACATGTACTTGCATTAGGTGTGTAAAATCACTAACACTTCCTCCATATGAATATCCCGAAAAGTGGAGGCCCTCGGATCTCCTTTCAGCGTCCAAGTCTCATCGACTTCAATCAAGCCCATTCGAATCAAATGAAACTTGTCAAATTTGTCGATGGCCCGCCGCGATCTCATTTGCTCTCCAGACAGTAACTGAACCTCAAATTGCCTGATGATCTTCTGAATCAACTCACCATAGGGCAGATTTTTGTTGTGTGTCTGCCCGATCTCACCCATGTGACTTAAAATCACAAAGTCGGTGTCAAACCTCATCTCGGTGTACAACGTTTTCATGACATAGAGATCCATACAACTAACGAGATCTCTATGTATATGTCGCGGTAGAAAGGTGTGGGACATAATGTTGTGAACAACCGGATCTCTGACATTTAAGTATCTAGTTATGAGCTTAACGAACCCCATAATGTCAGCGTTGCAGTGGATTTGTCAAATGAACTCGATTCCCTAGACCGATCTTACAAAAGGACAGTTCCGGAAGACATGGTAGTATCTCTCTGCTCCTTCTCCGGCAAACCCAATCAACACATTGATCATTCCTGGAGTAATCTCAATCTCTGTACTCAGGATATACGTCTTTATAACTCTCGACCTCCTAGTGAAGCTCAAGTTCGCGTAAAATTGGCGAACAATTCAGTCGCAGTTATTGCCTCGCAAACTGTAGACCCCGTGCAGGTCGATTCAGTTGAACATCTCCTGGATCTCTAAGGACTCCCAACCTTTGAAGTTGACGGTATTCGAATGCATGACCGAGCGGTGTAATAGATCTAACTCAAATAGCTCTCGGCATATTTGATTGCAAAATTCAGTCGACAAGAACCCAAGTCGATTTCGTGGCACGTCTGGCATTGACGGTGGCTGACGTTCTGTCGGCCCACCTTGTGTCGGATCTCCTTGCGACGTTGACAGTGCCCGACATTCCGTTGGCCCAACCTTTCGTCTAATAACTAATCGCTTAGCCATTTTAAAGGGTATTTGGAAATTTAGGCCGAATTTGATATTTTTGAATTTTGAATCTCAGGTTTGGGAGGTTTTGGATGAAAATCGAACGAAACAATCGAGATTGGAGCAAGGAACAAGGTGGGGCATGAATCGGTCAGATTTTGCAAAAAAAAAAAAAATGAAAAGTGGTCGAGAGGATTTGTGGATTTGCTAAAGGTTTTGCAGTTTCTGGCCTCTGTTCACTTATATAGTGTCGGGGAACAGACGACTGTTGCCGAGGTAGTGACCATCCGTTATAGGTCTAATTTTGACAATGGTCGATCGTTGTAGGGATGGTGACCCTCTGTTATCAGCACTAATTTTTAACAATGAACGACCGTTCTCTTAAAACGGCCATCTGTTCGTGTCTCTGATGATGGAATGAACGATTGTTCTCATAACACGGTCGTCCGTTCTCGTCTCTGATGATGAAATGAATGATCGTTCTCATAACGCGGTCGTCCGTTCTCGTATTGTTTTGTGAAAAGGACGGCTGTGTCTCAAAGAATAGTCGTCCATTCTTCAGCCAGTGCATTGCACGTGGAACAGACAGTCTCCACCTCCCTAATCGTCGGTCTGATCCAACGTGTCTATAATGGAAGATCGTTGGTTTTAGATCGATCGTCCATTTCAGACGTATACAGTGAACAAACGGTGATCGGTTGTCTGCCATAGTTTGATTTGTTATGTGTTTTATAGTTTAATATTGGATTGATAAAATTGATAGTTTAGAATTTTTTTTTTAAACTTATAGTTTAAGGTTTAAATTGATTTCAAATCAACTAATTATGATATAATAGTTTATGAGATCACACGTTATTCAAAAAGGCTAGTAGACCCTTAGAGTTTTCTTTTAATAACTTGCCAAACATTGGTTCGATTCGGTTTTGGTTTAGCATAAAAACCATAATGGTTTGGTTTTGATTTTAAAAAGTTTAGCACCGAATTGAACCAAATTGATCCCACCTCTGTCGATGTCTTTTGCTGATAAGGTGATTGACAAGATTAGCGTAGCAAAATGCTAATGCGCATACCAAATGCACAGTTACATTTACTTTACTTATTGATAAAAGTCGCAAAGATTAAGATGATAGGCCTCACAAAAAAGGTCAAGTGACGGTTGATGGCATAAGCTTCCAAAATCGAACAAGCTTGGTATTGTCAAACTTATCACTCTTTTTTTTTTATCCCTTCATTGATTACAATTTGAAGCAAAACGCTTGGAAGTTAAGAGTTCCACAAAATCACATCTATGTAATGTATCGAATTCGCATAACAATCGACGACTTTTCTATCTTCCCTTCGGTCAAATGGGCATTTCATCCGTCACCTTGACCGAATGATGAATACTTAACATGGAATTGAAAAAAGTGAACGAAAAATACAAATTTACATAAAATATTGTTACATGAAAAAATTTACTAAGTCAAATATGTATTAAGGTGGATTTTCAAGGCAGGAAAAATTTATATAGTAATTTGTTGTATAATGACGTAATAATTATTATTATTAATTAAATAATAAAAATTTAGGCTAATATGATAAGGCTCGCTTTCTCCTCCACTTTCTCAGTCCGGCCTTTGGAATCACTAAGCTACTCCATTGCTGAAGCTTCTACTTCTAGATCTTCTTCGTTTTACTTCTATAGAAATTTCTCTGATTGTTTGCTTCAATCTCTGTCCCTCCGATGGCGGTTTCGTCTTTGAGTTTCAACCTAGTCGGGGCCTTTAGAGGGATCTCATTGGCTCCGTCCTCCTCTTCTTCCTTTTTAAAAGGCGATTTCGGTTCCGTGAAGATGGGCTCTAGGTCACCGGTATCGACTACGCGGAGTTTACCTTTGACTATTCAGAACGCGCACAAGAAGGGAGCGGGAAGCACAAAAAATGGTCGTGATTCGAAAGGGCAGAGGCTCGGCGTCAAGATATATGGCGATCAGGTTGCGAAGCCTGGCTCCATTATTGTTCGGCAGCGCGGAACCAAGGTATGTAGTCCTGAAGGTTATCTTTTTTTCTTCATTACAATGTTGAATTTTGCTATCGATTCCTTGGAATTAAGGCAATGATGAACGTTGATTTAGTAGAGAAACTACGTTATTTCAGCCGCTGCTATAGGTGTCAAATGTAATAGTACCAGTAATAAATGGAATTGAAAGGAGTAGGTTTTCTGCTTCATATATTGATTTTTTGGAGTTGGAATCATTTTCTGAGAAATTAGAGGAATCGTTTCTTATTTCTTCTCTGGAATTGAATCAATTTTTTGCACAATTCAACAGTTCCACGCAGGGAAGAACGTAGGGCTTGGCAAGGACCACACCATCTTCTCACTAATTGACGGTCTAGTGAAGTTCGAGAAGTTCGGGCCAGAGAAGAAGAAGGTAAGTAGTGAGGGCAGCTCTCACATCTTGACAACTTTTGGCTATGGTGGATTCTGCATTATCATTCTCTACAAATGGAAGTGAAAAGTTGACATAATTGCAGGTGAGTGTTTATCCACGAGAAGTGCAGCCTGAGAATCCCAATAGCTACAAAGCAAGGAAGAGGGAGTATTTCAGGCTTCAACGGGAGCGTAAGAAAGCTCGGAATGAAGGCACTTTTCTTCAACCTCAAGTGATGCTAGCTTCTGCAGATGACTCCGAAAGCAACCCGATTTGCTAGAACACCATGGGAGGGTTAGTCATTTATCTTCACTTCATCTCTATTTCACACTGTAATTTGATTCTATAACAACTGCTGTTTCATGGCTGTGCATAATGTTGTCACTCTCACATGGAGATTACTCACAACATTTAGATTTAAACATGCATACTTACCCTCTTTCGTAGTCTGGATCTGAGAGGCTGTGAGGTAGGGTCGAAAGTCGTCAGACTTGGCTCTATCTATGGTCTACAAGTGCAATTACTTTGTGGAAAATTGATAGAAATGAACTGTACAAAAAACGTATCTCGGGTTATATGCATGCACTTATTATTACAAATTATGTGAACCTTAGAAAGTGCCTCAAAAGTTTTACACACTCGCCAATACCGTCGAATTTTGTCGCTGAAACATAAGATGATCCCCATTTTGTCGGGTTATATGCATACTAAGCCTCTTTCTTAATTTGGATTTGAGATGCCGTGAGTAGAGTCGAAGTTGTTAGACTTGTCTCGATCCATGATCTAAAAGTGCAATTTATAGTGTGCTAAAAGTGCACACTATCACTTGGCACTTATAATCATAAATTATGTGAAACCTAGGATGTGCCTCTAAAATTTTTTACCGCAAATGTGGTTGTAGAGGGTCCCTATATTTAAGTGCATACCAAGGCCAGTAGTGAGACTTGGATCCATGGTCTAAATTTAGAGGATATCATATGTTAAAAGAAGACATCCTCACTTTGTGAAAAATCGGTGGATACGAGTGGTGTGAAAAACTATTACTATACATATATGCATGCACTTATAATAAGTTACGTCAAACTTTTTACGGCTGCGATCCTATGGAATTTAGTTGTTACACACGAAGGTGATGTTTTTTCGATTGCATATGAAGCCTCTTTCTTACCTTGGAACTCAAGTTGTGACTTGGAACAAATGTTGATTAATTTTGGCACTATTTTGTATTCATAATCTAAGAATAACTACTAATGACATAACAGCTCTTTAGTATTAGCTATCCAGTTTGTAATTAATGATTAAAAACTGTGCCCTCAATTGATTAATATTATTTTAGGAGACCACTTTAGGTGTCACTCGATATTTATTTTATATCAAAGAGTGCTAATGATAAAATAATGTGTTAGGGTGTTACTTGAAAGAGTCTATTCAACATTATTCTTTTAAGATACGATTGATTCAGGGGAGAAAACAAAACTATGTTTGGGTTATTGTAATAAACTAATTAACGAGTGACACATTTACGTGATAACGCAATATCAATACATCACTGTCTTTTTGGCTAGTCATCTCTATGATTTCATAGGCAACTGACTTCATCGGAACCGTCGATCGATGCTCATTGCTTACCGTCGTGTCATCTAATTTGATTAGTCTTCGAAGATGTAATGATTTAAATTTATCTTATAATGTAACGCTCTAATTAATTGATAAAATATTTATTACATAAATCAACATGTATAGCAGGCGAGCTAATTTCTGTAGTGGGAGAAGAGTCATTGTGACCCCAAATCCCAAATTCCATTGCACCTAATACTGATTGCTGATGGCACAGCTCTCAATCCCTCGTCTTTCCCAACATCTCGTCATGTCCGAAGATTCAGACCCAGATTTCGAACCTCCAAATTCACTCAATCAATGGCGTACCAACGCTCCTGTCACCATTGATTTCAACCCTTTTACCCCTTCTTCCTCCTCCACCATCGCCTCTGCTCCAGATCCATTGACCTTAGACTCCGACTGGTTTTCCGATGCGGGCTCCGAGTCTGATCGCGATGTTCGCTTCTTCGTTACGGATCTTTTCGAGGACCTTCATCGTCCCGAGCGCTTCCGCGTTCTTGATTGCGATGGCCCTGCTCTTCGCTCGGCTTCGGATCCGTCTTCTGAGCCTGTGAATGAATTGGGGATTTGGGGGTTTGAAGACGAGGGCGAGATCGGGTTGAATTACGTCGAGGAATTAGGTTTCAACATCGGAGTTGAACCAGGAAGCCCAATTTCGGACGGTGAATTGGATGTTCAAGTGGTGGATTCGCGCATCAGTGGACTTCGAGTTGTTGGAGTTGATTCAGAATCAGAATCAGAATCTGAATCTGATGCAGATGAAGTAATCGATGGGGTGTTTGAATTGAATTCTGGAGACAACGGAGAGAATGATATTAGTTGGGTGGAAAATCCGAATAATCTCTGGGATAATTTTGGTTTGCAGGAGCAAAGGACTGTCTATGAGGATTTCGAATGGGAGGAAGTGGAGGAGCGAATGGGTGAAAGAGAAAATCTCAATGTTGTGGCTGATGGAGTTGAAGAATTATCAGTGGCTTCCGGCTTTTCAAGTGAACAAGAGCGACCACTAGAGGCAGTGCGAACTCTAGAATGGGAAATCCTATTAGCAGTTAACAATTTGGGGAGAAACCCGAATTTAGAAAGTGAAATAGACGAAGAGTACTTTCTAGCTGTTCAGGATGATTATACAAACACAGCCGAATATGATACTCTTTTCGGGCAATTTGTGGAAAATGAGAATGCTTTGAAGGGTAGCCCACCAGCCGCAAAAAGCATAGTGGAGAATCTTCCTCTTGTTGAATTAAAATTGGAGGATCTGAAGGAAGACAATCTAGTTTGCGCAGTTTGTAAAGATGAGATGCCATGGGAAGAAAAGGTAAAGAAGCTTCCTTGTTGCCATTATTACCATGAGGATTGCATTCTGCCATGGCTGAATATTCGAAATACATGCCCTGCTTGTCGTTATGAATTGCCCACTGATGATCCAGATTATGAGCGTAGAAAGGCTCAAAGAGTTAGAAATGGCTCAGAATCAGACTTGCAGGTCAGATACAATTTTGAAATGATTGCTTGAGATTGTTGCACAATGTGTATAGTGATTTTGAAAACACATTGATCTCTTTAAGGTGAGAAAAAGATAGCAAAGCTAACTATTATTTTGCATTTATGAATAGGTTTTGAATTAAGTTATATGATGGCGGAAGTTTCTTGTGCTATCAGAATGTTTATCTTTCATTGGCAAGTTAGATAATTGTTGTTACTATGCTTTTATGCTCCTATTTCTGTGGTTTGGGAGTAATGATGATTGTTGTAGAAATGCGTCTTCTGTAATTTAGTCCCGCAATAGCTCTTCACTGTCATGTTTGAAGAGTTTGTCACTTCCATGAATTACTGAATACTGAAATTTATAATCTCAGTCGGTTCCAAAATGAAATTAGTTTGCAGAAACTGATAGATTTTTTAATTTCGGGCAGAGATTATATGAGACATTGGATTGTTTAGCCAGGTGTGTTATCTTAAAAGCTGAATTGTATTGGACCAAGATTTAGAATTCTGTCCTACAATTCTGCTCGTGTTAAGAAAGTGCAGAACATTTGCTTGGATAATAATATTTAGAGGTTGGAAGAAAGTTGAAGAAAAAAAGAGTGATAATAATTGTCATGGACCAGATCATTGATGATAAGCATATATCTTAGAATTGAAAAGTGCTGCATTTACACCATTTTCTCACAGACTGTTTGGTTTAAGTTCATGATTTGTTGAGTTGGTGGGGATAGAAGGTTTCAATTTGTTATCATAATTATTTAGTTGATGAACAACAGGATCTTTTGACAAAAAGTAATTGATGATGAAAAGCCAGAAGGGGGTGTTATGTTAATTGATTTTGTCAATCTACGATCCTGTTCTACCGATCAACTAATTTAAGCATAAGATCATAACTCATAAGTATAAGCTCAATAGGATTGAAAATTCCTATGATGCTATCCCTTATTCTTATGTACAATAGTTTGTTTATGTGATTAAAAACTCTGCAAATGGACCTCTTTCTCTCTCTCCCTCAATAACCTCAATAAGATAAGCATTGAAATCTTAGTTTTTATGATTCAATCTTTTTTCAAGTTGTTTGTGACGTAGATTCGACTAGATGTGGTTTAAAAATTGCTGTGAAGACATGATGTAACTGCTGCTGTGATTCAATTGCTTTGAAAATGGGATAACACAATGTTAGATTTCCACCTTCTTGGGATCACTCATTTGATTTTATATTGCAGTGAATTTGTGATGAAATTAGAGTAAAAGCCAACACTATGATTCTTATCTATAAAGAAACAAAGAGAAGAGGCAAGTAAATCAAAAGTTCTCAGCCAACTGAGTTGAGCTGTCTCCAAGGTTCTGTTTATCTTTATATTATTTAGATTTTGTGGTTGTTTCTATTAGTTTTGCTGTGTAATTTTTTGGTTTTTCCCAACAAGAACTCTTGTGGTTAAGGTAGTTCTACTTGTTTTGACGTCCATCTTTCAAAACAATCCTTGGTCTGAACAATGTGTTTTTGTAACTATAATGTAATACTATGTTATTATATGAACAAATTACCTGAGAAGATGGTACGAAAATTGTTGGATGGAGACGTTGGGAAAGGATGGGTTAGCCTAGACCGGACTCTAGGTGGCTTGGTTTGTCCAGCCCAGTTACTGTACCGAGTCAGCCCTCCAAATTTGTAACTTTTCCTACCTATTTTTCTTTCCAACTTTGAACAAAACCACCTTTTGATTGGAGCAATTTCTCTCAAATAAATTATGATCCTCTAAAATGCAAAGCTTTAAACTCTTTATTTTTGCAAAACATATAAAAAAAAAAAAGAGTCAAGTGCACGTTAGACCCTGAACTCAACGAGATGTTTAAAGTCAAATTTACACATAATTGCTGGAATTGTCACATACTCTATGCGTGCTAAATTTAACGATTTTCTTAATGAAAGAGTCTAAATAAAAAGAAAATTAGAACATCAATTGTCTGGACTTCCCAAATTCAGGGCTTAGTAGCAAGGCACAATCATTCATTTGAGAGTTGAATTGAGTAGGAATCTCATGCAAGATCTGGACCCAACAAGAAATGATGTGTCCACGTCCATAAAAAGATAAATTATTTTACAAGTGGACCATCTTTTTCAATGCTCATGCAAGCAATCTTGTCATGTAATATAATTGTTTTATTTCTTATTAATAAAAAATAAGTGGGAGAGCAATGTGCATACAAAAGGGTGCCTATCATCCACACGACGAAAGACACAATGATAAGTGTCTTGTCCATGCTTGCTCGTATTCATTGTTTTTCTCTATGTTTCAAACTCTCATTATTGGCAAATCAATCATTCGTATAAACTACGTATTACTTCCTATATTTTGTTAAATTACAACATACATTTGTAGAACATTCTCGTCGATCTGTTAGAAGATACTATAACATTGAGAAACATGAGCGATGTAATGCACACACACGATAAATATGTTATTTTTGGAGAGAGAGAGAGAGAGAAACAATCACAAGACAAAAGAAAAAAAAAAGAGTCTAGATCTGTCTGATGACCAAAGTCCACTAAAAATTGTAGAGAGAGAAAGCATTTTCTCTCAGAAAAAAAAAAATTGGCTTTTCTTCCATTAGAAAAAGCTTCTTGTTTTTAGTGAAACTTTTAGCTGAGATGAGAGAGGTTGGGGGCCTCAAGCAATCTTCTTCATGTTTCTCAAGTAATCGATCTTTCAGTGTGGCATTTTCACAAACAGGTAGCAGTCATACCATTCATTCACACTGATCATACACCATTTGTTTCTCTCTCAAGCCCCAATAAAAAGATTGGTCATCAGTATTTCACACAACTTAGAATTCAAACGATTTTCACTTTCTCACAAAAGATCGTTTCTTCCTGTCACTTTGTCATCTTTACAAACAAATGGCAATAACCAATTCATACAGATTACAGATTATTATGATCTCATAAAATTGAGATAAGTCTAATTTTTTTTACTACCTAACTTTCTGGCATCCCGTCAGCAACTTAAATGGCAGCCTGGTTGATCAGGTGCTGGATTAGGCTACCTTAGATTCCATTCATCAATAGGTATCATTTTAAAACTTAGTAAACAAACCGCATCAATAGTTAATTACTCGTAACAAACTATTCGAGTCGATGCACACCCTTTTCAAAATGACAAAAACTATACCAGTAAAAAAAAAAAGAGCAACTTTTCATTTTATTTTATTTGTAGAAAATGGAGATTAAGTGTGCATAGTAATTGTTTCCCTTTTGTGATTTTATAAAGGACAACTTGAAACACAGGAGACACCACCCAATAAAATAGAATTCAAATATTAAAATGTCTTGCGGTTACAATCGATGTGATTCATCATTTTAAATGTCTCTAATTTAAACCCGAACGTAAAAACAAATTCTACCCCTAACATCACAGTGATTTTTCAGCTGAATTCACTCAAAAAGACGTGCTTTATAGACTATCTATATAGAAGAAATCAATAATGCATTCTAATGTTTTTGTATCTAATTGAGTTGAGAGCAATGGAGGCGATCTAATAATGATAAAGTTTATAACTTTGATGCATCTTTTTAAGAATTCAAAAGTAGTCAAAAGTTTCAATGACTTCAACCTTCTCTCTCCTACTTTGAACCCTAGAGAGGAGAGTGTAATATTATCCCTCCTCCATAAAGAGTCAGTCAACAAAGCAAATGAAAGGTTTAAAAGATGCATTTAAAAAAGGGTATGATAAGAGCTTATAATACAAAGATGTTTAACACGCAACAAATACAAAGATATAGCCACGGTCGTCGGAACTAGAATTTGGATACTAAAAACGAGTTTGCGACAAGATAGATATATTTATTTGGACACATTTAATGATCATGCCGGGACAAGTGGTGTCCGGACAACTTATTGTGAGTGATCAATCGATCGTGTGATAGTGTCAATCATAACGGTTAATTACTTCAAATTAGATTTTAGGCATAGTTAGTTTTATGAGTCTCGACTTCCCCCTTTATATGCACGGTTTCTATTCTTATCCCAGTCGACCGAGGATGTTGGTGATAGACCTCCAGTTAACTTCACTTAATCTAAAAATAAAAACAAGTAGATACTATATGTAGTGGAATAACATACGTGTAATGAGAATTTAGTAGGATGTACTAGATGATAATTATTTAAAGGAACTAAGTAGCATGAAACATTCATTCGGACATTGAGAATTTCATTGCAAGGGAGAGTTACATATCTCTTTAAAGAAATATGTTATTATCTAATTATTTTAATATGTTTTTTTTTCTTCGAAAATATAGTAAGAATCTTACCAACTGGGAAGCTATGTTGTACTAGGTTGTTCATCTATATCACATGACAGGCGCTGCCAGGGCCCCTTTGATGTTCATTCGTTATAACAGGCATTTGCTACTTTGTGTTAACACTCACCAATGTTTCAATATGATGGATACATGATTTCATGTGTAAATGATTATCATAACATATATCTTCTCTAATCGTATGTGTATCATCCGCATCATACATGTAGTGCTATGGCATAAAGTGAACATGAAATAGATATCCATAGATCAAAAAAGAAGTAGAAAGTAGTGTACCTGGATATACTGATGATTTGCATGATCTTTCTTTTAAGGGCAACACAAGGCAGTAAGGAAGAAGAATTCTTCATTGAAACATTTATTTACTATCTCCTAGTATGTTCAGATAGAGGGTGAAAGTTCAACTGGAAAACCGGTTGAACCAAACCAAACTGGCGCAAGTCATTTCATTATTTCACTCGGGTTCAATCGATTCTCATTCCTACGTTGAAAAGGTTGAGATGTTCGGTGGTTACTCTTTCTTTCCACAACCGAACTGTTACAACCCTATTCTTGAAGCCAAATGAAATCATAAACCAATAAAGCAGAGTTGTCAATTCGATTCAATAGGGACTGGCCAGATTAAAAAATTTAAATCTTTTCCACTTCCTTTGTGGGTTTTCTTTTCTATCTATAAAACCCCTTCATCACACTTGCTTCCCATCTTCCCAAAACAAAAACTTCAAATCTCCTTGAGGTGTAAAAATCATGCAGTCTGGTGAAGTCACTGGCCTATCTCCATATTTTCCCATGCAATTCAACCAAAGCTTCGATCCCTTTTATTCCTACCAAGTTTGCTCAGAAACTAATGACTTCAGTCTCCATCAATATTTCAGCAGAAATTCAACTTCTGATGAAGCAGAGGGGCAGCATGTTTGCCTCATCAAAGAGAGAAAACAGAGAAGAATGATATCAAACCGAGAATCGGCTCGAAGATCGCGAATGAGAAAGCAAAAACATTTGAATGAGTTATGGTCTCAGGTTGTGTGGCTTAGAAATGAAAATCACCAACTTCTTGAGAAATTGAACCAAGTCTCAGAAAGCCATGGTAGAGTTATTGAAATGAATTCTAAGCTCAAAGAGGAAGTTTCCGAGCTTCGGCTAATGGTTTCCGACTTCAAACTCAGTAACTCATATCTCAAAGATTTTGATGATGTTCCCTTCGACCAGTCCATTTGATGTTATTTGAATTCACCAAGAGAAGGTGGTGAGATTCAATCTCCATTTCCTTTATATCCACTCTGAGCTAAGTGCTAAAACTTTCCTCATCAAGCAAAAATAAGCTTAAAATTTGCTCACTTCTTCCATCTTTCAATTAGTTTTCAATGGATTCAGCAGCCTATTATCTGAATTTAACTTTTAAGAACTTGCAGAACCCAACTGAGAAGGCTTATATAACCTATATAAACATTGAGAGGGCGAGAGACAGAGATAGAAATAAAGCATAAATTCCATAAAATCTTTTAAATTTACTTTCTAATGAGGATTTGCCAGCTATTTGCGCAAATGAAATACAAATTTCTTAAAGGTTGAAGCAAACAAACTATGATCAGCAAAAAAGGAGATGAAATCCGAAACAAAAAGGGGAAATGGGAATGAGTTCATACCATGACTGAATTTTAATGAAAATTAATCTCACTCTTAGAAAGGAAAGGTCTAACGTCTGCCCTTACATGAGTGCAATGCCTAAAGCTGATCAGATTCTAATCAACATTTAGAATTTTCAGTCCACTATCCAAAGAATATTGAAGATTTTATTATAAAGTAATTGACATTTCGACGTTCATAGTCCCGAATCAGATGGACTGAACGAAAGACGCGTTAAACAGAAAATCAAATCAAACTTAGGAGATTACTTTGGAATCATGATAAAAAGATTAAAAACTATTAACGAACTTCATATGACAGATTGATGACCATTCATATCAGATTGTTTATTAAAGCCACAACAAACAAGATAAGAAACACACAACTGATGACTGTTCTTGATCTTAAAAAAAAACCCTCCACAGAAACAAAAAAGAAAAAAAAGAATCTTTTTCAATTTTTGACGCGGTCGTGGAAAAGCAACGGATGAAGAAACAAAATTTCTTTAATGGGTTTTCGAACATTTCACCGCCATTTTCTTACGGATTCTAACCAACCAAACAAAGAGAAGTAGAAGTTGCTAATGGCGCAAAGATTTCTGACCTTCAAATGTGAAGAGGAATTGGTTGCCATCCTCCAAAACTGGTATTTTCACCTACTATAGTTTTAATATAATAGTATTACAAAAATTAATGAGTTGCATTAAGCTGAAAATAGAGTTTATCTAATTCTAAGAGCAATGATAGCTTTTCTCTATTATTTTAATCTTTTAATTTATTAAGACGTCAAATAATTATTACTATAATTAATAAAATTTATTATATCACGAATACTTTAATAATTTTATTGTTGGAACCTAGAAAAAATATTATGGTTCAAATTTTAAAAACTACATTAATTAATACGTAGACAGTAATGAAATAACAATGTCATATTATTAAATTAAATAAAATTTAGACAATAGATATACCATATATTTTTTATTTTAAAATAAATTATAAATAATTAAAATAAAATTATAATAGTAAAAAAACCTTAAAGTATCGATTTTTTTAAAAAAATCGTTAAAGTTTACTATTCATGAAAAAAAAACCTTAAAATTTGATAAATATACAATTTGAACCTGGAGGGGAATCAGCAGGCCGACCTCTCCAGATAACACGGTCAGTCTAGTTGGACCAAATGACAGGGACTTAAAATGTTCATTTTTTCCAATTTTGGAGAGTGAACCAACTGTCATCTTCTTCTTCTTTAAATACAGGTTTTTTTTTTCACTAGAGAGGACGACATGTCCTTGAACCAGCCGTCCTCTCCCTTTCTATATAAATATCTCCCCATTTTGTTTTTCAAATCACACCAGCGATATTTTTCTGCATTTACCTAAACTGTTACAGGGTGAAAAACTTCTTCGGCGTTTATCGTACACACTCTTATGTGCACTAAAAACATACTCCAATGCTATAATAGAAATTGAAAATATTAGTAGATCACATGTCATTATAGATGTCATTATAGAAAGAATAAGATAGTAATGGAAAACATTTTCCACCAATTTAAAATATCAAAGTTCTCATCGCGAAAAAATTGATATCGAGTGTTAAAAGAAATATTTAGTTCATTTCGTATAAAATTAGAATAAACATCTATATCTAATTGATTCCAAATATCATTAATACTAAATTATTGAGCTACAATAGTTCCATCACCAATACTATAACTAGCATATGAAGAAGAACTTGAACGTCAAGCCAATGTTTTTCAAATTTTATTTTCATTTTATTAAGTATATCTATAAATTCATTTATTTATCAATATTGTGCAAAATTACTCGTTAAGTTTATAAAAATTAAGAGAACATGATAACTTGAGATAATAAATTTTTCAACATTCTTTTGTAGCATTATAAAATAAAATGGTTTTAAAAAATCAAGAAATATATTAACTATATAACAATTAGACTTATAAAAATTAATGCTTTGTATTTTCTCATTAATCAAATAACAAATAATTTGTCACTATGCCCCAACATTTTCTTATGTTAAATAAGTTGAATTACACCTATTATCTACATCAATTTTTAATTTTCTTGATGTAAGTTAGGCATCTTTACAAAAATTTTCATATTTTTGTTGTATTGAATTAGATCATATGATATAAGAAATTGCAAATCTAATTAGTTCAATATGATGCTAAATATAATTCATATCATCTTTAATAACTAAATTCAAAATATGTCATGCATTTCATATAAAAAAGAGAATCATAAGTAATATCTAATTGAAAATAAATTTTTAAAATAAGAAATAGCAACACCGTTAGCACTATCATTATCAAGAATTATTCTAAATATTCTATCTTTAATATAATATAATTGCAGTATATTTATAAATCGCGTCGGTTGGGCGCTGTGCGCGCCGGCTGAGCGACTAATATGGAGATATTCATAATTACAAAATCTTAAAATTCTTTTATTTAATTGCCAAGAATTATCAATAAAATATGAAGTTACAACAGTATAGTTTATAACATTACATGCACTTTTATAAATTAGAGGTAATATAAATAGATATCGAAACGGTGCTTGAAAAAAATAAAATTATTTTATTTTTCATATAATTAAATATTTTAATAATATTATTTCTAGTTATACTTCTAACATTTAAAATTAAGAGCAACATACTATTTCATAAATTTTTCAAATTTATCATTATCAGTAAACATTAAAGGCAACTCGTATTGTGCTACTTTGTTATTCATTCTCTCATTTTATTTTGTATATATAAAAAAGTGTTACTACTTATAACATTCAATAATCTTTGTGTATGATCATTTACTTATTTAAATGAAATTTTTGATAATGTCTACCGAGTTTGTTAATTGAACTACTAGAAATATATGCATAATTTTTAATACAATAATTGCATTGAGTTCTAGATTCTACTTTTTCAATAATTTTAATTTATTTCATTACAAAATATTTTAATACTCCAGACGTTTTGTTTATTAATTTAGGTGAAGAAGTAGATGTTTGTGTATATTATTGTTCTATTGAAAATATATGGTCTAATTTCTTAATTTTTTCATTATCATCATCAATATTCTCAATATTATAATCGCGTGGATCCATAATTATTAAAAATAAATTTTAAAATAAAAAATTAATACCATAAATTACAATTGATCAACAATCACTTGTTGTTAGTGTGAATTTTTAATCACTTTTGCGTACATGAAATCTACCAAAATTTACAAAAAAGAATATTACACCACACACCTAAAATTAACAACAATATAAAAGTTTATTAAATAAATAAATTTTAATAAATACTTTTTGAATAAATGGAAACAATGTGAAAATGAATAAGAACAAAATAAATCAATTGAGACTAAAATTATAAAATAAGATAATGGGAAATGGAGAGAAAATTTGATGAGGAGAGGGCAGAGTGGGAATGAAAATGCCTCCATGCAACAGTATGTTGACCGTTGTTGGGGGCAAGCAATGGTCAACAGACAGTTGATGGGCGGGGCTGGCCCGAGAAGAGTGGGTGCGGGCTCGCTGACCAGCAGAGCTGGCTCGACCGTTTAAAGCCTCTAATCGGACGTGTTGGCTGCTTCACCTACCACCTTAAAAATTTGATTTTTATTTTCTTACCATCGTATTGCCAGACCCCGGAAGGTTTGCAATACGCGATTCGTTGAAAGCGGGTACGAGAAGAAATATCTCTGTTCTTCGCCTAATCGTTTCGAGTGTATCTACGCTTAATTTAGATCTATAACTTCGTGGGTTTTGCTTCGTTTCTCATAAATCTCATCCATCAGGAGAGGAAACTGCAGGTTCGCGTTCTTCGATTCCCATTATTTTTGTTCTTCTTGCGTTCTTTCTCGATAGTGATGCCTTGGAAGCTTTTTCAATGTGATTTTACATCCACTTCTTTGTTAGTTTTCGTTTATTTTCGTTTACGATTGTTGGGCAATCAAGCAGAATAGTTCTGGCTTTGAGATTCCATTTGCAGAGGCGATCTAGAGTTGATCTCCTTGTTATCTTTAATGATTGGTCTATTATGCCTCTTTGATTATCAAGCTGGCTAAACTGGGTAAACCTCGGTTTTGGGACGACTGCTGGTTTATCTTTAATGAAAATGTTCGTCATCTTTCCTTCCATCGACTGATTCTTTACCCAACAAGTTCATTTCTTCTCTTTTAGAATCATTATTTGCTTCCCCTTCATTCCTCTGAAATAATTGCTTGAATTTATTTTTCACAAGGGAAAAAATATAGAAGACAGGTTTTGAATATTATAGCACATAGTAGATGTTCCTCTGATTTTGGTATTTACTTTTGGAGTGGTATGGTGTTATGATTGTTGCACTAGCATTCTCCAAAAGCCAGTTCATCCACGCCAGCTCATCATCATTACCATGTTTACGTTGCCGAGCTGCCACGTCTCTTCCATTCGACATTTTTCCAGTTGTCCCGCCACTTTCTCGCCTCCCAAGCAGCATTCTCAATGAATGCATTTCACAGATTACCCTTTTCTGGCCATGAATTTTCATTATTTTTATCTTTCCAACTCTGCGTCAGACAGAGTTCATTCCACTTTTCTCTACGTTTCCTATTTCCGCCAATCGCCCAAAAATAAAATAAAAAAAACAACGTACGATTTCTCATCTCGACGCCCAGAAGAAGACGACGAAGAAACAGGGGTAGCCAAAAAAGTGGGAAAACTTTGGCCGGCCATAATCACAACAATCTTGGGCTCCATTTCAATGGCTTTGATTTTTCCGGGCAATTCCACTTTTCCATGGCCTTCCCCAGTGGTAGGAGAAGAGCGTTTCCTGAAAGAGCAGACTAGAAGGATCAAGGCGATATAAATGAGAAGCAGAGCAAGGGTCAAGCCGCCGAAGAGATACAGCATCGGAGACCGCCATTGACGGAGGCCGGAGGTGGAAGAAGACGCAGCCGCCAAGTGCCTCATTAGGCTCGAGGCAGCGGAGGATGTTTGAATGAAAGGCAAGGACGCCCTCGTTTATTCACACTCTAATGTTTAATGACAAAATAATGCCTTTTAAGGAGGGTTCCTTGATATTTTCCTATACTGCTTGGCAACTCATAACGGTGATGTGGGAAAGTTAATGATATGAAATTATTTGAAGAAATCTACTAATTTTCCTTTCTATGAGGCCTTTTTCGTACACTCTAATTGATGCGTACCGCAAAACTCGAGGACAAAGTTGATAACACGAACGCATTGTAAGGAAGCAAGAAGACATAGTCATTGCGCGTTTTGTTTCAATCCGATAAAGGTGGTAACAGACCTATCAAGAATCGAAATTCCAATTTTGGTGTGAACTATAGTTACGATCCAATTCGCTCTACTCTAATCTTAGACCTAACATGAATAAGGACTTGGATTATCTAAATATGGTCAAATTGTAACTTGATCAAAATATCATTTTTCGAATTTAACACCAACATATCTCGCCATGTATTCTCTTCATCTTTTAAGTTCGCCGAGGATGATCGGACTCTCTTCTAACCTTAGAAAAAGTCATCCCCAATTGAAATTAACCAAACTCGCTCGGTCCCATCCTTTCCCCGAGTAAAATTTATCCCATAATTTATAATTGCAACAAAAAAGTATCGAGGTATGAAAAATAGGCAATTTAAACTGTACTAGTTTTGTTTTTATGACGTGACATTTATTAATTTATATAATTAATGTATTGAAAATGATATTTTTTTTTTTTTAAATTGAGAATATTTATATATTAAATGGAGATCATGGGTATTTCATGAAAACATATATCATTGAGTGTTTTGTATATAATATTTTTGGGTATTTATAAAAGTTATTGTAAATTTATTCGAATTTATTAGTATTAATTTCTATTTACTTTGAACGTAATCTACATTCTTTTTAATCTTTCCCACTAACTCCCATCATTAGCGGTGGAAGAATGCACTGTTGGGTCGCCGCATCTTTGACTAGCTGTCTGATTTTGCAAAAATCTACGTTCCAACTTCAATTGTTCTTCACAACTATCGTAGGATTTCTTAATTATCAATTTTATTCGATATAAATTAATAATTATCTAACTAAACAGTTTTAAGTGTATAATCTTTAAGTCGAACAAACGATTACGATTACTCCAATAATGAGATGACCTTGTCATATGTTCGAGCCCACCCACGTACGCGCACGAGTCAAATAATTGTCCCGAGATTGAGGCATATGTCTTCGTTCAATTCTCGAACCTATATTTTCGTTATTGTAGTGGACTTATCCATCACGCGATATTATATGTACACTGCAATCAGATATTTTGAGGTATTTTTAATATGGATGAAAAAAATTATATAGTCACTTGAACCAACCAAAATATAGAGTATTAAACGTTATGTCAAAAAATACAATCAGAGTATAAATTTAGAATTTTCGAGCTCCAACTAAAGAAAAGGGAGTTTAGAATACTCCCTTCTTGTTCAAGCAAATTTCCCAACCACTTAGAACAGTAAATGGCTTCTCCTCTGCCAGTTTGGATTGATCTCGAGAGGTGTAATCCAGCATTTCCATCGAATCTTCAAAAAAAAAAAAAAAAGTATTTATTCATCTGAATCTCACTCAAAATTTACAGTGACGAACAATACGTTGCAACAAAAACTGAATCAACTAAAAATTTACGGACCATAAAGCTTTCTGCAATGACAGGAAGAACTGTAGAGTTAAGCATGCAGAGGGGATGGTCAGACGAGAAGTTTAGGAGGTAAACCCAAAGGTTTGGCAAAGAAGGAAGGGTTTTTATCTCCGGCCATTATTACAACAAACTTCTGATCAGAATGAACACCTTCTTCTTTTTCTCCGTTCTCTTTCTCGGCTGCTCTTTTTCCGCCATTAATGGCGGAATCATCGGCGGGAGCTTTTTGCAGAGAGCATAACAACATGACGAGAGCCAGGGCAACAAGAACGACGATGAGAGCTAAGCTTCCAAACAGATATGGAATTGGAGAACTCCAGTTTCTTAGCTGCTCTGCGTCGGAAGAATTCCTACTGGTGGAATTGGTAGATGAAGAAGAAGAAGAACTCATTGTTTTCCACCCTCTTCTTAGTGGGGGTTTGGGGGGCGTTTATGATTTTTACTTATAGAAAACAGTTGTTAGATTTGGAGAAAAAAAAGGGGAGGGTATTTTGGGTAAATTGGAAATGAGCATATATCCATCTCACATTGATGAAGCAACCACTAGGAAAAGGAAATGAATGTGATTTTTCTCCCATGGAGGGCTTCTCCTTACCCTTCACTGGGCCCCACTCCACAATTATAAATCTAAATAATTATAATTATAATTATAATTATAATTATAATTATAATAATAAAAAATAAACATAATATTATTCTATTTATTTTTATTTCTATAATTCAATTAAATGTGACATGGTTTGATGATGGTCCCACCCATATAAATGTTATTTCATTAATACTTTGGAAATAATAATTGTATTTTCTTCCTTAAATTTTAATTTTAATTTTTATAAATCTGACAGTGTTGTGTGTTAAGCTCTAAGATTGCGTATAGGCAAGTTTGTTGTATTATTATTATTCAATTATGTATACTTTGACAAATCTTGCTAACCTAAGTGCTTGTTCAGTGTTAGAACTTTATTTGCCCAGGCTCTATAATGTTAGACCAAAACCTAATTTCCAAATCGTTCATCCATCTCAAAAAATCAAGAGAACAAGAACTACGTACCCGATTGTGCAGTTTCGAGTGAGTAATTACCATTTTACACGTCACGGGATGTGTAATTACCTCTACGTATCTACTTATATAATTATTCATATTATCCAATATACTCTAAAGTCTATTTCAATCCTTACTAAATCATTTTGTATACTTTATATTATATGATAACCAAAATGTATTAATGCATATATGCATCAATATCTTACGAAACACCTCGTGTTTAGTAGAGATCTCACGCGGAAGTATCTCTCATCCCCTTTCTACTCATAGTTTCGATATAAATACGCTTAAATTACACGATAAAAAAATTCCACTTTCTCGAATATACAATTGGATGAAAACCCATCACTATCCTTTAAACCCCACATTATACTTCTATGATATAACAAATCTTAATGTTCTAAGTAGAATTTGCTACAAGCCTCATCTATGGATATTTGACCAAAAATTAAACGAAAAATAAGATTTATTACCTGGGACCTGAGAGCTCCATTGCTTGAACTAGTAGGGAAGAGTCATCAGTGAGATCGGAAAATCGATCGGAGGAGGAGAATTCGGGAGGCTTGCCCTTTGCAGGGTCGACTTTCTGAGAAGCTTCCCACCTCACAGCAAGACCATCCCCTTCAAGCATTCTCACAACTTCAGACATTTTAGGCCTGTGGACAGGAAGATATTGGGTGCAGAGGAGCGCCACTTGAACAATCTCCTCGAGCTCAATCCGATCGTAATTGCCCTTCAAATCCTTGTCCACGAGCACCTCGAGTTTCTTTTCTTGCTGTATCTTTCTCACCTGAATCATTGCTTAATGTTTAATTCAAATGAATTCAAGGCAAGGAAATCAATTTTTAGAGAAAGTTGAGATTACCCAATCAAGAACTGCTCCTTTCTGATTAGCTGATTTCCCAAATTCAAGTGCTCTTTGACCTGTAATGAGCTCTAGCAGGAGAATTCCAAAGCCAAAAACATCCGTCTTTTCAGACGACTGGCCCGTTGAAAGATATTCTGGGGCCATGTGGCCCACAGTTCCTCTCACGGCCGTTGTGACGTGCGAATCTTGATGATCCAAAAGCTTTGCCAATCCAAAATCTCCCACTACAGCTTCACAATACTCGTCTAGCAAAATATTAGCGGCTTTTACGTCCCTATGTATTATTTTCGGATCACATTGCTCATGCAAATACAATAATCCCCTTGCTGCCCCTATTGCGATCCTCTTCCTCGTCACCCATTCCAATATTGGCTTTCCTACGACATTGTTTAGAATGTATTTTAAACGACAACATCATCCGTTGTTGTGTTCATATTGCATAAGATATCATGATTTAGAGCGATATAGATAAGATGAATGACAAAAAAAAAAAAAAAAACAAACCATAATTGGCATCTATAATTTCAAGAGCCTAGAATCGCTCAGCCTAATTTCTTCTCTCACCAAAGTCGGTATATCTTTCCTTCTTTATTATTCTATTTATACATCTCAATCACAATTTTGTTTCTAAACTAATGTACCAACTATTTATCTAATTTAAGAAAGAGGTCTTTCAGAAGTTACCTTTAAGACGAGAGGCTACGCTTCCGTTTGGCATGTACGGATAGACAAGGAGTCTTTCGGTGGGCGTTATACAAAACCCGTATAGTCTTAAGAGATTTCTATGAACAGCTAGGCTGATCATCTCAACTTCAGTCTGAAACTGTACTTCACCTCCAATGGCGTTACCATCTTTGAGCCTCTTCACAGCTACTATACCTCCATCACTGAGAATTCCTTTGTACACATTTCCAAATCCTCCTTTTCCAAGTATGTTTTTGCTGCTGAAATTTCGAGTCGCTATTTGAAGCTCCCTGAATTGAAACCTCTTCAGGTTTCCAAGATGGGTCTCCTCGTGATTTCGGTCTGTCGTCAATGTCAGAAGAAAGTATTAATGATGCATAAGCTTTTAGGATTAAATGTGATTTTCTTTTCTCTCGCATACCCTTTACATCGAAGAAAATTTGTTTGTTGTATTTATGTTTCCACCATAGAAACAGTCCAAATCCAAGAGAAATCAAACAGAGGCAGGTGAGAGCAGAGGCTATTGCAAGGGCCATTTTGTGTTTTTTCGGTCTGTTCAGCGATAAATCAGCTTACGAAACAGAAACAAAAAAGGGTCAGAATTAGAATTTGGAATAAAGAAGATGGTTGAGGATAGTTTAAGGTAGAAGAAGTAGAGTATGAAAGAAATGGAGTTTAGAGGAAATACATTGAGAGCTGTTCAAATTCATGGACATTGGCATTAGAGTTGGGGTGCATTCAGCTTCAGACCCTGTAGCACAGATCAGAGGATTTCCAACAATGCTGAAACAAAAGACAAAAGATGTTGGCGGGAAACTCCACTTCTCGAGAGAGAGAATAAGGAGAGAAGAGAGAAAGAAAGAGAAATACTTGAATGTTTTGCTCGGAAATCTGGGGACAGGGCCAGTGAGATTATTGTAGGATAAATCACTGCATTAAACAAAGATAAAAGAGGAGATGAAATCATCTTCGACAGATACTAGACTAAATTTATGAAAATGGCTGAAAAATTAAGAAGAACGAAGAAACTTGCAGAAAAGCTAGCTGAGTCATGTTTGCCAAGTTCATAGGAAATTGCCCAGAAAGACTGTTATTATTTAGCCTCCTGAAATCAACACCGAAAAAAAAAATTCAAACATAAAAAACAGAAGAAATTTGAGTGAATGAACAAAAACTTACAAGTACTGAAGATTTCTAAGATTACTCAGAGAAGAAGGAATTTCTCCATTGAAGAAGTTATTAGAAAGATCAAGTGTATGAAGCATTGAAAGCTTCCCAATCTCAGAAGGAATTGGACCTGTTATATTGTTGTTCTGTAAAAGCCTGCAAAAATTTTCAAAACCCCTCATTCTGAAACCGCCATTAATGACTGAAAAAGAAGCTCGCAGAGCTCTACTTAATTTTCTGTACTTACACTATCTGAAGATTTGTTAGGTTTCCTATGCTTGGGGAGAGAGTTCCAGCTAAATTCTGGCTTGGAGTTCCCCTGCATCAGAAATTACTCAATTTTGGAAATTCTAAACCAGATTTATGATTTTTTTTTTTTCATTTTTCTGTTGTTTTTTCGTTTCGATTACATAAATGGAAGGAATATTTACAGTCCAATCACGAAGCTCTCAGCTGAACAAGTGACCATAGTCCAGCTACATGGATCGACTGAGTCTCCATCCCAGTTTTCAAGAACTCCATGAGGATCTTTGAGAGAAGCTTTTATACCCATTAATGCTTGAACTGAAATCAACACAGACAACAGATACCCACATGAAATCTTCCATTTTTCTAGAGAGAGATGGAAGAAAGAAGAAGGATTTCTCGAAATTTACCTTCAAAGTTTACACCTTTAGGAGACAACAATGCGTCTGCAGAAGTCCAAAACAAGAACAATGCCACAAAACAGATAATCTCTTCTCCAATCTTCATTCCAAATAACTTTCAGAAACACAATCCCAGAAAAAGAAAAACAGAAACTCTAGGTTTGGCACTGGCTATTCAGAATCCTAATCCTGAAATGATTTTACCCTCAGAACCCATCTCTGCTTCAATTTCATAATCTTCCTCGCCCAATAATCTTTTGTCAGACTTGATTAAACAACTGCTCCTTTTTCTGGGTGGCATAAAGAAGAGAAGCATGCTTGTCATTTGGGACAGGAAGTGGTGAACAATATGATATAGAATAAGGATAATTTTTAAAAAAATATATGGAAAAAAAATTAAAAAATTGGAAACTTCATTGATTATTCAGTATATTGCCTACACTCAATCAAGATGGTCTTTTTTATTTTTTAATTATAAATACATCTTGTCATGAAAGAGACAAAGTAGCAAGAAGAAAATCATATGAATGAAAGTACTATTTATTCAAACCAAAAAAAAAAAAATCCAATATTTATATAAATGGTCAGAAAATCTAAGTAAAGACCACGAAACCCAATTCTCAAAAACAAATATTTCACAAAATTAATGAAAAGTAAAAAAAAAAAAAAAAACCTGGTTTTTTTAAGAACAAGGGAACAAGGGAATCCAACACTTTTTGAGTTTGGCCACGGAGTAAAAACACAAATAGGACTACTTTATTTTCCAAAATAATTGAGAATTTGAGAATCTCGAGACAAAAACACTTGGGGCTCGACTTTCGTGACTTTGGATTTGGTCACCAAATCTATGCAAAACTATATATTTTATTAAATAATGTTGTAATTTAAGGTTTTGTTGTATAAAATGCTCTACGCAATATTCAAAATTCCTGTTTGGAAGAAACGAAAGAGTAAAATGCAGATTTTAAGGAAGAAATAATAAAATATTTATTATATTGGTTTTGGAGGGTTTGCTTTATTGATTAAATAAACCCACAATTATGTAAAAATTAAAGGAAAAGCTGCCACTCCTTTTCTCTCTCTAGACTTCTTTCTCTCTCTAAATAATGAAAAGTAGCGTTCTACCATCATGGCCTGATGAACAGAAAGGGAGCATCTGAAGGGCATTGTCATTTTCAATTTCACCATATTATAAAAAATAAAAACTATATATATATATATATATATATATAACAAATTGTAATACAGTTTTAAACTATTTTTAAAAATAATAAAAAATTCTAACAATTTAACACAATTCATAAGAGAAGAGTTGTACAACTTTTACGAGTAGAGTTACGCAATTTAAAATCGTTTACGACAGATAATGCAAATTGAATTTGCAGAAACTTTCCAATGATTATGAATTTTGGTAATTTTTGCTTTAGAAACAATAATTAAAGATTTAAAATATTACTTTTAATTTTAATATATAATTAAGTGAAAAAAGCATCCAAAGAACACAAATGCCAAATAAGAGAGAGAGAGAGAGAGAGAGATTGACCAAGAAGAAGAAGAAGAAGAAGAAGAGAACACGGAAATTTAATGACTGGAAATGACAAAACTGTCCATAGATGAAATCTCAAAATACCAACCACAGCCAGGCATTATTGTCTTATTGCAACACAGTTCTATTAATTTTAATGAAAAAATATATATTATTAAAAACAAAATATTTTTATAATTTTCACTAATTTATAATAATCAATCTACATATTATTTCCTTTGCAACTACGAGAGCGAATAATGTTATTACAAGTACGCATAATTCTCAAGAATCTTGACTCGTGATCACGATTCAGCCAATAAAATTTCGACACGAGTAAACCTTTGACGACAACGATTTTGTGTAACAAACGTATATTTGCAAAAAGAAGGGCACCATAAAACATGGAACATGGATGAAATAGACAAAAATATAAAATTATCACCCTAATTAATCCCTATAAATATTCTAAAAATAAAATCAAGTTTTTATGTCCAAATATTAATTAATTAATTAATTTTAAAAAAAAAAATAAAAGAAAAAAGAAAGGAATAAGACACAATTATGATGTCTAATATGTTGGTCCGTAAGTGAAAAGACAACTCTTTTGGAATTTCTTTAAACGTAACAAAGAATTTCAGTCCTTGGAATAAATATTAGGTGATAAGTCTCTCAGTTGTAGGGCAAGAAGGTACCTTCTAATGAGTGTCGTCAAATTTTGGTTATTTTAATTTTAAAATAATTATGTTTAATTAGTAGTACCCTAATTAATTTTAACACAAAATTCCTTTAACTTCAAGAGGCATTATTTATTTATTAAAATAAATAAAGCTAGTATTTGTGTGGCCCCTTCTGTCACACCTCTTATTACAACAACCGAGGAAAAAACAAACGCAAGTACAATTATTTCTTCTCCAGTAACTATTCCAATGATTCAGCAAATTTTTAATAAATTTATTTTCTTTAATATAATATAATATATATATATATATATATATATATTTGCAATTATTTGAATTTTTAAATTAAATAAAAAGATGATTCGAGATATTCATGTATTTAATATATTATTTATATTTTTAAAATAAAAAAAAGACAGATTTAGAAATGTGATTGACAAGAAAAGGAGAGAGAGATTGTTGGAGGGAAACATGCTGTCTGCTGTCTGCTGTCTATACTCTCTTCTTTACCTTTCCTCTTTTATTTTCTTTATTTTACTTTTCTATCCTATGGTATTTTCATGTCCTATCTCTCTTCTCTTCATTTTCTTTACTTTTGGAAAAAAAAAAAAAAAAGAGATTTGCAAGTTCCTTTACCTGTCGGCAATGGTGGTCCATGAGGAAGCCCAGCTTTAACTTTTACAGAGTTCCATGGTGGAGAAACCTTGCCTCCCTCCAAGGTACATTTACCTAAAGACGTTCTTTGCTGAAGAGATGAGGTGGGGATTCCTGGATTCCATCTGTTCATCATGACATGGCCAATTTAAAAAACAAAAAACCAAAAACCAAGTAAAAATAAATGCAACTTTGTCAAATAATTTATCTATACCAGTGATGTCATATCTATACTCTAGTTGAACAAGTTCTATACGTGTAACTACTTAACTTGTACCATTCTTTCAATGAATAGGCGACCCGTGATAATATAAAATTGGAGTGTACGTCCAGCATTACTCGTACAGAAGACTTGAGGAGATGATCACGAATAAGATGAATGCTCTGATTTGACGCTCTACCATGCAAGCGCTTAATCTCACGGGTAAACTTCGAGGCCCCAAACGAGAATGCATAAATTTATCTAGAAATTGGTCCCCTCCCACACAGTTGATATGCACCATAGCAAGTGGAGGTGTAGGAAGTAGCAAAAGCTACTAATCATAGAAAAATGATGGCCTCTCTTCACACAGCCTGTAACAGCAACTGATGTCTCTTGTTTTCTGCCCAAACTCCAAGACCCATCGCA
Organism: Begonia peltatifolia; assembly: GCA_022433055.1. Taxonomy (NCBI): domain Eukaryota; kingdom Viridiplantae; phylum Streptophyta; class Magnoliopsida; order Cucurbitales; family Begoniaceae; genus Begonia; species Begonia peltatifolia. Next base: position 8,916,787 of record CM039527.1, read on the forward strand.
GGGATTTTGATTTATCACTCAACAAACCATTAAAAAACACTTCCTAATTTCCCATTGTCCTACGCAGAAAAATTTTTCCATCTTCATATAAAATGGAGCAGAATGATGCATACATACCTCATGACCCGTTTGGTCGCACTCATCACGCTTTGTTTTCTGATGAGTCCTACTCCATCTGACTGCCAGTTTGGCAAACCTGTCACACCCCCATATGGCTTCTGTATCAACAATTTAACCCTGCAGTGGATTTAAACAAGCAGCAGCTGTAAGAAACAAAATGAAGAATCCTTTTCATAATATCTAGACTTCAGCAACAAGACCAGCTATCAAACAATCACTCGCTGAATCCAAACAACGTACTGATGTAGTGCAGTAGGTGTATGAACTCCACAGATTCTACTAATAAACCAAAATGACCAAGTGAAATGAAAGAACAGTAAAATTTTCACATATTCCTAGTGGGGTTGGACAGTGCAGTGTATTCAAAGCTTGTGCATTTCTTTACATATTCTAATGTTAAAAGCATTATCTTGAGAAGAAAAACTATAGGTAAAATTTCTGGTCCCCCCACCTTCCCTTCTATTATCAATGAAAACAAAATTGCAAACCTAAACCCAGCTACATATAAGAGTAACTTACCTATACATAGCAGCTTGAACATAAGCTGTCCATTTCTCTTGCTTGGGAGTTGGGACCAATTTCGCCTCATGGGCAATTGACAAGACAGAGCAGGATATATAGTTATACTAGCTGAAAGCAATGGAAATTATAACTCCAAAAAATTGCAAATTTATGGAAGCTTCACAGTACACGTTCTCTATAGTCCTGAAAAAAGTACATAAATCAGACTAACTAGATCCAAAAATATAGTTTAATGAAATTTCATGCTCTGGCTTTAGAAAACCAAATTTGGTCCACAACCAAAGCCCTTCTTGAACCAATTTTCTTGAAGTCTCAGAACTCTGGTATTTTAAGCGCTAGGGTGGGGGCGCTAAGAATATTAATTTCCCTTCTTTTAATTAATAATAATAAGAAGAAAAAGATAACAATCAACTTTATATTAAGAAATCTAGTAACTAAATAGGACTTCATTTAACCAACTAGACAACCAAAAACCCAAAAAAAAAACCTTAGTCCGGACACGGCATGGTATGCTTTTGACTATTATGTTAATATTTCGCAACAGAAATGGTTTCAAATACATGGCATTTTTTTTTTATATGAATAGAGAAAGATCAAGTGAAATTCTGTTGGACTGAAGAACAAGAAGGGATCAAAAGAGGTCATGCCGTGCAGTATGAAAACAAACTAGGCAAAAAAAATAAGGTATAGAAACTAAGAGGTGCAGTAACTAATAAAACTGAGAGTTCTGCTATTTGTACTCCACTCAATCACGCACGGCCTTCAAAACAAGCAGATGTGTTATAATCAAATCTTCCATGACACAATGTATAGAGAAAAACAGGGGAATAGGAGTGTGCAACTGCTTATTCCAACTGAAGATCACAGTAAACTGTAATTTAACCTTCAAGAATCTACCAATCAAAAATCACGATATCAGCAGGCTTTAATCTTCAAATCAGTAAAACTATAGCACATTATTCTTTGTAAATGATAACAAAAGCAAACTTAAGTGAAACAACTGGATATATACCCTCAAATCCAAAAGAGTTTAACAAAACTATTTTCTGCCCAATAAAAGTGAGAAAAATAACAGAACAAATAGAGTTTAACAAAAGCAGCAAAAGAACAACACTCAAACTTTCATCATTTAACAACACAAACAAGACGGTGAGAGTGAACAGCCTTGGAAAATTCAAATTCATAAAATTTTATTTTCCACAAAAGGATTGTCAAAATCTACTATTCAACACATTGGCCTGCGAGACAAAAGACATATATGCTTCAAAATTTTTTTACGAAAATTGCACATTAAACTCAAATTACAATAAGACTATCCTATGAAGCCTAAGAAGCAGCAGCATTCATGAGAGCCCCAACTTCCACGGGTTGCTCTAAAGAAAACAGGTTCAAAACATCAGCATGGTTACGGATGTAAGCTGGGCATTTAGAAAGGAAATCTTGAGCATCACCGAGCCTTTTGGCTGTGAAAAATGCTTTAAACATTTGGAGGAACACTGAAGTAGCTGGAAACTTCTGTGAAGTCATCGCCTTTAAAAGGACAATGGCATCTTCGCCAGTTCCATGTTTCGAAACATACTCAATTATTGGGTCAATATATGGTGGAAATCCATGATTTTTCATCAATGGCAAAAGCTTCAAAGATTCTTTAAAACCCCCTCGCTCCAGCAAATTACTTATAATTATTTTATAGGTTGCATGCCATGGCATTAATTTCTTCTCGTTGACTAGATCGCAAAGAAAAATACTTGCATCGGTTGCCCTTTTTTTCTTGCAATAAGCACCAATTAACAAGTGAAACGCATAGCCAGCAGAAGAAGCCCCATCTTTAACAACAATCCTTCGTAAACAATCAGCAGCCTCATCAAGATTCCCAGCCCGGCAATGTCCCTCAATCAAAGATGCCCAGGTTTTGTAATATGGATCTTTTCCAGAAGCTTCTATACTATCCATGAACTTATACACTTCGTCCTTTTTGCCGGCTTTAGTATACCTAAATGCAACTTTACTCTGCAATTCCCCACTGACTACAAATCCAACTTTCTCTAACACCTCCAAAACTCGATTCAACTCCCCAAATCTACCAGCATTGTTCAAAGACCTGAGAACAGCAGTAATCATTGAATTCGATAACACATTCCCATTGCTGATAAAATTCTGAACAACCCTTGAAAAAAGACTAATATTTAAGTCTTTGTGCACCAATATCTTTCTCATTAAAAATGTACAACAATGTACCGAAGGTTTATTAACTCCAGACATTGCAAACTCGTACAGCATCACAGCATCCTCAATCATTTTACTTTTACAAAATCGCCCCAGCACCTTCAGATATGTTTCCACTTCCATTTCATACCCACTGCTCCTCATTTCAGCAACAACTTTCCAGAATCTGTCAGAACAATCTTCCCTTCCCAGTACTCGAGCCATTGCATTATATGTAAGTTCATTATGGTTAAATATCCCATTTTCATCGATCCACCGAAAGAATATTAGGGCTTTCATTGGCTCTGTTTCGAGATTTTGCAGTATATCTTTCACCATATCACTGGACCAGGTAATATTTAAATCTTTTATTTGTCTCTCTACATCATCCCCCCACACTTTAGTCCTCTTGCATAACCTCAAACAAACTTGCTCTGCCGTGTTTCTCATGGATCCCGATGCAAACACATCTCTCAACCTACTAACATCGTTCTCCATACTGGCCTTCTCAAAAGTTTCCAACATCTTATCGCGAACAGCTTTCGATATCCCAAAGCCCTTTTTCTTCATTGCATCAGTCAAATCCCAAAACTCCTTAAAAAGCCCATTACCACCTAGAATACTTAACATCGAGTTATATGATTTGGAACTCAGTCTCGCACCTTCATTCTGCAATACCCAATTAAAAAACCTCACTGCAACATCCGGGCTAGACTCGAAGCTCCCTAACACCTTCAACACCAATTCGTGGCTAATCACAACACCACTCAACTCTAAGGATTTTTTAATTTCATCGACATCACTAGATTTACTGAAAACATCAGATACAATCACGTGATCGGACTCATTCTGTTCAAGCGCAGGCTCGGATGAAAACCCTCGTTTAATATCATTTCCCGAGTTAATTCGGTTAAATTGAGAATCCAACATTGAAATAGAGGCCGTGTGTTCCGAAGAATGCTTACGAAGCAGAGAAGAGAAAAACTGAAACGCTTGGTGATTGGAATCGGACTTTACCTGGAAACAACTAGACCGAGAAGCGATGCAGAAATGTGAACGAACGTGAGCTCGTAGAAGCAGCAGACGCCATGAGTGCCTCATCGTTTTAGGGTTAGTTTGGGAACGAAGAGGACGCTGAATGGAGAGAGAGAGAGAGAGAGAGAGAGAGAGAGAGAGACAGTTCTTTTATAAATTTTACTTAATTTTGAAATAATATCAAAAATTTTAAACCCTATTATTAAGTCTCCTATTCCAATGTATCCCAACATCTACTATCTAATTTTATATCATAAGCTTATATTTAAATTTATTCAATTATTACTATTTTTGATTGTACGCGCGTAACCTCAATTAGTACACTCCGTGACTGGCATAAATTCAATTAGAACGTATTTTGATAATTTTGCTTTTACGCATTTGTTCAGTCAAAACATTGTCGTTATAGTTTTTTTACCCAATAACTCGACACTTTTTTTGACGCATAGATTTAAATGTATATATATTATTTATATTATAGTAATATTATGTCTATCTTTTATTCTTACCACATCGGGTAACACTCATTGGTTAATGCAAGTGCTGATATATTTTAAGTATTTGTAATTATACCTTTAACGAGTTAATTATAAATTACAAGGTTGCGAGGTAAAACTAAAATTATTTATTTATTTAGTGGTTTTGATCTTTTTCAACTAAAACAACTTAATTTAATTGGAAGTGTGTTCAATTTTGTAAAAAAAAAAAAGAAAATGATAGGACAGAATTGTATATTTTTGAGTAATTCTACACGTACACTTTTATCATATATTAATTGTTTCAATCATTATTTGACACATCAACAAGTATATTTAAATAGAGTAAAAAAAATATTTTTGTTTATAAGGATCTCTGTAACAATAGCAAATGAATCAAGCTTGACGTTATTGGCTTCATCATTCAAATCCACGGGATATATTTTTGTATTACTTATTCAAAGTCTTATAACATTAATTTTATTATTATTATTTTTATATTAAATTTCTCTTGTATGCGCGTAATTTTTCATGCACATGTCGATGGTAACAATATCTAATATTTACCATAATCGCTGAATTTAATTACGAGTGGTTAATTTTATACAACTATTGTCCATGTGATTTTATTAAAAGTTCATCATTTTAATTAAAAAAAAATATTTGTAATTTAAGGGTCATTTAATTTTAAATTATATAAGTTAATTTTCTCCAATATTTTTCCTCTTTTTTTTTTCAAATGGTGCACAAATCAAATTATAAGAACTAAAATAAACTAATAATTAATATCATTAACATAGACGAACCCAAAAAACCCTAATTGGAAGAAGAGAACTCCACAGCAAGTTCTCTTTTTTTTATGTTCAAAAGAAAAACCCTAAAACCAGAAGGAAAAAGGGAAGGTTATTGAAGAGAAGACGACGACCATGCGGCTTCATTTGTTCATTCCGGTTGCATTCTTCACCGCATCGGCTGCTCCCTGTGCCTTGGCCTTCATCTGTTGCCCGCCCTGCAAGATCGAGCGCAAAGTTTTCGTATAATTTTGTATTTTTATCAGAATTTTACCACTTTGATCGTAAGTAAGCGTTAGAAGATAAGATCAGGTCGAGTTCTAGTAGAAGAATTGAAATTTAGATGGACAGATCAAATAGGAAATGGACCTCTTGCATTGACTCTTTAGCAGATTGTGCAGCATTTCCAGCCCTGTCCATCATATTGCTGGCCTTTTCCTAAATATATAAACACACCCATCAAACCCTATACTCGATATCCGACGTCGATGATAAACAACGTGAAAAACCGACGCTATGATCATTACAAGACAAAGAGGAGTGTTGTGTGTCGGACATGTTTTTTCGATTTTATTAATAGAATTCGAGTCGCTGATCTTTAACAATATCTAATACAAAGACATAACAGAGAGACCTGAGCTTGGCCCTTGGCTTCTCCAGCGTTGTAGGCCATCTTGTTAGAGTTGTCTGCCATTTTCTTCCTTCACTAAATATTTCTTCAACTACCTGAACTCGCACTGCACACTCTATCGCCCAAACCCATCTATCTACTTATAGACACGGTCATGCATTGCCAACTCCCTTCTCCCACTACACGTGTCCTAAATCTGTTTGTTGAGGATGGCACCTGTCATCATCTGGTTGGAAGAGTTAATTTCAAGGCCCCTTGGACTAGGAGACTGTTGAGAGAATTGCTCTGATTCATTGTTGCTTTTTTTAAGGTCTTGACTCAGTTTTTTTCTTGAATTCTTATGATTAATCATATTTAGTAATTTAATTCCTCGTATTATATCAAATCATTCAGTATTTATATTCCAAATTAAGAACAATTAAATCAGAAAATAATAAATAAAAATTATATCTTTGTTGTTCAATATCGTTAATAGATGAGCCACCTCTTTAGTCGGCTCGTGGGGTTCATTTATGCTCAAACTTGTCATCCCCAACGCTAGCCTCGAGCCAGCTTGATCATTCGGATAGAGGTAGCGGTTTGGCTCATCTATTTATCGTAACATTATGGCGATACAATTTGATGAAATATCAACTATTGATTCAAATCTAACTTTGACTTTGATCTTCAAAGAATATTCACCAATTTTAGTGGATTTTTGTAAATGTTCGAAAATACATTAATCTATATTTTCAAAACTTACTATGACATGATTGCATGATAAATATTTGGTAACCATCAAACCTTTTCATATATTATTATGTCTATAGCACACGTGACAAATGTAATTGTAAAATGTAACGATATTTTAGTTAAGAATAATGTAACATAAATTTTAAATCACGAGAATTGCCAATAACTATTACAAACTCATATTCCATTGTAGTTTCATCGATTGTCACTATTATAATTTGTATGCAATCTGTCCCCGTATAGTTGATTGATAAATCACAAAAAAAATCTTCCCCGTGACAAGATAACAGATGATGAGATTCAACGTGAATCGATTCCATCCAAAGTTGTTTCAATGATTGAAACTGCATTGAACCAAATGAAATTCTTAGTTTGGTTCGGTTTAATTGTTTCAAAATGACCAATCTCAACTTACTTATTGATCATGAATATCTAAATTAACTTATAAATTATAGATTAATTCTAATTAAAACATGAGGCTCTAGATCAAATTTCGCATGCTCATCTAACTGATAAAACCGATTCTAATAGATTTGATTCTAAAGTTGGTTCTTAAAATTGGAACTAAACCGGACCAAATCAAAATTCACCGGTTTGCATATTAATTATTCAATGGTCCAAATCTTATGCCTCTTTTTCTCCAAACCTTTGGGCCATAGCTAGTACTACTTATACACTTGAGATTCCATGGCCTCATCCATTTCCAATTTTCCATCGCTTCTTCAGTTCAAACTATCCAATCTGTAATATTTCTTTGTCCTGCAAAAGTTCCGACCCATCTCCAGACATCCCATTTTTCCATCTCCCAAATCTTTATTTATCAACCCGAATCAACCAGATGACTCTTCTTGTTCAAAGAAACCAACCAGTTTCGCTTAACATTGTAGTCATATCTTCTCGCGACTTGTATTTTATCACGTTTGCTTGATGGTAATTTTTAGATATTGTTGATATATTGCTGTTCTTGCTTCAGAAGATTGAATGGCTTGCTTTTCCGTTTTTTGCAATAATGGGTTTTTTCTTTCTCGGCAAAATCTGGAGTGTAAATTAGGAAAAAACAGGCCCTTGTGGAGTTGTAGGGGTTTAGATTGTAGTTCAGTTATCTTTCCGTCTGCAAGATATCATTCTCACTGCAAATTTCCTAATGGAGTTTCGCATCAGAGTAAGCTTAAGTCCATGGTTAATGGAAAAAATGGATTTTTCTCTTTGGAGCTCGGAAAGAGCAGGAAAAGTTGTTTTGGATTATCTTGTAGCACTCAAAGCTATCATTTGAGGAGTCAAGAGAGTGGAATTAGGAAGACCCATGTTAGGAGGAGAGGAAATGAAGGTCTGAGAAGGAGATTCTCTTTGAGATTACGCCCGAGGTTGCGATTGTTGAGGATAAGATTGAGAAGAGCTTCTGTAAGATCAGTTCTGAATAATTTTGGGACTTTTTTTAGGAAGAATATTAGAATAGTGAGTGTTTCTTCTCTAGTTACAATCTTGCTTGGATTTAGCTATCTGTTTTTGAAAATAACTGCATCACCGCATTCAAAACTCGTTCCTTATTCAGAATTCATTATGTCACTTCAGAATGGGACAGTTACGAATGTTTTACTCGAAGAAGGATCTCGCCGGATTTATTTTAACAGTGATTCTCAGAATTTAGATTCATCTGAAGACGATCCTGAATCATCATCAAATAGTACTTCTAATCAAAACTTGGTTGATGAGACTGTGAATACGAATAGTTCAAGAAATGTTCAAGCAACAAGCATAAATTTATCGAAGATACTTTCAAGGAGTCAATCTCGTCCACCCGAGTGGCAGTATTCCACGAGGAAAGTAGATAGGGACGAAAAATTTCTTCTTAGTTTGATGAGAGAGAAGGGAACCGTTTTTGGATCGGCCCCTCAATCAGTTTTGACGTCAATGAGGAGTACTTTGATAACGATAATAACTCTTTGGATTCCTTTGATTCCTTTAATGTGGCTTCTGTATCGGCAACTTTCAGCGGCAAATAGTCCGGGTAGAAAGCGTCAATCCAACAGACAGACAGTAGGGTTCGAGGATGTGGAGGGTGTTGATAGTGCCAAGATGGAGCTCATGGAGGTAAGCTCCTTTCTAGTTTTGTCTCGTTTTTATGTTAATCAAGCATGTCTAGATGGGAAAGATGAGCAGGATTGAAGTGAAAACCATCGAAAACGATCTGTTCTTGATAATACAGTGTTTTTCGTAGATATTTGCAATGTTTAACAACATCCAATCATGGTAATACAAATGTCTGTGATAAGATTCGATGAAAACGACAAACTATTTGAGAAACTTTGTAAGCAACTGACTCTACAAATTGAATGTCAAATAGATTTGCTGAATTATTTGTGGAGTAGGGGAACTTTTGAGGTAACTATTGTTTGAGCAATATATTTTAAATTTTTTATATAAATTTCCTTTTTGATAGATAGTAGCTTGCCTTCAAGGAGCTATAAACTACCAAAAACTTGGAGCAAAGCTACCTAGAGGTGTACTGCTGATAGGCCCTCCCGGAACGGGGAAAACGCTCCTTGCTCGGGCTGTAGCCGGAGAAGCTGGGGTTCCATTTTTTACTGTTTCAGCCAGTGAGTTTGTGGAATTATTCGTCGGAAGAGGAGCTGCACGCATTAGAGACCTTTTTAACGTCGCCAGGAAATCTTCGCCGTCAATCGTGTTCATCGATGAACTCGATGCAGTCGGTGGGAAGCGTGGGCGAAGTTTCAACGATGAACGGGACCAAACATTAAACCAGGTATAGAAATATTCTGATCCACTTGAATTTTTAGGATTACTAATGATTGAACATGTTCTCGTTCTAAGTTTTTCAAGTTGCTTCTCCGGTGTAGTTGTTAACGGAGATGGATGGATTTGAGTCCGATACAAAAGTGATTGTCATAGCTGCAACTAATAGGCCAGAAGCATTAGATCCCGCTCTGTGTAGGCCCGGACGATTTTCGAGGAAAGTTGTTGTAGGAGAGCCCGATGAAGAAGGTAGGCGAAAAATCTTGGCGGTACATTTTCGAGGAATTCCACTCGATGAAGACCCCTATATGATGTGTAATCTAGTCGCCTCTCTCACGCCCGGTTTTGTTGGCGCCGATCTTGCAAACATCGTAAACGAAGCTGCCCTGCTCGCTGCTCGCAAAGGTTGGTCAAGAACTCAAGACCTAATAGTTTTTTCATTGCATTATAGAATTTCAGGTAGAGAAAGAGAGAGATGGAGAGCTCTGTTTTACTATTGGGTTTTATTTTTTCAGGGAATGAAACTGTTATGAGGGAAGATGTAATGGAAGCAATACAGAGATCGAAGTTTGGAGTAAAGCAGATGAGGACAAGCACAATAGGGCAGGAGCTTGGGAGACTGTTTCCATGGATGCCATCACTGATGGGAAGAAATGATGGCAGACCAGATGGTCCTCAACGGCCATTAGGCTATCAAACTATCAGCTAGTCAGCATGTTTACTCTATGTTTTTATCGAGATTTTCCGAATGCAATACTCGACGATGACTCGCTTATTCATCGATTTTCTCGAGCACTTTCCTAACAATTTGGTTACAAATCAGTGAATACATAATCTTGAAGATGAGATTAGGATCAAATATATGTTTTGATTTGGTATCAACTGCGTGTTTACCTCATTATTTGGATATATGCTTGAATGGCAATTCAAACTCATGATTTTTTTTTGAATTAATTTTTAATATAGTTTACTACATTGTCAAAAAAAAAAATATATTTTGGAGATATTTTTCCGTCAGTTGCAGTTACAAAAATGATTGGATGATTGTGCAGTATATGTAGATTTAATTGTAAAAAAGAGTTTAAATTACAAGATATCAGTTATTATATTTTATTTGATAATTACTCGTAATTTTCATATATATATATATATTTGCTTCTGAAAAGTCTCATGGATTTTAAGAATAGGTAAAATTTACTTCCAAATATTTAATTTATTTTTACTATTTTAATTTCATAGCTAATAATGAGATTAAAAAATAAGAATAATGTTTGATTTATCTTTTTATTTTATTATTGGAATATGTTCAATTCAGACTCTATTGTGTGAGTTCATTTATCATTTGATCTCTAACGTTTTTTTTTTCTAATCAAAGCCTATCGTATTGCCGTTTGCAATTCAAACCTTGCCGTTTATTTTTCTGTTAAATTTATATTTAAAATTTCTAAAAATTATAGAGTTATAAATTAATTTTAAAAAAATAACAAACGATATTCAATTTATTTTAAATTTTTACTGCATATTTACCAGATTATAGGAAGATAATCTGAAAATTTTTCATCATTTTCTAATACTTGTATGATTTATTATATTTATTTTATAAATTAATTAACTAAAAATATAATAAATGATACAACGGTTAGAAACTCACAAAAATTTTTAAATTATTCTTTAAAAATTATAAATTAATTTAAAAAATAACAAACGATATTCAATTTATTTGAAATTTTTACCACATATTTAATACATCATGCGAAATTAATCTGAAAATTTTCGTTATTTTTTAATACTTCTATGATTTATTATGATTATTTTATAAACTAATTAACTAAAATTATAATAAATCGTACAAGTGTCACAAAATCACGAAAATTTTCAGATTATTTTCCCATAATGTGGTAAAAATTTTAAGTAAATTGAATATTGTTGTTTGCTGTGGACATGTGAGAGGACGGTCGGTTTAATTAGATCAGCCGTCCTCTCACGCTAAATGATAAATTAATTTAAAAAATATATATATTCAATTTATTTGAAATTTTTATTACATATTCAGCACATTATAAAAAGATAATTTAAAAATTTTCGTGATTTTTTAATATTTATTATAATTTCAGTTAATTAGTTTATAAAATAATTATAATAAATCATACAAATATTAGAAAATGACTAAAAATGTTCTATTATCTTCTTATAACGTGGTAAAAATTTCAAATAAATTAAATATCGTTTGTTATTTTTTAAAATTAATTTATAACTTTATAATTTTTAAATATAAAAAAACATGTTACATGCTCTACACGTGATCAATTTAATGAAAAATTAAACGACAATATTTAAATTACAAATGGCGGATACGAAAAGTTCTCCATAAGTTTTGAATTGAATTTTTTTTATTATTTAATAAGGTGAAAAAAAAACAAGAAAAACAAGGCAAACGCTGCGATTTGCCTCAATCCCCGACTCACCACTCGCCTGATTCCTCTCTCCCCGTTCTCACCTGGTTCTCTCTCTCTCTCTCTCTCTCTCTCTCTCTCTCTCTCTCTCTCTCTCTCACACACACACACACCAGTAACTGGGGTCATGTTGATTTTCGATTGTCAAGTGAGTTGATTTTTTTTATTATATATACATTTTTTCTACATTTGAACATTTTGAACTGGATGAATTCATTTTCGTTTCCATTTTCCCCTGCTTCCTTTCCAGAAGCTTCATGCATGCCTGCTTCTACTCTAATAAATACTAATAGCTATGAATTGTTTCACAGCCATTGAAGTGGAAATCTATTTTGAATTTGCGTGTTTATCAAGCAGTGTTTTTTTGCTGATGATGGAAAAGTTGGAAGTTTCTGCATTGGGTATTGTTTGTTTCTTTTGTAACATCATCCATCGAATCGCCCCTTGAAATCAAATCATTTTTCGAAGTATGATGATAATTCGTCATGTAGTTCTCGATTAAGTGGTGTTAGCTAAGCCTATTAAATGATTGTAGCTGTATATGGGCATTGTAATAATTTGTCTATATGAAATCTTGTTTTCTATTAAAATCTACCCGCTGATTTTCGTTTTCTCACTTTGATTTCTTTTTCATATGAAATCTTGTTTTGTTTGTGGTTAATAGCATTCAAAACATAGAAGCATGGGTTCTCCACAGCAACCCAAGAGAAGGGTGGCATTTGTGCTAATTGATGGGTTGGGTGACGTATCACTCCCAAAGTTGGGATTTAGAACTCCTCTTCAAGTAGCAAAAGTACCAAATTTGGATACAATTGCTGCAGCTGGAGTTAATGGTATCATGGACCCTGTTGAGGTAGGATTGGCTTGTGGAAGTGATACTGCTCATCTTTCGCTGTTAGGTTATGACCCAAGAGTTTATTATCGCGGTCGAGGTGCATTTGAATCCATGGGCGCTGGATTAGCAATGTCACCTGGAGATATTGCATTTAAGGTTAGTTATTTCACTTGTGAAGCCTTTTTTTTCCCAGTCTTTTCATTTTAATTGCCATAATTTTTCTGTTATAGGAATCATTACTAAGTTATCCTTATAAATTTAACTGTTTTTTTTTCTTCTTTTAATAGTAAAAAAACAGGTTTTGATTAATGCAGACACATTGTTTCTGCTCTTGTGAATATGGGTCGGGTTATTCAATTTTAGAGTGAGATCACTTTCCACATTAGTCGTGTTTAAATGGTTCTATGCACTTTATGTTCTTGCATTTTTCTTTGGACTCAAGTTAAGAACTATTGTTGAAAATGAGGACTGCAATTATAAGATCACTATGTCTTGAGCATGCAATCTATGACGAGGAGGTAGTTCCTTTCCAATTTTCATTAAAACCGAGGATGATGTCATAAATCATATTTTTCTCTTTGCTGGTGTTGTAGGAACCATCGATTCTCACGATTTGCCCTTTCTTCTTAAAAAATACAGCAAAAATGCATTAGTAATCTCATCAGAGTCTTGTGTGTTCTTATAATAATTCAATGTTCACTGACTTTTCACATTGTTTTGTCTCATCTCAAAGTCTCTCTTTCCTTAATGCCTCGTGTTTGATTATTGGGAAAATCAGGTATAATCTGTTACTAGGAAAAAAGATGTACAGGCGAGTTAAAAAAATAAAACTCTGAAAACTTTACACCAAGTTAAATCTCTTTGCCACCAGGACAAAGTGTGGTAAAAAGAAGATATAGGGATCGCCACATTTGACTTTTCTGTTCTGTCTTTTCTTAGATTTAATGTATACCAATTGTAACTATTGATATATTTTTTTAAATGACTAATGTAATACTAATAACCAAAAAGTTCAATAGGTGCATGCGTTTCGTAGCATATAGAAAGATTCAATCAATACAGTGGCTTTTAATCTGTTTTGTAATCTGCTAGAAAACTCTTAACTCCCATTTCTTTTCTTTGGATAACTGACTTGATAGTCCATTGTCAGTTTATTTTAAGATCTTTATTTTTTGTCCTGGCTTATGTTAAGTTTATCTTTCTACCTATAGTCAAATTTTGCTACATTGGATGAGAAAACGGGTATTGTAACCAGCCGGAGAGCCGATAGACACTTTGAAGAGGAGGGTCCAATATTTTGTGCTGCGCTAGATGGAATGAAGATACCTTCTTTCCCTGAATACGAAGTCAGAGTAAGGTGAATATTTCTATTTCTATTTAACCTGGTCGCTTTCTGGCCTTTTTTTTTGCATAATTTCAAGCTAGGTGTGTGGTTAGTTTTTTCAATTACTGATTTACTTGGTTTTAAATTTCTGATTTCATTGAGTTTGATTGAAGGAGATGAACTTTTATAGGTATGCAACAGAACATAGATGTGGAGTGGTAGTAAAAGGGCCAAAACTAAGTGGGAATATATCAGGAACAGACCCGCTAAAAGACAATCGTTTACTTTTGCAAGCCAAGGCTCTTGACGATACTGATGAATCAAGGCACACTGCATTAGTTGTTAACGAATTATCCAAGGAAATATCAAAGATTCTGGTCTCTCACCCGTTAAATGCAAAACGGGCAGGTCAAGGCAAGACTATAGCAAATGTTGTTCTTTTACGAGGTTGTGGCATTCGAATTGAGGTGCGGTGATTGAACCATTTTTGATTTGCAAGATGATTATCCATAATTATAGATATGCACTTTGAATTGAACTGCTATTTTGAAATTGAAGCAAAATACTTCGCCCGTGCTACCTTTTTTGGAAAGTGGTTTACTAACCTGATTTTATAGTCATGATTAACCTTGTTATAGTCAATAAATTTATGAAATATTTCACTAAAAATAAGACCCATTTAAATAATCTGAACCATGAATGGGTAAGTTTGGTAGACCTGGTTGATCTAACCTCTTGGGTTGGCTTATTTGTACTGTCGTTCTCTTTCTTTTATTTTCTATTTTCAGATGAAAAATACATGAACTTTGATATCACATGGAAAATATGTTTTGCGTCTTAAATGATGTCTTTTTTATGGCGATTTGAATTCAAATCATAGGTTCCTCCATTTGAATATAAGCATGGTTTGTTGCCATGCATGGTTGCTCCCACTAAAATTATAGCTGGGCTTGGCCTATCGCTCGGAATCGATATCTTAGAAGCTCCAGGAGCAACTGGAGACTATAGAACACTTCTGACATCCAAAGCAACTGCCATAGCAAATGCACTTACGGCACCTTTGCAAACTTGCCCAAATGTTTTTGTGCCGGGGGAGGACAAGCACACAGCCGGGAGATCAGATGGTTATGATTTCGGGTTTCTTCACATTAAGGTAATTTCAATTTCCCCTTAATATCGCCCACCATCCATCTCTTCATCATCTGCGTCTCTTTCAATGAAATTACAAGTAGTAAATAATAGAAAGTAAAGAAGGTTATTTATGCTCAGGATTAATCGTATTTTGATATTATTATACTATCCAGGCTCTCATTGTTTATTCGTTCATTTCTATTTATTTATGCATTTCCAAAAACGATGAAGGATTTCTTAATCTATGGAACTTGCGTCTCTGTTCTTTGGATTGACTTTGAAAGTCCAATTACGATCTTGTCACTTTCTTTATAAAATTCTCTACTTTTCCACTCATTGATATCTATTAATTTCTCCTTTCCAAGGTTATTGAAATAGTTTCAATCTATGATGTTTAGGCAATCGATGATGCCGGTCATGACAAGGCGAGCATGTTGAAGGTCAAAGGATTGGAGGCAGTAGATAAAGCAATAGGGCAGTTGGCCAAGCTTCTTTGGGCTGCAGAAACAACCGGAAAATTCGAGTACTCCATGTGCGTCACTGGGGACCACTCGACACCAGTCGAGTATGGTGACCACAGCTTCGAGCCGGTCCCATTTACCCTGTGTCGGTTAAAAAAAATGGTCGGAGCAATGGGCGGGGAGTCCGTGGTTTTAGGAACATGTCTCGATCCATTTTCACTTCCGACTGTTGGAAATGAAGAGGAAATTGAAGAAGGGGTAAGGAAGAAGAGCACTGAAGCTGCTTTTAGTGGTGACTATGTAAGCGAGTTCAATGAGATTGCTGCTTCAAGAGGGTGTCTCGGTCGTTTTGGTGGTGGGCAGATGATGGAGGTCATCAAGACCTTTGTTAAATTAGATGCTTTGGCTTAAACCCCAACTTTGTTCTTGACACTTTCTTTTAAAAAAATAGAATAAAAATAATTAATTTATTTTGCTATTTGTGCTCATAAATAAATATTTTCTGATATTTATTAACAAAAAACAGAAGAGAAAATTGATGAAAATGTAAGAAATTAGAAAAATAAGACATTTAGTGTTTTACAAAAGAACATTTGCCAAAGGATTGAAGAAGAAGAGAGAATGAATGAGCTACGAGAGACTAATACTAAACAAGCACCTTCTTCTTGGGTTCAAGAATTGGAGGGTCGATGTCTATGCCCATATTTGCTGCGGTTCCTGCTATTATCCTCATTGCGGATTCTATAGTTGTGCAGTTCAAGTCCGGTAGCTTTTCAACAGCGATCGTTCGTAATTGCTCGAGTGTTATCTTCCCCACTTTTTCCGCTTGCGGGTCTTTCGAACCTTTTTCCACTCCTACAAACATATTCAAACAACATTCATTTTCAACATGTAATCCCATTATTCATCTTCCTCCGACAAAAGATTAGTAGTGCTAAACCAAGAGTATTCCAAAAGATATTATCACTAAACAATCCAAGAAGAACACAACTTTTAAGTTTAACCAGCCATGAACTTCGGCATAGATATTTGAGAGAATGGATCAAATGACGACGAGAAAAGACAGTCGCAATGTAATCCATGCAAGAGGATGAAAATGAAAAGTTTCAAATTTGGTATGACCAACAATTAAATTGAAGTGAACAGTCTCTATAACAATTTAAATGATCTAATCCAAAATCGAATGGCCCGTTACAAAGAGATCATGATATGATCATAATATTGATGCCACCAATAAAAAGGGCAAATTTTTGTTGTTATACCACATACTAGTAACTGACATCCACCAACCAACACTCTTCAATGAGAAAATTTCAAAGAGTCGCTCAATCCCGCTACATTTGATTGTCTTACTCTATCATATCGCTTCTACCTCCCTCCTCTCCTCTCTCTTGCGTTTCACAGTGAAGTACATTGATCATTCAATAATTCAAAAGTGTCTCCAATTAGCCATATGATTTTACTTTGAATAACCAAGTTAAAATCTTGAAGGATTTCCCCACAGTCTAATGCAAAAAAAATATTACAGTTCCTATTTGGAGGTCAGCCTCGATAAAGATCTTCTCCAGTTATAACTCTACCAAAGAAGTATAGCTAAGGGAAGTATATTAAAGCTAAGGAGGTGGTTAATCAAGATCAGTATCAAAGGTTAACTGGTAGATTCATATACTATCATGCGCCCTACCAGACATAGCTTTTGTTATGAGCTTAGTCGGTCAATTCTTGCGTTCACCCAAACAAAATGTTACGAAGCACCAAGAATTCTCTAGTACCAAAAGAGAACTCCTAGCCAAGGATTATTGTTTCAAAAGCATGGCCATCTTGATATCAAGGCTCATTTGCAAAAAGGTTGTTCCTCAAAGCATGGCTGAAGCAGAATTACGGGCAGTTGCTAATGGCATTTGTGAGGTCAATTGGGTAAAAAGGATCTTTGATGATCGAATGATGCCTAATGATATGCCTATAAAGTTAATCGAGTGATAACCAAAGCAGCAATCAGCATGTCTCATACTCCTACCCTCGTGACAAGTCAAAACATGTTGAAGTTTATTGCAACTTCATTAAGGAGAAATTTGAAAAAGATTTACAGTGCAGAGAAGCAAAGAATATATATTCTTGCAAATGGCTGGACAAAGGACATCACGAAAACTTAACATCCAATCTCGCAACGCAAAATATCTTCGAACCAGCTTGAAGAAGAGAGTGGAAAGTTTTCAAACTTTACGAATCCTTAAATGGACCAATGGACCCACTAACCTTTCAAATCACTCCCATTGTAATTCCCAAAACAAAAGTTGGAGTTGCAATTAAAACTTTCTATGATGACAACCAAACCCAGGCAGGAGCAAATCTCCAGACCGTGTAAACGCAGCAGAAGAGCGGAGAATATGAGCATAAAGAACGAACATAGGAGCCAAATATGGAACAAATGATAAACAAATACCAACATTACTACACAATCACGAGAGCATTATTCAAGTAAACACCAATTTGCAAAAAGAAAAAAAAAAAGTTACAAAAAAATGGAAGCAATCATTTGGAGATCAAAGTGTAATAAGGATACCAGCAGCCTTGAGAAGAAGAACTGATGCAGGTGGAGTTTTCAATATGAATGTGAAGCTTTTGTCCTGATTATGAACACGCAGTTTGCTCAAGATAACAGTAACATAGAGAGAAAGAGAGAGAGACAGAGAGATTTCTTGAGAGAGAGAGATTACTGACATCGAAGACTGTGATTTCAACCGGGATGACATAGCCCGCTTTATCTGCAGTTCTGGCATTGTAATCCTTGCAGAAAGCCATAATATTAACACCCTTAGAACCAAGAGCAGGCCCAACAGGAGGTGCCGGAGTGGCCTTACCCGCCTCAAGAGCTAGCTTTATCACTCCAATTACTGCAACAAAACCACAAAATTAGCTCAACCCAGTACCCACCGGAAAATGTCATCGGAAATTAAGAAAATACCTTTCTTGGCTTTACCACCAGGTTTCGCCTTTGGGGGAGCCATTGCTCTCACAGTGAGACATCTCCTAATGGGCGCGGATTGTTTACAACCCAGAAATCGGATTGAAAAGTTGGTACGTGAAGATAAACTCGTCAATGGTGAAGCAAGAAATGAAGAGGAAAACTGCGTAACTGTGACATTACCCTTTGAAGAGGAAGAAGAAGGGTGAGAAAATACACTATGATAGGAAGAAAGCGAAGACGCCATCGACGAGCGCAGCGCTGTGGCAGTAGATATTTGGATAAAACCAGGGAAATGGTCCCGTACTTGATCAAGTACCTTCCATCTGAGCAGGCCTATCCTGCGATCCAATTCAATACTTGATCATACAAGCCTTGAAACTAACCACACGAGAGCCCAAACCAATCTGGACTTCATTTTGTCTGTTGTAATTTACTAAACAATTCAAATTTCATGAATAATTTATTAAACACCTACAATCTCTCTCTCTCTCTCTCTCTCTCTCTCTCTCTCTCTCTCTCTCCCGTTGAAAGGCTGTCAGAACCGAAAGTCCCAACCTTTCGCTCTCCATTTGCTTTAAACGCCAGATCCTCGTTTCCTTTCTTTCATAAGGATGGCTTCTCGAAGAAATAGCGATTCTCAAATCAAATGGTGAAAAATTACGTTTTTTTATGTGGATATTGTAATGAGTTCTAGAAAAATGGTGGATGTTAATGGAGGTTTCTTGTAATCTTTTACAGTATTTGAGTCTGTTTTTCTGATGAAAATATGAACTTTGTAACCTACATTTAAATCGTTTGGAGTGAAAACTTTCAGTGGTCGTAGAAAATAAAATATTTCCCCTTTTGTGCAGCACTGGCTTCATTTCGTAGCTTAAACCCCAGTACTCCTAGGTTCTAGACACTGAAGCATTTGTTTTGATTCTTATATTATTTGTTCTTTGTAGTTTTTTTTTGTTCGCTTCTGTTTGTGTGCTATTTTTTCACTTGAGGTTATGATGCTAAATGTTGTTGGATATTCAATCTAAGAGTTGCATCGAGATTGTCTCAAATCTTTATTGATACTATTGGTGTGAACAATGTCTGACACTGTTCACGTACTGTTCAATTGTCCATTGGAGCGATGTATCATCTTTAAGACAATTTGTATCATCCACTCCAACAAATGGGATGATACAACGCCCTACTGGGGGCGATGTAATGCCTCAACGGGGCAATTTGCATCACTCCACTTCATAGAGTGGGGCGATGCGTCGCCCTCTTCGACAAATGATTTTTAGGATTATTGAACCGGTTCGGTTTTCTGAAATTTTGTATTCAAAATCAAGAACCGGCCTAGTTATTTCGGTTATACTCTTTGCAGAACCGAGTATGATTAATTTTTTTTATAAAAATCGACCAGAACAGGACCAACTAGGTCGGTCCTAGTTCGATTCTCAGTTCCGGTCGGTTCTTGCTCACCCCTACTATTTCTTGCCTCGTTCGACATGTTGGGGTTGGTTCATGTTGGGAACGAGATTTTGACATGGTGTATGTATGTATATGTATATATGAGAGTATATAGATTATTATATTTTCTATTAATTAAAGTAATATAATATATTAAAATAATGAAAGAAAATTAGAGAGGGAAAGAGTTTTCTTTTATTCCTGCTGGCGTCGCGAAAACTAGAGAGAGAAACAATGAGGAGAGAAAAAATTGACTGATTAGGTCCAATTTTGACGAAATAAGTCTCAAATCGACCCTCTTTTGATGCTCGTAAACTTTGTGACTAAAGATTCCGCTATAAGTCGAAATTTCACCTCGATTTTTTTAGTTAAATGTTGGAGTTTTTAGGTATTTTTTATTTAAACTTAGTTAAACGTTGGTTTTTCCAATGAAAAAATGGTTTTGTTTGTAAAAAAATGTTGAAATCGCCGAAGGAGAGGAGGGGGCTGGCTGGTTCGCGAGCATGGCCCATCGAGCCATCAAGCTGATTCGTTGGCTCGCTCGTTTGACTCGATCTCTGGCGGGCTCTCGAGCTCAGCGTTTAGGCTCCGCTTGGCCGGCCTTATGGGACCGAGCCAAGCTGAGCTCGCTACAGTAGTGAGCTGGGTCAAGCTCGGCCCGCTACTGTAGCAAGCCGAGCGAGCGGGTTGGCGAGCCGGCCTGCTCATTAAACATCTCTACTCTGCTAAGCATATCTTGTACTGTTTGGCTATAGAATAAGGTGATAAAGACCCCTCCTTTCCTTAGCAAGTTCAATTCTCCTCCATGAGTGTTGATCCTGAAAAACATAGTAAGAAGGAAAAAAACCGGCATAATATTTAAGATCATGGGTGAGTTTTTGTATGGAAATGAGGTTAGCAAATAATTTAGGTACATGGAGAACATATTTTAGAATGAGGGTAGGTTTAAGAAGGATGTTTCCAACACCAACAGTTGCAAACATATTGTTGGCCACTACAATCTTTCTATTACTTGGATAAGGTTTATAGGAGTGGAAAAATTGAAATGTGGGGTTCATATGGCCTGTGGCATCGGAGTCAATTACCCAAGAGTTGAGACCAAAGGTTTTTGAAGTGTTCATGCAAAAAGAAAACACTGAATTACCTAAAAGAGTCAATGCACAGGTGCCGGAAGGTTTTTCAAGTGTTCTCAACTAGTTTCTTATTCTTTCAATATTTTTACTGATGAGTTCCCTTGTTGTAGTCTGTTCTCGGTCTTTTTTTCTTCAGTTAAGAGTGTTTGAGGTTTCTATTTTCCTCCACGGTTTCTCCATTCTTTTGCTGCACGATTTCCTCATTCTCGACTTGGAGGCTTTTAATTCAGTTTCCAACATTTACCTTTTGTATGCATTATGTGCACCAAAGGTTGTCTTTATCTTTTTTTCTACTGGTTTTCTCTGTCTGGTGGTTTGAAAAAATCATTTTTATCTCTCTCTTGGTAATCTGATTTTGTTACTAGGGCAGATCCATTTACATTTTGAGGCTCAAGCATTACATTCCTTCAGTTTTCTTCTGCTCGAACCAAGGAAATTGTTTCTTCCAGAGATTGGATTTCATCTTTGCCAAGGATTTGGATTCTAACTTGATCGATTTAGGATTTAACCCAGTCAAAATATTATACATACGATCCTTTTCTATAAAATGTTTTAAGATAGTCACATCTTTAGAAGAATTCATCCAAAAAACTCGATAATAATCAAGTTCTTGCCATAAATTTTGTAATATAGTTGCATATTTAGTGAAAAATTTATTACTTTGTTTAGTGGCTGATGTTTTTACCTTAATCTTATAAACTTAGGCAGCATCACCAGCTTTTGATATTATACGACAAATAAATTTCCATATCTTCTTAGTCGATGCCAAAAACATGTAAGGTGTTACTGATTGATGGCTCCATGGAATCCCATAACCAAGACATTATCATGGAGTCTTCTTCATCCCAAGCTTCAAATGTTGGGTCCACCTTCGCAGGTGACGTTCAAAAAAGAAGATTAAATTTTCCTTTACCTTTCAGATATATGCGAACAAGTTGTGACCATTTGAGATAATTCTTGCCATTGAGCTTATTGGATGTTCGAACGTTTTGCAGTTCGCTGCATCGAGCTAGCTTCTTCTGCGACAGACATAGTCGCATGCTTCTGCGGTGATGATTAAACGAAGAAGTTGTCGCTGAAGAGAACAGCGCTGACAGAATTGTCGCAGCAGAACGAAAAGGAAGTCGTCATTTTTTATAGCGATGGAGGCCGAAAAAAAAAATCAATAAAATAAGCACTTACGAACTAAAAAAAAAATCAACAATAATCCCCAAAAAATTCCTAGGACTCTTATACCATGGCAAGTTACCAACAATTTCAAAAGTTTAAGATGATTATGATGTGCCACATAGGAGACCTTTCTCAAGGATCTGAGTTATGGAGTTTACTAACTTTATTGTTTGTTTTGTAGGTCTATTTTCTATTATTAGTTTGAAGGATATCAACAGTGAAATCCCAAAAGAGGAGCCAAACATTCGAACTAAGGAAGCCTTAGTACAAAACTCGAGCCAAATGAGCACTAACTTGCAATCCTTTTTTGGGACAAGCTTATGGCATTTGCTCTTAGTCAATTGGAGGAAGGAGAGAATTTAAAGTACAAGGAGAAGTCCAAGCATCCAAGTCCATGGAGGATGAACTCGGCTATCGACCCTCAAGCCCAATCATCAAGCCAACAATCTTCATGGAGGAAACCCACCGCTAATGACTCATTTAATCATACTTTGTGTTTGAGTTATTTCGAGTCTTTTGCATAACATTATGCTTTAATATTATGCATTTTTTATGGTGAAGACCATCTAGTGAGAAAGATAGAGTCACGTGGCAAGAGGAGACCATAAAGTGCTTGATTTTCTTATTTGACCGAGCACTTCTTTTTTTTCTCATTTTCTACTTTTGATTTCTTACTTGTTTTTGTAAGAATCATGGGTGAAAACCCTAATTCTCCTTAAGGATGCTATTTAAACCATCATTACTAACGAGCCACATTGTGGTAGTTAATGAAGCTCACGTATTTGAAAAAAGAGCTTTCTTCAAACCTTGAGCATATTTTCCTCATATTGGCCACACATCCATCCTTGGTGAGTCATATCCAAGAGGTTGTGTGAAGAGTAAATTCATCCTATATGAGCGTAGATGGATTTTCTTGTGCTGCATCTTTCTCCCTTTCTTCTTTAAGAGTGAAAATTAATAGCAAAAATGTAGAAACTCTCATCCTCATCCATTGAAGACCCGCTCTCCACCAACCTCCACAAGGTTTGATTTGTTACTGCTTAGTTCCTATTCGAGCAGCAAACATTGCATTGCCTTTCATTTTCCAACCATAACAAATCTGTGTGATATTTGAAGGACTTTTTTCTCCCACATACATCTTCATTTTGCCACAAGAACTACATCCATTGGATTTCAAACGAGAGAGTTATGCTTCTCTAAAGTTGACCCATTTTCTCAAGCGGAATAATATTCTGAGCTTGCAGCGATCTCCACCACTTTAATCAATAATTTTTTATTCACAAGATTTAGGCCACAATATGTGGATGACTTTTTCTCCACTCTTGGAAGTAGCTGCTGTTCAAATATTAACTCCAGATCAAGGGACCAACGACTTATGTCGTTTTGAAGTTGCTGCTCGAATTTCCAAAGCAGTTAAAATTTAAAGCAGCTTTGTGCTTTTCATCCCACATTTTGAAGCATATCAGATTAGATGAGGATAATTTAATCATTTATATTTTTCATCACACGTAGGTTTTTTTTTTTTTGGTCATTACATGTGAATTTTTTAAAATGGGATTAATTTTTATTTTGTCGAAATTCAAACTTGAAACCTCTAACTCTGATACCATGAGACAAATTAGAGAATAATTCTAATTCTTTCATTTTTTTTAAATACAAGAAATATACATTTATAATACAACGTGAGAAGGAGAAGCATAAACCCAAAAAAGAAAAAATAAATCATCCAATAAAACTGAATATAATCAGCCTAATTAAATCTTTGTAAAAATTGATTTCTTTAAATTACACATAAATTAAATAGAACATATAATTTTACAACTCATCATATTTTGACAATTAGTTATAATAAGTATTATTTGTGGTAAAATATTGTAACGGTTGGGTAGTTCATAAGCCGAACTTAGTGGTTAAAAGGGAGGAGAAAAGAGTTAGGAGGTGATGTGGGAGAAGAAATTTGGGAGATTCTCGGGTGAGTGAGTATCTTGGGGGAGTGTATGAGTGAGCATCTCTGTCTATGAATGTCTCGAATAGAAGAACAAGTTAATTAAGATTTCCAAGATAGAAGTAGAATTGAAAACTGGTGAGCCTGTTGAGTTGGAGATGCCCAGAACTTTGTCATAGTTAGGCAAGAACTTGTTTCGAAAGCTTAACAGTTGACTCGAGATCTTTCGGAGATGCAATCGAAACACTTTCCACACAAAACAACACTTTTGTTACAATCATTAATGGTCAGAACACACCACAAGTCCAGGATCCGCGGACTCGGAATTTTTTCTGTCTTGCAGATTCAGAATAATCCCAAAAACAACTTCTGTGTCTTAGAAAGCTACCCCAGAATTGTCTTCCCTCCAAAACATATGACTTACCCTTTTAGTTCAAACAGAATAACTAATATTCTTAAACTAATTACATAGTTAAACTAACACATAAATTCTTCCTCCGTGCATGTCTTCCCAAACAAACTTGTTTTTGACAAATCTCACGCATCAAGTTCACAAAGATGCAATGCTAATTCCAGCTTCAGTGTCTAAACTCGAGAATCCGAGACATGAGTATGAACATTGTAGGCCAGTTCTTTTTTCGAGTTGGGAGGACGGGATATTTACTTATTTATTGTATAAGAAACGTTGTATTAAAGGCGAAAAGTTATAAAAAGTCGAGAGAATAGAACTCCCCCTAAATAAGAAACAATCTCATTTTGAATGAATCCAAGCAACCCAAAAAATAGTGTGAATTTTCGGCCTCCAAATTAATTTAATCTTTTTTCTGTATCTTACCTTTATAAGAGAGCCATCTTAGAGTCTTTCCCATTACGGATCACCTATTCGGAAGATATTGTTCCTACTTGAGCCCTCAATTAGTCATTTCAATCTAGAGGAAATGAACTTTCACTTTAAATTACACACATAAGTTTACTTTCAAAAACGTTGCAGATGATATATACTTCTGGTTCCAACTTGTGTGTTAGGTGCATGGGCCTCCCCATGCGGCACCAATACTATTCCTACCTGTGCAGCATGGCGGTGGCGGAGGCGGTGCTTCTGCTTATGGTAGCATCCAACCCGGGTTTGTCCCTCCAAATCCGAGTTATGATCCACTAAGAGGTGCCATTTATGATTCACAGAAACTTAATGATGTAGATATAGTCAATGCGTTCACTTAGTACACCAAATCCAAATCACTAATTCAAAGTCGACATTGATCATTTTAAATCATTATTCAAATCTATAATCGTGTTCTTGAAATGTGATTATACTTACTTTGTTGATTGACTCCTACATTTTGAGCACTCAAAATTAATGCAATTTGAATAAGTTTCCACACAGTTTTGAATAATATGTAGGATTTCCATGATTTAGAACAGCTGTTATAACTTGAACAAGTTCCATGCAGTTTGACTTGATATTAGATCCTAGATCCTCGAATCGTGTTCAACTAAACTAACAATATCGAGATCTAAGTTTTCTGTTTTGTTTGACCTGGCATTCTAGACACATCTTCGGAACCAATTCTACTCGAAACCAACCTCTTTTTGGGTAGAGGTCAATTGCTTTAATGAGAAGTTTTAGATCCAAGGGGAAGCGTTTTTCACACCCGATGATGATCCCTTCATAGGAAAAGGCAAATTTGATGGTGTGGATGGTTTTGATTGCGTAATACTCCTAGCTCCACCGATTAGTAGAATCGACTTTATTCTTGTGTTTGACCTCAAAATACATTGTACTAGTTGGAGAATAAAATGCTACATATATAGACCATCCCAAGACAACAAATTTTTAATGTAATGTCATGATCATATCACTTGGTCTCAAGCCTCAACATGCCCTTACACGGAAAATCCGCTGCTCGTTAGCTGGTCTCAAACTTTTCGACACAAGATGAGAAAAACTCCATCGACGCATTCGGTGAAATTAAAGATGCAATTATTCTTTCTTAGAGATAAATTGTTATCTATCCGAATTCTAAGCACAAATATGATAACCAAATGTGCACATGAAGATCATTTAATGATCACGAGAAACCTAGCAGAATGAAGATGGGGATTGATTGATAGTCAACCAAGAGTTAAATAATCACAATGTTTCTCTTACACATTTTATCAAACAACTTGAAGGCATCTCAAATTTCTCATTAATGGCATTGCATCTCGGATCAAGCTCCCAATCATTGAAAATATACTAAAGAGAAAACACAAACTTAAGAATCCAGACAATTTATGTAATATTTTAGACACCACCACGTTAGGCAATTCATCGAGCACCAATGAATATAAGATTTACGTGAAAAAATGTTATGGTAAAAAACACAAGCAATCAACTGAAATTACTACGTCGAAATCTAAAATACCAAGTCTACGCAGCAAATTAAATCATGTTTTCCGGACCAAAATAGAATTTATGTCATCGAATTCTTCCAAGTTCATAAACGCACAAACAAATCCACAAAGATTATTCCAAAAGCCAACCAAATGAACGGCTAAGCTTGCCCAATCTTCTACACAGTACACCCAACTGAATATAAACAAAGGACAAAAGAAAAGAGCTTTATCCCATCTCTGAATTAGAAGAGGAAGGCAAAAGAACAAATCACACCACGTGAAATTATAAATGGTTGTCCAAAATTAGTGTATTCTAGTCGGTTTTGCAGCCCATCTTCTACCTTTATCATTGAACAATTGATAAAGGTTGACACTAAACTGAAACAACTTCTAAATTACGAGTAAAACCATAGTTTGCCTGATTTTTAACTAAGTTGGTACAAAAAAAGTTTGATTTTTCTTTTTAATTTGAACCAAATATTGGGAATTAAGTGAGGTCGAGAAGAACCCTTTAAACATGCGTGATTCGTGTAATCTACATGCTCAATAAAAATTTTCCGGTCACTGCCGGCTGCATTATTTTCGAGATTTTTACAATCGGCCTGAGACGAGGGGATGTGCATGCCAAAAAAGTGCCAGAACTATATTTTAGCAAAATATATCAAATCTACTGCAATTTGTTCTGTCCACCCTCCTCTCTTTTTTCAACATGTAAAGGAAGAGCTCATTCCAAGCATCAACAGGGCCAGGCAGGCACCAATGAACACAGTCAGCCACTGTCGAATTCTTCCTCAAACCTAAACGGTTCGGATGCCCATCTGGCCTCATCATCATCGCCACCGTCGTGTTCAAGACCCTAAATTTCAACCCTTTTTCCAGACCCCTCTGCTCCGCTTCCTTAAACTCTTCCATTTGTGTCTGTAACATCTGCATAATATACCATTCCAGCTTCACTTCTGCCCTCGTGAAGGGCAATTTCCTCTCACAACTCCCCCCTTTGTTCCAGTCTCCATTCTCATAATGTGCTGGCGAATATGTTCTCAAAAATGTCACGCCCTTGAAGTTTTTCAGTCTGTTCAGGGTCAAAAATGCTGTTCTGAATGCCTTTCTGTAGGCATAGAAGGTAATAAACTGTGTCAAATTCGTTTCTTGGCACTGGTGGCAGCCGATGAGTTGGTCGTTTTCGTATAGGAATACCGGCCGGAAAAACCATTGACCGGCGGAGATGATCACGTAGTCGAATTGCTCGATCTCGGACGTCCATGCTTCGTCGGCTTCATCTAGGTTGAGGGTCATGAGGCTGTTGGCGCCGAAGCCATTTGGATCTGAGTCTTTGCTCTTCACCAAATATGGAGACCATAGCATTGCTACAGTGACGTTGTAATGAGGAAAGAACCATCTTTTGAATTTAATGTCTGATGCATTTTTAGAAATGTCCACCGGAGAAACAACCTGAAAATTGAAAACAACGAACTTTAATCCTAATTTCCTAGGAGACCACATGAACATTTCCGATAACTAGTTCCTCTAGTACAATATTGTTCGGTTTATCCCAAAAAATGAATTTTGGTGGGATGATGAAAGAATTTTATCGTATTGACTACTTTCTATTTTCTCGATTCTTTATTTGAATTGGAGCTTCACAATTTTTCTGATCTCGTGATGCACATGTCTTCCCGAGACGGGTTGTCATGCTACTTCGTTTTTATTAACATTGTTTTAAATTTAAAAAAAAAATTAAAGTAAAATTTTAAATTCATCTTTGCCATAATATTCATTTTTAAATGATTGTGAATAAGGAAAGATTATGACGATTGGAGAAACTTCTTCACACAACCACTTACAAAGAGGGTAAGCTTTAGAGGTAGAGTATTCAAATCAAAAACCCAAAGTTTAAACTACTATAAAAACTATATAACACTTAAATTAAAAGTCAACTCCAACTCCACAAGTTACAAATTAACAAAGTAGCATGAGATAGGAGCATAAAAAAAAATAATATTATATTTATTTTTTAAAAAAATTTATTAGGATGTTAATTAATAATTAATTATATTAACTTCAATTAAATGTATTGATTATTGTTTGATATGTAATTGAGTATTTTAAAAAAATAAAATAAGATAATAAATATAACATTATTAAAGTGAAAAATATGAAGAAATTATTACTACATCAAAGATTCAATCAAATGGGAAGGTAGAAATTAAACATTTAATTAATAAATACTTAAAATTTTTGTGAGCAAAAGAAGACTAATTTTTTATGGGTTATGATGATAACTTTACCACCAAAGCCAAAAAAAGGTAGGATATTGTGTAAAATAAAGATAAAATAAATAACAAAGGGCGTACCCAGAAAGAAATAAATAAAAAAGAACAAATACAGATAATAAATAATTAAATTTTTCTGAAAAAAAAAAAAAAGAAAGAAACAAGAAGAAGATGATGAAGTTTGAGTGAAGGGGAACTTACAGTAGAGAGAAGACATAGAAGAGACTGCATTTGATTCCTTCCAACAGAGTCTCCAACAAACGCCAATGCCTTCCCTCTCACGACCTCCAGAAACTCTACTCCGTCAAACAATGGCACCTCGCACTCATCTGGTTTCCACCTCCACTTGATGAACTCCTCGTCTGTTCTTCCAAATTTCAAGCAATTCTGAGCATCGATCATCAAATCACACGTTCGATTGGTGTAATATGGCCCTGCAGGATTCTCCACCCACTCCCCACTAAATATATCGCACTCCTTCTCCTCTCTTCTCCAGTTCAAGCTGTCGAAACTGAGCTTGAACGGCCGCCGGGACGACGACGTGCCGGAACGGTCGTTTAAATGGAGCTGAATCAGGGTTAGAAGAACTAGGGTAAAAGCTAGAAGAAGAACCCTCTTCTGGGTTTGGTTTGAACTGAGTTTTGCAGTGGGAAGCTCCAGAGCTCGAAGCTTCATGGTGGGTGAAAATGGAGAGAAGTTTTTATGGTCGTTATTTTTGTCATTTGATCATTATTATGTTTATAGGCTGTACAGACAATCAGAGATTTGAATAATTAAGTAATTATTAATTTATTGGTATGATGTTTTAATTCCAACTATTATTATATTTGTTATTTCATACTGGTAAGACATCAAAATCGGTATCATATTTGTAAATCTGTTCATATTTTTCAACTATTTTCATTAATGATCATGTTAAAACTTGCTCTAAATTTTACATTTTGCAATTTTATAACCATTTTACATCAATTATTAGGGATTTTTAAGTATACCCAAGAACCGATCGGTGCAAAAACCTTAGGTCGGACGACTTGATTCCCGATGACCCGAACAAGTAGTTCTCAGGAATGCACATGCTGTATGATCCATCTATCTGTCATTGCTTATATTTGCAATTTTTGGAATTAATTAAAAAAAAATTAACTGTAAAATCATTGAAGAAATGGCTGCTAATCCATCATTATCATCTGCAACGTTTCGTTTAATTTAAGTTTACAAAAAATCATTTTTTAATTACTTGGCTCTAATGAATTGTGTCGGCTCCTTCTGACTGGATAAATAATCGATGAATAAAATTAAAGGCATCTCAACTTTATATTGTTGTCATTATTTAAAAATAAATAAACAAATAAAAGTGGCCACATTTACATGGAGTTTGATCTACTTGATTTCATTATTGAAATAAATAATCGATATTCCTATTTACCGACTTCCTTTTTCTAATTTAAAATGAATTGCGACTCCGAAATATGCAAGCACAGGTCAAATAGACTCGATAATTTCAAATGGGAGGTCTTATATGGTTCATACAACAACAATACAATCTTAAAACATTGTGACAAGAAACATAAGGCATGAGATAACGGTTTGTCTGACACAGCATAATACATCGGGCAATGTTTGCATATGGTGCCGACACGTTTTATGTAGTATTTTCTTCTATAGAGAATACATGTATTTGAATAATTATGTGATGAGTAATAATTTGAATGTATGGGTGGAAAGAAGTGGGGTGTTGGTTTTATTAGGTGTCAATTAGACTAGTGAGGTGGACTTGTTTGGAGGGATTAGCTCAGGCCTTCTTAGAATCACCGGTTGGAGTTTGAAACTAGACAAATGTTGTCTCACGACATGTCTCTCTGTTGTCGCACAGTTCTGACATGTCGTTTTTTTTATGCAAAGAAAGAATATTTATGTTTTTTTTTTTTTTTTTTTTTTTTAATGCTAAGAAAGAATATTTATGGAGATAAATTATCCAAAAATTATTTTTTTTTGTGAATTATTAGTAATTGAAAATGTGAGTGAACGGAATACACTAATGTATCTTACTGTATAAAAGTAAATATGACTCGCTATGATAACAACCTGAGTTGAATCAAGTTTATAAATTTCTTTTATATTGAAAACAGTGTTCATTCAACTTCAAATTAAGTTCAAACTTGGGCTCAAAATGCTGAAGTTTTGATGTCATTTTTTTTAACAAACTTTTTTCTTTTGTTATTTTGATAGATGTTCAAGTGTATTGGATTTACATAGATCTCATTTCTTGATAGTATTTTAACGTAAATTGTTAAATAGTTTTTCCCAAAGAAAAGAGACAAGCAGAAGAAAAGCACGCAAGAGAAACAATTAAATAGTATGATCTAAATAAAGTAACTAAAATAAATTAGATATTCTTAGAAGATGTTGCGGAAGAAATGAGGACATACAAATAACTTGATTCTCAGAAGTTGTCAGTCTAGATTCAAACATATGTTTTCCCAAAGAGAATCTCTCTTTTTTTGGTCGAAATTGGCCAAAATTTATGTGTTTTTGTAGACATAGACACAACCACGCAAATTGAAAGACTTGGAAGCCAACTACCCCAAATGCAGATCACCCATGGTTAAATAAGAATATATAGAAGGATTTCATATCCAACTAATATAATCAAATCGTCAAAAAACAAAATTTGCAAAAGGGGATACCTTGCTACATTCGCATTTCCAATAATATTACATATGCCGGTTGATGTTCTAGAGTCAAGTGATAAATATACGAATAGAAGTTGGCTGGAAAGACAACAGTCCCCATGGACCAGGGTTATATTTGTTGGTATCCAAAGGATAATCGAGCTTTCATGATTTCGAGACAGCATGGTTAATAAGTGGGATAGAAGAGCATTTGCAAGTCTTTGCAGTGCAGGCAATACCATGGTAACAAAGGTGGATCTAGACAATAAGAATGAATATGTTGAATTTGGCAGACATTGCAAGTCAACAGGAGATCCTCAGGTTCTCGACTTCGGCATACACTGCAAACAGGAGCTAAACCTATCTGTTCAATCAACAAATTAAACCACAAACTTAGTCCAACTATGATAAATTACAAGAGTAGATAAATAATGAACTCATAATCACCAAACAATACAATCCAGTGAATATATGTGGCCAGGAGAAAACTAACGCATACGGCCAGGAGAAGAACGTCGTTTTTTTTTTTTTTAAATTTTGCATTTTCCCATCAGACAGATTGTTAGAGAAAGTAAGAGGGAACACTTGAAAAAGGGTCAGCAGATGTAAACCTGAGTATCAAACGCTTCTTGATCAGCTAACGCTACTACATCCCCTCTTGGTATGGCACATGGGATGGTTTGGGAATATATTTTTTGATCAAAAGTAGCTGCATCCTCAATCTTTGTGATGTGCAAAAAACTGGCCTTGCACAAAGGACAGGTTGAAACCTTTCTCGCGGAAGCCTATAAAGTACATGCAAATGGAAACCTTCAAAATGTGAATAATATCCTAAATTTGAACATTTTACAAAATAGAAAGCATGAATTTAACTGAAAAAAACTTCAAGACTAAGTGTACAAAGATGATAAAGAATTTAAATTTTTAAGATAGTCCTTTCAAATTGAAATTTTAAGGTTACTCTATGAGCGTTAAGTTGCTGAGTTCGTGATATAATGATATACACCCTACTTAATAGTGATATAAAAACAATGCATACCATGTGATCTGCCCAATTTTGGATGCAAAAATAACAAAATCGATGTCCACATGGCAAAATCCCCCTGGTAGTGCTGAAATCTGTCCAACATATAACACATGATAAGTCTGCTGCAGTTGATAAAGCAGTAGTATGTTGGGTGTGAGCGTCAACATCATTTGGCCCTTCTGAAACATCAACAGATGATAGACCATCTTGTGAACTTCTTCTGATGCCTGTTGGTTTATTCTCTGTGCTTGTATTTGACTGAATAGACGCATACTCATTATCATTATCTTCAATCTCTTGAATCAGTTCCAGAGCATTTTCAACTTTCCTCTTATTCCATAATTGTTCATTGGCATTGTTTTTAGGTACCAAGACAACTGCATTATTTCCACCAACTGAATGACCAGAAGAAGTTGAAGAATCACTACACAGATCATGAACTCCATGTTCAGTGCTCCTGCCATCACCATCTAAAGGCACAGAGCCGGAGGCATTTGCACTAATATTTTCCCTTACAAGTCTCCTTCCAGAAGAAGTTGAAGCATCACCATACCGGTTGTGACTTCCATGTTCAGTGCTTTGACTGCCAACATCTAAAGGTATAGTCACCACAGCATTTGGACAAATACTTTTCTTAATGAGTCTCCTTTTACGAGATGATTCAGTGGTACTTCTCGCATGACAGTGTGCATTCTTTATTTCATCTTTTGCTGACCTCATTGATTGCTGAGCCGGAAAACCATCATTCTTTGTATACCAAACAAAGAAAAAAATAAAGAATTCAACAAATGTAGATAAAGAAGTCCAAAAAACATCCGTGGGAAGAGAGCAATTTGAAAACATTTTTGTGTTCACTGCACATCATCCATTTCATTAGAAGAACAAGTGCCAAAAATATGGAGAGGGAGAAACTAAAATTTATGACGCACTTTTGCTACAACATCTAAAAGCATACAAAGAAAAGGGCAAAGAAATTAAAAAAAATAAAAGAAATAATAATGGGACTGCTTGTACTTACTTTCATTATCTCAAAAACACGAGGTTCCTGACAATAGTATTTCCTACTAGGCCCTCTCTCTTGTTCTTGTATAGATGCCCCTTTTAGCTTCTTGTTAAAAGTATTTCTGGCTGTTCCGCAGTTATAAAAAGAATCCTACATAAGATATAATGTAGAAAATGTAGAATTTTTCACGATGATCGATAATGAAACAGGTACATCACAACTGCTGAGTCATAAAAACGATAAGATAGGACAAACTGATTTCAGATATTACAAACCACTAACCAAACTATCAACTATTTTTTAGTTTCTAATGAAAAATATTTACAAAAAAAGGGAAAAAAATGCAGGGGAGAGAGAGAATTTCTTTGATCACCTTACTCAACAAAAAGGATTCACTAAACACATTGTTGCAATAATCTCGAGCCTCCATGTTCATAGTTTCTGTCCTACAGTCATCAATATTTGATTTGTCATGAAGCATCAAATGTTTCTTAGTTGAGAGACCTCCAGATGGGACTTTCAACAATATAGGACCCACTTCTTGCCCACTGCAAGTAATGACTAAGCAAATTAAGTTTTCCAATAAAAAACAAATATTCTCATTTCAGGATTCACGTTTCAAAATATTTCTGTAAACACCAAGCGTTCATTAATAACAATAATTCTCTTGAACTTTTAAAGAATACTGAGCAACACAATTAACAATTTTGTATATAACAAAATCATCCATTGATAATTCACTTTATAAATGAAATCAGAATACCATTTTGAAACGTAAGGATCCACTGAGATACGTTTTCCCTGTGAAATGCAATCTTCAATCCATTTATGGTTAATGATAATTGTTTTTAACTTTTTCGCAAGTTCGTATTTCCTTCCTTCGTATTTCCAGCACACCTAATCACCAAAAATAATATATTATGAGTAATCACCTGTTAAAAGCATTGAGAGACAGCCGGAACAGGAAAAGACCAATAATTGGTAATTGTTATAACTAAAATAAAAGAGACAAAGACCTGCAAATGAATTCTAAACGATTCTGAAATTGATTAGAGTCTCTATATCTAAACCTACCAAATGTGTTATTGATCTTGACATTGTACCAACATAGCTCGCTCCACTATGAGAAATTATTTTGATGAGATTGAACCGATCAGAGCCATGGTAACCACTTACAGTTGCGACCACAGATTCCATGTCTGTAATTGATTGACCTGTGGACTCCACAAAAGCCAAGAACACAGTCAAACTGTGACCTACACAAATAACTGTCTGCGTTAATGGTAAAGAACCATAGTACTCCTCCGTTTGGTCACCGCAGAAAAGAGGGAATAATATATCTTAAACAGAATATATACATAATGTATGTACACATCCTCCGTCATCAGGTAGAGTTCTATCACTCTTCAACACAAGAGTTCCTCCCTTGAAGATCATTTTTGAACACGTGATATGGAACGTTAAAGTAAACAAAGTTTAGCACATATCTTTCCCACAACCACATCACCAACACACGTTCAATTTCCAGTTTATACGCTGAGAATTGCAGGAACGATGAAGCAGGATATCAACATAAAACGAAAAAAGTATAGGATCATTGAAATTAAACAAAACCTTAAAATAAACCGAAATCTTAGTAAAGTATCGCACTAAACGAATACGCAGCAAAAACAAAACAGATTAACAATTGAAATCCAAGAAATTTTAAGAAAAAATGAAGCAGCCTAACAAATAAAATTACAAACAATTTTCGAGTCATAGAAATGAGAAAACAAACCATAAACAAGGGGGAAAACAGCTGAAGCTCACTATCGACATAAATTAGGAATAAATTTGAAGAGAACATTCATGATTACGAAGAGAACTAGGAAGAAAACCATATAGAACAGACCATTTGTTACAGACTTGCCACGCTGAGAGAGAGATCGGAGAAGAGGTGGAGAGTCGCTTCGCCGCCGTTCCATCTTGGACTACTTCCCGGGAAAAGTAAAATTTGAATTTCGATTGTTCTATTTATGTGTAATATGTGGGCATACTTGGGGCAAAATGTAGGAATTGCAAGAAATAATTATAATTTGTAATAAAAATTTTAAAATATATTATCTTATGAATAATTTTGTATCTACTTAAACACAAATAGCTAAAATAAAAGGAAAAAAAAAAAGATTAAGCTTATTTTGGAAAATTTGACAAATAAAATATAATATAAGATTATTATCAATTAATAGTAGAGTTTTTTTTTTTAAATTTAACCACTAAATTAAAGATTAAACTTACAAAAATCACTAAACTTTACTATTCATCAAACCAACCATCAAAATATCAAAAATAGGCAAAAAAAAAAAACCCATTGACGGACAGACCGGTCGACTGGTCCTCATTTTTTTTTTCATCTTATCAATTAATTTAAAAAAAATACCAAATAATATTCAATTTACTTGAAATTTTTAACAATATTTAACACATCATTGGGAGATAATATAAAAATTTTCGTAATTTTAAAACACTTTTACAATTTATTATAACTTATTTAATATTTTATAAAACAATTATAATAAATCATAACATTGTTATAAAATCACGAAAATTTTTAGTTATCTTTATATGATATGATAAATATTTTAAATAAATAAGATATCTTTTCATATTTTTTAAAATTAATTTATAAAATAAAAAGAAATACTTAAATTAGTTTTTAAAAAAATATTAAAAAATATTAAATTTACTTATAAAAGATGAAAAATTAAGTTTTAATTTAAATAATAAAATAATAAAATAAAATATCAAAAATATTTTCATCACTTACCAAGTAAAGAATTTACACGAAGGATGAGAGGTTTTTGTTTGCGTGGTTCGACGAAAAAGAACATAACTTTTGCTAGAATTTTCGTAAGAGGAAAAAACACCCGAGAAAAAGATGAAAATACGAGAAAAAAAAATATGGTCGTGACAGAGAAAAAAAAAAAGTGCGAGAGAAAACAAAAAAGGCACAACACGATGAGTCTAGTTAAAGAACGAGTACAAGAGAGTTAACCTTAATTACATTACATAATAAATAAAACCTTAACAAGTCATCAATCAGGTCCATATCCTTAACTCGTTTCTCATGCGTTTCGCGAAGTCGGTAGGCGAGGAATGCTGGCAATCGAAGATTTTAACTTATCATCTTCAAATGAAAGATCAACCATGCCTCCTTCTAGATACTTCTCGTAGGCCGCCAAGTCAAAATGCCCGTGTCCGCACATTGCCGTTAGAATGACTTTCGCTTCTCCAGTGTCCCTGCATCTGAGAGCCTCCCTTATTGTTGCAGCTATAGCGTGAGTCGGCTCCGGTGCAGGAATTAGTCCTTCGGTTCTCGCAAACTGCAAGGCACCTATAAACAACATATTCGAACTGCAAATAAGCTTTCGTCAAATCGGCCTCCATTCAGCATTACTCATTATTTTGTTCATTCGACGTAACTATCCATGGTTATTTTGCAAAGTTATAATGACAAATTCGACGATATGCTATATAACATTACCGCGAAAGCACTCTCTTTGAGGAATCGCAACGGCTTCCAAAAAGCCAAGTTCGTAGATGTGCGATATCAATGGTGCCATCCCGTGGTAGCGCAATCCACCTGCATGGAGCCGAAAACAAACATCAAAGACAATGAAAAAAGAACTGATCGATCAAATTTTTTTTCATTAGAGTTTAGGTCAATTGAGAAAAATTACCAGCATGAATCGGGTCGGGAATAAAGTCG
Source organism: Begonia peltatifolia (assembly GCA_022433055.1). Lineage (NCBI taxonomy): Eukaryota > Viridiplantae > Streptophyta > Magnoliopsida > Cucurbitales > Begoniaceae > Begonia > Begonia peltatifolia. Next base: position 8,954,018 of record CM039527.1, read on the forward strand.
TGTCCGAGTGTATGCATTTTCATTAGGGGAGTCATCCCGGCTGTATCGCCATAATCATATGCATACACGCCTTTCGTTAACGAAGGACACGCTTCCGGCTCGACCGCTAGTAAAATCGGATTCATTCTTCCTTGAATTTTCTCTCGAATAAACGGGAAACTCAAGCCGGCAAAATTTGATCCTCCACCTGCACAACCTATGATAACGTCCGGCTTCTCGCCGATAGCTGCCATTTGCTCAAGACATTCCTCACCGATAACGGTTTGGTGAAGCAAAACATGGTTAAGAACGCTTCCCAAACAATATTTCGTGTCAGCATTCGTTGCCGCAATTTCCACAGCTTCCGATATTGCAATTCCCAAACTTCCAGGGCTCGATCGATCCTTCTGAAGAACACTCCTCCCGGAATTTGTAAGATCTGAAGGAGACGGATGAACCTTCGCTCCCCAAGTCTGCATCATCAACCTTCGATACGGTTTCGAATCATAGGATGCACGAACTTGCCACACCTAAAAAAATATACACAACATAATCAATCATTCATCTTCAACTTCTTTCGGGTATTTAGATTCGGGTTTAAATCATACTTCGCAGTTGAGATCGAATAAACTCGAAGCAAATGCCAATGCACTTCCCCATTGGCCGGCACCGGTTTCCGTAACGACATTCTTAACGCCTTCTTGTAAGTTATACCAAACCTGAGGGATGGCGGTGTTGGTTTTATGCGATCCAGCGGGGCTAACACCTTCGTATTTGTAGTAAATTCTCGCCGGAGTATCAAGAAGTTTCTCTAACCTCTTGGCCCTGCAAATTCAACTACAATAATCATCAAAAAACAGCACGAAAGCACGACAAAACATACACGAATGAGGCAAATAAAGAACCTGATGAGTGGAGTCGGCCGCCAAAGGCCGTAAATTTCAAGGACTTCATCTGGGATATCGATGAATCTTTCGTTGGTCGTTTCTTGTTTGATCAATTCGGTCGGGAAGAGAGGAGATAAATCTTGGGGTTTGATTGGCTCGAAAGTTTGGGGATGTAAAACAGGGGGCGGTTTTACAGGAAGATCGGCGATTAAATTGTACCATTGCTTCGGGATTTCTACTTGTTTCGATGCAGGATTCATAGAGGCTCTTGCATTGCATCTCTTCGAAATTCCGAAGCTTGTTACCTTTTTCTGCAGTGAGAAATAGCCGCCTCTTCCTTCTTCAACTGAGGTATAGAGGCGACAAAGACTCAGTCAAGACTGGATCAACAGAGATAGGGGAAATCAGACAACTGAAGATTTGATATTTCTGTTCTTGCAATTTCATCTCAGATTCTTGAACTTCAGATTGTCATGGTTTTAAAAAATGATCTGAGATATTAAGGTTGTTTTTCAAAAATTTCAAAAGACCAAAAAATTCCTAAAATCAACGAGTATTCTTTCAAAGCAACGACCTTACAATGTCTGTCTTCAATAATCTGTTCTATTCCCAATCAACTGATTCCAAAACCCATTTGTCGTACATCAAACCAATTTAATTTTACTCAAAACCAAACACTTTTCTCATTTTCCGCCATTATAATCGCCATTAAAGCACAAAACAGAGTTCCAAGACATGAAGTTGCAGAGCTATTAGCAGAAAAACCTCAAAAAAAGAACACACTCTTCCCGGGAAAATGACAGAGAAAACAAGTGGAGCAGAAGAAAAGTTACCTCCTTTAAGAAAGCTTGGAGAGGACGGAGAGTACAGAGCGGCCATCAACAAGGACATTCGATTCCAGAGAAGAGAGAACTGGAAGAAGGTGACCAGTGAGTGCAATTATTTGCAAGGAGCTTTACTATGTACTATGTACTATGTCAAAAATGGCGGTTCCCTAAAATTGCACGGAACTCTATGACTTCAGAAGTCAAAGCATTATATGTGTAGATATATTTAATCTTATTTATTGTATTATTTAATTTCAATACGAGTGTCGGAGTGTTAATGACAAATAATAGACTAAAAATAGAACAGCCAGGTGTTTGTTAAAGTGATTTTATTTGAGTATGAAAGCCCTTTTTTTATATATTACTTTTAGGTAATAATTTACAATTGGGTAAAAATGAAAGCTAGATTTAATGTTAATAGATGCGGAACCGAGTTCTAGTTGGGCCGGACAAGTGGACCAATGTTGTCCGGTTTTTGTTTTTTTTATAAATTTTTAAGTTAACTATGGTATAAAAACTCGTGATCCTATCTTGATTTTTACAAATAGAGTTTGTTTGTAGTTTTTTTTTTCTCTTGAAATTATTTTTTCATGTAAATTCTAGTGTTTAATTTTTGTATTTATTTTTCGGTTATAATTCGATTTATAAAAAATTTTAATTTAAATTTATTATTAATTATTTAATATTTAATTGACATAGCGTGAATGGACAATACTTTATTTCTAAAATTAATCATACCTTATTTCTCGATAATTTTAATAAAAAATTAGATTGCAAAAAAAAAAACGCATCACTAAATTTTATGTCAATCAATTATTCGCCTTTGCAATCATAAAATACTCTTGCTAAGATAGCGATAACGTGTACACAATAAAGTTTTGCCTCGAATAATTTTGAGGTTGTGATTAAAACGATGATTTCTTCTCGAATCAATAATCTCAATAAACTCAAGAGAAAATAGATTGAGCTGTTGAATACGAATAATAACAGATAATTAATATTACTCTCAATTCTCAAATCTCGAGTGCATTGCACAATATCTCCTACACCAAGTAGAATTAAAAGTCCTTATAATAGACCTCGTAAATTAGGGGTTTCTTTCGCTTTGATTTCTATTCGTATTCCTCAAACCCATACAAGAAGAGAAAAGGTCGAATAAAGAGATACATTTAGAATTTAGCGGCATATGAAGAGAGAATAGATGATGAAATATGCTCGAGAGAGAAAAGAAACGTAAATCGAAAAAAGCAGAGAAGGAATAAATCAGTAACCGCTAGAGAAAAAATAAAAATGAACAGTAACGTGAAATTTATCTTCTAAATATATCATCTAATCTTATTTTCTAATATAACGCTTACGTGTCACTCATAAAGTATCACAATAATTAATATAAATTACAAATAATTAAAATAAAATATTAATTTTAGTTATGCGTCAAAAAATAAAATTATAAAATTAATCTAGTATTATCAATAAATAATTTTTTTAATTAATTAATGATTATTTGAGTGAGTAAGTATATTGTTACTCATCCAACAAAAAAAACATTTTATCAGAATACACAAAAAAAACATACACACGTGTGCATAATGCACAGGCACGTGATATTTAAATAATTTTGACATGACATCATTTTTTTGTTGGAATATGACAAATTTTTCTACCAACATTAAATTTTGGATTTTTAATGTATATGTCACACATTAATTCCACGTTTGTTTTGTCAAAATATTTCTATAAAAGAATTAGAAATCATAGGTGAGATTGTTTTATATTTTCGTAAAATTCATAAGAATAAAAATTTTAAATAATATATTAATTACACAAAAAGTATTGTGTCTTATCATATTTTAATTAAACTTTTATTTAAATTCAAAACTAAATTTTAAAATCTATTCCCAAATAAACAACGCAAGGCCAACATCTCTCGTGGAGGGTTTTAATTATAGATAAAAATGTAAATTATTATTTGAAAACGTGCAAAGCATGAAATTAAATAAAACAAATATGTGATTAAAATAAAATAATAATTTTTTGGTTGTAATTTTTTTGAATAATATTCAGCATAAAGGGTTGGACTTTGGGCTTTTCTCCTAGGAGTGAAAGCGATAACATTAAAAAGTAATAACACTTGTATTACTCTAAGGTGAAATTTATAAAGAATAGAGATTTTTTATTTTATTTTATTTTTTAGATAAAATACTTGAATTTGATGATCTTACGACGAATATTGAAGTATTATATTGTATGTTAAAAAGATTGTCGACGCAAGGGAGAAAATGCAGATAAAAAAATTCAGAAGGTTTCGAACAAAAAAGTCGAACTTGGAAAAAAGAAAAATCTTTGCAGTTGATCGCCCTTGTTCGTTTAATTAATTAAACGAGTCAAATCGAAATCAATAAACCATGAAAATGAATATCTTGATTAAGTTGACAAACATTATTAGTCATGAAAATTATTTCTAATTTTTATTCCATATTTTATGATAATGTTTGGATTTAAAACGAATACGTAATTTCAAGGGTAAAAACTACCGTGACTCATTTATGATAATTTATTATATCGTATAAAATTCTTATATTTTGTACGTGGGATCGACCTGAACAAGTTTGTCTTGATTTTATCAAAGTAAAATTGAGATCGAACCAAATAAACATCATAACCGTGCTAAAATCGTAGCGATATTCTCAATTCGATTGCATAAAAAAATTGTTGGGATAAAATCGACACCAATATAGGTTTTGGGTCGGGTCGGGTTTTAGTTGAGCTGGATTGAAACTTTGGCTGGCCCAATGTGATGCAACTGTGGGTTGGGTTTTCCATAGATTTAGGTCTAGTTTTTATTAGATTGGTTTGATTAATTTGATTTTTTTTCGTAAAAAAAATGAGAACCAAACCGAGACCATAGGCTCGTGCAAACTGAACATCTTTGATGGATTAGAATCAAATTAAACCGAACTAAAATTATCAGTTCGCCCTGATTTGGCCAATTCGGGTGTGTTAGACCCCTTAATTGATCCCAACATTGTTTATTTCTCGTAACATTTTAAAATTATAGATAATATTTAAAATAAATTATTATTTTATTATTGCTAGATTTTTTAACATTATGCAAAACATGAAATTAACAAACAAGCATGAAAAAATTGAATATAACAAGGAGTTTAAGCAATAAAACTTATGAATAATGTTTCTTCTGCACTCACCATATCCTTTATTCAATGATAAAAATTAATAATTATTTATGTCAAAATGCAAAACTAGAAGTTGACATTACTCAAATTTTAAGTATGCATGGTAAAAATAGGGGCGAACATACCTGATTCGAGCTAACGAACCAAATAAAACCGTGGAGTTTTGCCGGGTTCTTGTAATTGTGTAAGTCGGGACGAGTTTGTAACAAAGTAGAACCTTCATCAGCTGTTCGATTTTTTATTTTGGAAGTAAAAAACTGCCGCGACCAAAGGGTAAGTAGATGTTATTCAATTACTAAGTTTTTTTTTTTTTTTTTCTAAATTTACAAAACTAAATTATTCAATTAAGAAAAGTGTAATAATAAATAAAGCAAAAAACAAGAACTCACTACAATTTTTATGTACTATTTGCAATGATAAATATTCTCTCAGTAAGACAGAGACAATGAGTAGACAACAAACTCTTACCTAGAATAATTTCGAGGCAATAATAGAAACAAATCATGTCTTCTCTATTCAATATTCTCCAGAAAACAATATTATTTTTTTTTATTTTATTAGAATATTAATTATAGAGTTTTGGATCTTAGATTTTGTATTAAGCTAAGGATAGCTGTACATCTCTCTGATTAATAATTATGTTAATTATTTATAAATTATCTTTATTTTAGTGTGTAATATTATTGGAAACAATTAGAATGCATAGTTGTCATTACTTGCAATTTGAGTATGCAAATTAATTACATGAATATGAAATTAAGTCTAGTTCGTCTACTTGTGAATTCGAGACAGGTGTGTAACGAAGTGAACCATCATCTTCGGTTTTTGGTTTGGGGTTTAAAAAATTGAAAGAACCGAATAACCGAAAAAGTATTTAGTCTAATTTTGGTCAAAACCAAATTTAATCTGCAAAAAGTCCAAACCCAAAAAAAACTAGTTTTTCTTATCAAAACAGAATCTCAAGATTTGGTTCGGTTTCATTTTTTACGAAATTTTGGTAGCCGGTTCGGTTAGCCCAAATGTAACCTTCCCCACCTTGATGAGAAAGTTGAGGCAGTCTTTACATGCAAAATAAGTGTGGAATTTATAATTTTGTAAAAATATCACAATTCCAACGATAATGGATGACAGATAGATGGAGGGAGAAGACAAAAAAGCCACCTCCAATAATCTAAAAATGATTTTATAAAATAGTTTACAGAATTTTGAAAGCTAATTTCTGAAATTAATCTGAATCAAGACCATGGACAGTTAATGAATATTATAATAACTCTAAGATAAAATTATTGGAGATGATTACACAGCATCTAGCCTATAAACACAATAGTCAAATCTATCCCCATTTCTGCCTCCTGGTTCATCATGAACTATCAAGCTCTTCCGATCTACACTGCAAAACTCACTTCAAACAAGACCCGGAAGAGGGTTCTTCTTCTAGCTTTTACCCTACTTCTTCTAACCCTAATTCAGCTTCATTTCAACGAGAGTTCTTTTGGGTCGTTGCTGTCACGGCCGCCTGAGATCAAATCTGACGGTTTTAGGGGGGGAAAACCGGAGAAGGAATGCAATATATTTAGTGGGAAATGGGTGGAAAATCCTAAAGGGTCTTATTATAACAACAGGACGTGTGATTTCCAGATTTATGACGTGAGTTGCATGAAATTTGGAAGAAGAGATGAAGAGTTTCTGAAATGGAGGTGGAAACCAGACGAGTGTGAGCTTCCGTTCTTCGATGGGGTTGAGTTCTTGGAGGTCTTAAGAGGTAAGTCTTTGGCCTTTATTGGAGACTCTCTTGCCAAGAATCAAATGCAGTCTCTTGTTTGCCTCTTATCCACTGTAAGTTCTTACCTCCGATCTCCATTTATTTCAATATTTTGATCTTATCCTTCCAGGCGTTGAAGTAGTCCTCTTGGTTGAATAATTAGTAAAATAAGAGCGGGATTGCAGAGTTTCGTTGTTGCTACAAGTGTGAACATTATCTTATTCGTGTCACAGTACACCAAAATTTAATTTTTGAGTTAGCTACAAATATATTATATTAGTTATAAAAATAAATTCTATTTATAAAATTTTTAATTTTTACTATTCAAAGTGATGTGATATTACACGTATTTATCGATTTAAGTTGCATATTTACAATAAAAAAAATATTGTGTTATCTTTTTTTTATCTTGTCTATCTGTCACACGAATTATTTAATTATCTTAATATAATATTATTCATTTTAAATTAAAAATTATATAATTTTATTTTTAAATTTATCTAAAAAATATTACAATAAATAAAAAAAAATTTATTTATAAATTATTTATTTTTTATCGGGTGGTTGGGTAGACAGTGGATAGGATGTCACTGGTTGCGTAAATAGTGTATAGGGTGTAGCTTAAGAGAAGAAAGTTCAATTTAATCCCTCAAACTTGAGCAAAATCCATTTTAATCCTTTGGAGGGACGAGGGGATCGTCTCTCTATCTTTTTAATATTATTTTTTGGAAATTAATATTAAAAAGAACAGTGAAAATTAGATACTCAATCTAGATTTTTTTAATTTTTTAATTTTGATTATTTATTTATAAAAAATTAATATTTTTTTTACTGCCAGGTGGATTCTCCGCAAGAAATTTTTAAAAATGACACGTCAAATAATAACTTTAGAAGTTTGTTCTACCCTCGTTACAACGTGACAATAGCAACATTTTGGTCACCATATCTGGTGAAAACCCAATACTTAGATCCAACCGCCACTCCCTACAACATCTTTGCAAACCTCTACCTAGACGAAGCCGACAAAGTTTGGAGCACCGAGATCGAATTCTTTGACTATGTAATCATATCGGCTGGAGTTTGGTTTTTTCGGCCGTTGATGTTGTACGAAAATGATCGATTGGTGGGATGCAACTCATGTGACGAAACGAACATCACAAAACTTGGACCCTACTACGGGTACAGGAGGGCATTTAGAACAGCATTCAGCAGCTTGAACAGGCTAGAAAACTTCAAGGGGGTGACGTTTTTAAGAACAGTTTCACCGTCACACTACGAGAACGGGGAGTGGAACGACGGGGGAAGTTGCGAGCGGAAGCTGCCATTGACAAGGGCGGAAACGAAGGTGCAATGGTATACACTGCAGATGGTGCAGACCCAGATGGAGGAATTTGGTGTGGGGAAGAAGAAGGGTTTGGAAAGAGGCCTGGAATTTAGGGTTTTGAATGTGACTGAGGCAATGGCGATGAGGCCAGATGGACATCCGAGTCATTATTTTGTTGGGAAGGACGATGATGAAATGGTTGATGATTGTACTCATTGGTGCCTTCCTGGTCCTATTGATACTTGGAATGAACTCTTATTTTACTCCTTGAAGAAAAGTGTTTGAACTTAATTTAACACCATTCGTTGGAGATTTTGATTTGTATATTTTATGATTTTTTTATTGAATAATATTACGTTTATTCTTTTATTATATTCTCAATAAAATAATTACTGACGCATCAAATAATTATTTGTGTCATTAATATAATAAATTAATTATTTATAATTTATTATATTAATTAAATCTTAATTGCACTTATAATTATTAGACACCTCAACTATTATTTTAAAATAAAAAAATAAAAAAATATTATTATTTTTTTAATCAGATTTAGGGTCTTCTGAACTTGGCCAATCCTTCTACTAAGCTTTTCTGGCTCGGCCTGTCCCAGAGACTTTAATAGTTATCCAACAAATTATATGTTAGACCTCACGTGAGCTTGAATTCATAGAATCAAATAAGTTTGAGTAATGACATATATTTGCTTATTTGCCATTTTTTTCTTGAGGTTTATTAGTTCAAAATGAAGTTGTTTAGTTGAAATAATGGAGAAAATCTTAATTAGTTTTCTAAAAAAATAGAGATTATTTATTTATTTATTTTGAGAGAATATTTGAAATTGATGATCTTACGATGAATATTGAAGTATTAGATGGACTATAACCATTTTTTGTTGTAGTGGGTGCCCTCCTTACAAGACATTGTTGGAGTCCAATACAAAGTGAGGTGACTACAAATTACATATTAGAAATTATGATCTTGTGTTGCTCTGTAGATATAATATTTCATCTCTTAACATTACACTGCGTTTGAGGGCAAAATATTATTGTTCTTCTTGTAAATTTTACTCCATATTTATTATATCAAATAAAGCTTACCATGAAATATGAATCATTTATGATTAATTGATTTTTCAAACGTTACACCGATCTAGGTCTACTTTCGGTAGTTTTGTTTTAACTCAAATTTATTTTGTTTTTTGACCCAAAAAAAAAAAAAGAACTAAACCGAGACCACATAATTCACTCTCGTGCAAATTGAACATTGTTTTTTTATAGGTTAGAATCAAATGAACTTAAATTTATCGGTTTGATCTGATTTGGCCGATTTGGGTGCAACGGTCGGGCCCTAAATAGTTTTCTCTAGTAAGAATTTGCATAAAATTAGAATAAGTAATATCATCAAAACTTAAGCAAATCAATGACATAGAATAGTATGGTTGGGAGGTACGAGACTACACAAGAGGAATCGAAAGGAACCGTGAAGTTTTGTCTGGTTTGTAGAGTCCCCTCTTAATGATGAGAGACTCATGTAAAGAAAAATGGAGACCATAATGCAAAAATGGAGAGTGACTACCCTCCATTTAATGCAAAGAAGAAAATCTTTGTTTTTCAACCTTCTCCATAAATAGGGAAGTTCTCTTTGCTTCTCATCATCCGAAGATTTTTGCATTTGATACTTACATAAAAAATAAAAGACGAATGCCTTTTCTGAGAAGAGTGAGAGAAACAGTGAAGATTTATTAAAGGAGAGAAAAAAAATAGTGTAAATGAAAAAATAAGTGTGATGTTTTTGTGCACATTGAGAGTTCTAAGAGTGATGATTTCTCATAGTGAATATTTTCTAAAATATTCGATATTTAGAAAAATATTGTAAATCTTATTTTTTATAGTGAGATCTTTTTAGACTCGGTTCCAGTGGTTTTTTCCTGATTTGAATTTGCGCGTAAAATTCTCGATGTTCATTTTAGACATTATTTCCCTTACTTCTTGGCCGATATAATTTTACGGTGTGAGAAAATATTCATGGATCGCATCTGCTATCATTTTTCCTACCGTTTATTTAGTTGTGTAATTGTACTGTGTAAGTGAGTTCTGTCTAGGAAACTGAATTTTAAGTGAATCGTTTGTGACCCCTCTAGTATTTCTTAGAAACTTACTTGGACAGTTAATTCTGTCTATAAAACTGTCAAAAACAGTTTTATTTGAAAAATATCTTGATCAGTAATCTCCATATTTTATAACAGCGACATTATTATTGTTCTTACCAATTTCGTTATTTTTCCCAACATAGTTCATGTTATTGTTTGAACCAATAAAAGTTTGTAATGGAGTAATATCACCATCTATGGTTCAATTTCAGGTTTTGGATGCCAAAAATTAACCAAAATAAACTGAATCACGGAATAAATAGTTAATCTAAGTCCAAATCAAAGTTAAATTTAACATGTGATTCATCCAAAACTCTAAAAAATTAGACTCAAATCATTCTTATTTTTTAATAACTCAGATCGAATCTCGTAGTTTGTTTTTGTTAGTTTGACTTAAGTTCGTTTTTATGAAACTGAGAAAGCAGGTTCAAGTCCAAAACTAGATCGCAGGCATCCATTACATGCAAATTAAATTTGGAATTAATAATCTTCTAAAATATCCAAAAATTACAAAACCCAAGGTCTTGGGAATGATAGATAGATCATAGAGAATACAAACAGCATGTGCGGTAAGACGGTTAACCATCATTCAAACAAAAAAAACAAAGATTAAAACTAGTTTGGAAGATTTTGAGATCTAATTTCATAAAAAAAAACATTAAAACCCATTTTAAATTTATCTAAATCAAGATCATGAACAGTTTAATATTTGATTGAGTTAAAACAACGCTCTGAGAAGTATAATAATTAGAACATATCTGAAGCAGAATTATCTGTTCTCTATACAGCCTATAATAAACACAAGGATCAAATCTCCATTTCATCCACACTTTGTTCATCATGAAGCTTCAAGCTCTTCAGATCTTCTTTGAAAAACTCAGTTCAAACCAGACCCAGAAAAGAGTTCTTCTTCTAGCCTTTACCCTAGTTCTTCTAACCCTAATTAAGCTTCATTTCAATGGCAGTTCCTGGTCGTCGCTGTCACAGCCTCCGGAAATCAAATCCGACAGTTCTAGTTCGGAAAACCCCGAGAAGGAATGCGATATATTCAGTGGGAAATGGTGGAAAATCCAAACGGGTCTTATTATAACAATTCAGCGTGTGATTTCCAGATGAATCATCAAAACTGCAGGAAATATGGAAGAACAGATGAAGAGTTTCTGAAATGGAGGTGGAGACCAGATGAGTGTGAGCTTCCATTGTTCGATGGAGCTGAGTTTTTGGAGGTCTTAAGGGGTAAGGCTATGGCATTTGTTGGAGATTCTCTTTCGAGGAATCAAATCCATCCTCTGTAAGTTCTTCCTTCAAAAATCCATTTATTTTTATTTTTCCAATTTCTTTGTTTAAACACAAATTATGTAATCTCGTGTTTGTGGTAAATATTTCTAGTTTATGGTCTAATTTATCACAAAAAAATAATTAATAATACAATTTACCGCTTATATTATTATTATTATTATTATTTTTTATTCCAAAAATTAGTTCAATTAGTGAGAGAATCTCTTTATATTTATATAGAATCTTTTACTTTAGTTTTGTCGATGTAAAATAATACCTGCTCACACGTCTAGCGTCATAGATTTTTTTTTTCCTTTACATTTAGCATGCTTTCTACAGTTCTCACATTATACAGATCTAACTCTAATACGATGATAGATTGTCAAATGAGATAGAATTCTCTCCAAAAGCTAAGTTGAGAAACTATGAAATCCCCTCATATTTGTACATGATCTTTCAGTTTAATTTTGTCGATATGAGATAATATTTTAAACTATTTATTTATGTAAAATAAAACTTTCACATCTTACAAGTTCAATTCTGAATATTGTAATGTAATTTACATAATATTTTGATCTTTTTAGAGTTTTTAGTATATCTCTTATCTAAGATTATCCATAGTTTCTCCAATCACAATTATTTGTTAGAAATATAATTATCAGTTATTTATAATATTAAATAAAGACCCATAAAACCATCCAAATTGTAGAAGAAAAAATGAATACATATTAATTTTTTTGTATTAATATTAAAAAAGGATGGTGAAATATGATTTTACTCTAAAATCCAAATTACTTTTCTAGAATTTTGAGTTTTTATATATATATATATATATATATATATATATATATATATATTATTGTATTATATAAATAAATGTTTCTTTTTACTGTAGGTGGCTTCTCCGGAAGAAATTTATAGACAAAACACAATCAACTTTATGATTAGAAGTTGGTTCTACGCTGATTACAATGTCACATTATCAACATTTTGGTCTCCATATTTGGTCAAGAGCAAAGACTTAGATCCAACTAACACTAACTTCTCCAACGCCAGTAACATGCACATCTACCTAGACCAAGCCGACGAAGTTTGGAGTACCGAGATCGAATCCTTCGACTATGTAATCATCTCCGCCGGAATTTGGTTTTTACGGCCGTTATGGTTGTACGAAAATGATCAGTTGGTGGGATGCAACTTATGCGATGAAACAAACATTGCGAAACTTGGGCACTTCTATGGATACAGGAGGGCATTCAGAACAGCATTCAATAGCTTGAACAGGCTAGAAAACTTCAAGGGAGGGACGTTTTTAAGAACAATTTCTCCGTCACACTACGAGAATGGGGAGTGGAACGACGGGGGAAGTTGCCAGAGGAAACAGCCGTTGGCAACAGCAGAAACTAAGGTGTCATTGTATACATTGCGGATGATGCAGACCCAGATGGAGGAATTTACAGTGGCAGAGAAGAAGGGTTTGGAAAGAGGCCTGAAATTTAAGGTTTTGCATGTGACTGAGGTTATGGAGATGAGGCCAGATGGACATCCAAGTAATTATTTTGATAGGAAGCATGATGGAGTCGTTGCTGATTGTACTCATTGGTGCCTTCCTGGTCCTGTTGATACTTGGAATGAACTCTTGCTTTACACCCTGAAGAAAACTGTTTAACACCATTTGTACGTGGTTTTGACTAGTGTTTTTATGATTTTTTCTTGAATAATATCATGTTTCCTCTCTTATTATACTCTCATCAAATAGTTTGTGTCAAAAAATTATTTGTTTTATTAATGTAACAATAGCATTACTCTTAAGAACGGAGGATCCCTGTTCCGCAACAGCTTTCATGTTTCTTGCCTCTCTATTTTAGAAGGTGGTAGGAAACGAGAGAGTCACCGTCCCAAAATGGCTTCTTGTTTTCAAGCGTAATGTTTAAGAGCAGTTTGGACGAGATATGTCAAACTGTTTAATTATTCGTTCAAAAATCGTCAACTTTAGAGATTGAGAGTCATTGGAGAAAAAAGAGATGTTTGATAGAATCGTCCTACATAAGATATGCGGATTGAGGGGCGATAGCTGTGATAGAATTATTTGCTTGTTTTATGCAAACTTGACCTCTGCCGGGAGGGCAGAATTTTTGAAGACGTACATCTTTGATACATAGATTGTTATACCTTTAGAGACAGTTAATGAATTGCTCGGGTTTGCAACAAATGGATTGAAGTAGAGAGATACTATCTTGCTTCCTGATATTGTGATTTTTTCGAATCAACTGTGGGATTTGACTTCCTCAGGGCAATTCATCGAAATCCTGACATTACAAGGTTCGGAAAGCTAAGATTTAGAGATTTGACTGTCAGAGCTTGAATTATTCATAATCTGATGGCTCATATCATTTTACCTCGAGATGAGCATAGAGATCTACTGAGGTGCATGAATCTCTATGTGATGGAGAAGCTGTACAACGGGAAGATGTTCGACCTTAGTTTCGTGATTTTAGGTTACTTGCATAAGATCGATCAGACATGTAACAAGAATTGACCGCACAACATATTAATTAAGAAGGTCATCGAGTGAGTTCAGATTCAGCTAGCAATTAGCGAGCAAATGAGAGTACAGAGATCCGACAATGTACTTGATAGGTTTTATTTGATTCAGATGAGCCAACCTAAAATTGACGAGATTTTGGTGTTCAAGAGAGATCATAGGGCTTTCACCTCTACAGATGTTTATATGGAGAATGTCACCGCGCGACTATTATCTCCCAGACGACTAGTAGGTGGGACATGATGGAGCAGAGACTAGAGTTTCTCGTACGCAGAGTCGAGGAGCTCACCATGTCACTGAGAGAGTCAGATGAGTCCCACAGATAGCTAAGAAAAACCCTCGTGTATTGGTTGGAGCGAGATGACGAGTAATATTTTATTTTATATACTTTACTTTATGTTTGTACTTTACTTTATGCTATGAATAATATGATTGTACTTTAGTTTATAGTTGTTATTTAGTTTGTGCTATATCTTGCACAATTGTACTTTACTTTATGGTTTTATTATATGCTCGTACTTAATTATTTGAAACGGACTTTTAGCTATAAAATTGTAATTTGAATATGCAAGAATTGTTTGAATCTAGTTATAGGGGGGAGTTATAAAACAAAGGAAGCTCTACCTATTTTTACAATTTTATTTCACTAAACACATTATAATAAATACATAAATTACAGTTCGAATACTCATACATTGCCTTTACCATGTATAGAAGATTTCTACACATAATGAAACCTATATTATAAAATAATGAAAATGTGTTTATAAGCAAAATGTGTTGAAATGTATCTGCGTTCCGTCAAATGTGTAGAAACTCATAAATGTGTCTTGCAAAGCAGAAACAGAAGTAGCATCTTAAGTGGATCACTTGTGAGGACAAACGTGACTATTATGCTTCTAACGCTAACATATACCACACGACATCATTAAGTTCTTCCTAGTAATTGTCAAACTAGAAGACTCATCGGTATCTCGCACTCTTTTCTTTTTCGGTTTACCAGATTGACATTTTTTATAGGCGAAAATATTTGCATCATATTTTGTATGAGCGACCACATGTGTTGGCTACTAAGGTAATAAATGAAGTGTGAATACATTTGGAGATAAGTTTTCTGGTGATAGTATTGATGAACATAATTTTTCGGTGTTAGTCTCATGAAATGAATGCATGAAATGAAATAAATACATGAGATTCTAGTAAGCTCCCACTTGTAAAAATTATACCAACATTTATTCATATCGATAATATATTATTTTTTGTCGTTGCTGACCTCATATTGTACAGCTCACACAAACACAATACTCCAATTTCGAACTGCACGTTCTAGATTCACAAACTTTTTTCTTATATGGGAATATAAGACGTCTGTTGACGATTCTAACTTGTCATCTTTTATACAATCATAGTCATCAATCACTTTCAGATCATCTCGAACACGGTCAAAATCGGTTTGTCCCATAAATTATTTAATCTCATTACGCGTTTGGGAATCGAAGAAAATGCGTGACTAGCCCAATATCTAGGGTCCGTGCCTTGAAGATATGAGTGGGCATCTGGGTTAATCTGATGTAAGTTTTTCATTTTTCTCTCGAAATGAAAAATTGTAATTGCCTTGGCTACATTCCACATTGCATCTTTATATACTCTGCTCCGGAATTGGTTTTTGAAATTTGCGTATATATGTTGGAGGCTATAGCAGTGTTCGACTAATGGTAATTCCTACTGTACATCAGACAACAACTCTTGATATTTGAAGAATAACAAAGTCAACATAAAATAATATAACTACCACAACGCCTTAATATTTGAAAGAACAATTGAAAATCATACTTTTTGTCGATTCGAAACAAGTATCCATCTGTATCCCGATTTAGTCTGTAGGACTTCCTTCAATAATTTTAAGATTCACATCCATGAGTCCATACACTCTGATCTCACATTAACAACAACAATGAGATATATTCCATTGTTGTCATCAATGTTGACTGCTGTCAGTAATTAGTAAGGACACGAGCCCTTTAGATGACAACCATCGAAGGATATAATAGGTCTACCACACTGCAGCAAACCTGCCTTGCAAGTAGCTATACACGTATATATTCTTTCGAATCCACATGATTCATTATTGGCAGAGCCTACCAAGTAAGTTTGTAAACCCAATGTGCTACTCGAATTTGATCTATGCATTTCTTCTGCATACGACCACAATAACTTGTATTGTTTGTCACTTTTCCTTTCATTAAGATATTGCGTTTCGCTTCTTTCTCTTCTAGTAAGACATTGTGTAATGTTGACATTCAAATATTTCATCATTGCCTCGATAATGGAAAGAATTTTTCACATAAATTGACTTTTGAATCTATCCAAATAATGATTTATCATTCATTTTACAGTAGCATATCGATTCTCAATTTTTTTGAACAGTCATGAGAATTGTTAAAACTTTTTATCTGAAACGTAAGCTCATTTTCATTTTCAAACCATGCAGTTGTCAATCATATCCGTCTTCACACAGTACCGTCAGTCGCTGATATTCATTTTTAATGAATTTGATCTCATAACTATTATTCAAAACATATTCTACTATCTAGTTTTTAATTGCCTTTAAATAATTATATTCTTTTTCCTAGATAAAATCATATCGAAATTTTTTCTCTTACTGGTATGTTTTCCACCTCATCATCCTTTGTTCTCACTATTCCTAAAAATTAGGACCAACAACGGGTGTATGTTCTAGGGCAGTGACCTTCCGTTCTCGACAATCCTATAAAATGAGGAGACATGAAACGGGATCCGTTGCTGGGCGGGGATCTTTGTTCTCGAATCACGTGCGGTCACGTTGAATGGGTGATCTCCACCCCCGACCCAATACCTCCAATGCCAGGTAAGCGCTGAATAGTACGAGGGGCGATCGATCCTCAGTACGCGACGTAAATTCAGAATGGAAGGTGATGAGCCCCTCATTCGTAGAGTAAATTCAAAATGGAGGTGGCCCTCCGTTCTGCGATGTAAATTCAGAACGAGGGTGATCAGACACTTACTATAATTTGATTTGTTATATTTTGGATAGTTTAAAGTTCTAATTGATAAGATTTTTAATTTATGAGGTGTTTTAAATTAGTCATATACTTGAGGTCGAAATTGATTTTTAAGCCGTGTATTATAATTTTAAGGGTTTTTTTTCAATGTAAACCCTAAATTATGAATTTTGTTAAAATAAAATCCTAAACTATCAAACATAACAATCAAAACTTTAAACTATCTAAAATCTAATAAATCAAATTCTGACGGACGGTCAATTCACTATTCACACCCGAGAACGAATAACTGATCTAAAACAAATGGTCGTCCGCTCACTGTTCACGTAAGGACGAAACTTCATTTTATAAATTAATTTTTAAAAAATAACAAATAATATTGAATTTATTTAAAAATTTTATCACATTATGAGAAGATAATTTGAAGATTTTTTGTGACTTTCTAACACTTGTAGATTTATTGTAATTTTAGTAGATTATTTTATAAAACATACGCAAAATAATTATAATAAATCATAAAAGTATAGAAAATCATAAAATTTTTATATTATTTTTCCACGATTTAGTAAATATGTGATAAAAATTTCAAATAAAGGTAATATTATTTAGTATTTTTTTCATTATGCATGAATATAAAAAAGAGGTATTTTAAAAAATTATCACAATATAGAAATTTTAATAATTTTTTAATATTTATACGATTATTATATTTATTTTACGTATATTTTATAAAATAATTCACTAAAATGACCATAAATGGTACAAGTGTTATAAAATCATGAAAATTTTCAAATTATCTTTTCATAATGTATTATGTGTTAAAAATGTAATAAAATTTTTAAGTGAATCTAATATCATTCGGTATTTTTTAAAAATTAATTTACAAAATAAAGTTTCGTCTGTACGTGAACAGTGAACAAATAGCCGTTAGTTTTAGATCCATCATCCATTCTCGGGTGTAAACAGTGAAAAAAGGGTAATCTATTATCATATTTTGATTTGTGGAGTTTTAAATAATTTAATATTTAAATTGTTAAGATTTTCTTTTTGAAAAAATTATAATTTAGAATTTAAATTGAAAAAAATTTTAATTTTAAGGCTAAAGCTACCAGTACCCTGATTTTTCTTCCCAGCTGTCAAGTACGATACAACTGACGCAATTCAAAGCCACGAGAGACCGAGAGTAATGGTAGTAGCACGAATGCCAACGCCACTTTAAGTGTGGCCTCTCGCTGTCGGTGACAACCCACTCAATTAAACCCTCTCTAATCTGGGCTTTAAACACCAAATTAGCCAAAAAAAACAAACCATAGGTTATTAAATAATGTGTTTTTAGTGTCACGATCTTCAACTATGCCTAGCAACAACCTCGTATACGAAAACGATAATAATAAATATAAGAAAATATACACAATCTTACTTTAAAAAACACGAACAATCGAAAGAATTTCACTATCTTCATGTTAAGAACGAATAATTTTCAGACCAATTATTTTGTCCACTCTAAAAGGAAAACTACCGACACAAATTATGAAGCCAAATTATTAGAAACGATGTACGAAGTTCTCGATTTTTTGATTTGCCTAATGTAGTGGATTAAGCTGTTTAAATTCAGCACTAAATGAACAAGAACAGCAATAATATTCGATTTTTTTTCTAATTTTCTCACATTTGTCCATCATGAAGCTTCAATCTGGGGAGCTTCCCACTGCAAAAGTAACTCCAACCAACACCCAGAAAAGGGTTCTTCTTCTGGTCATCACCCTCCTCCTTCTAACCCTAATCCAGCTTCATCTCCACGTCCGATCAGGGCCTCCATCTCCTCCCCGGAAGCTCAGTTTGGGGAGCTCAAACGTTGTACCTGAAGAAAAATGCGATTTATTCAGTGGGAAGTGGGTGGAAAATCCGAGAGGGCCTTATTATAACAACAGAACGTGTGATTTGATGATCGATGAGCAGAATTGCTTGAAGTTTGGAAGAAAAGATGAAGATTTTATGAAATGGAGGTGGAAACCAGATGGGTGTGATCTTCCTTTCTTTGATGGAGTCGAGTTTTTGGAGCTGGTCAGGGGGAAATCTTTGGCTTTCGTTGGAGACTCTGTTGCGAGGAATCAAATGCAGTCTCTTCTGTGCCTTTTATCCTCTGTAAGTTCTTCTTCTCTCCATTTTTCTGGTATTTTTTTTCTGGGTTTGCCGTCATCTGGTTCGAGTTCTGCATATTTTGCAGCTACCCAGTTCGATTTATTCAGTTGATTCTTTAAATATTCTAGCTTTTTTGTTGCTCCATTATCAATGTGATTCCATTTGTTAAAAGCTTAAACATGCATCATTTTTTCTCAATATTTTCTGAAACTTTTAGAAAGTAAGCAAGATTGGAGTAGAGAGTTAGAAAGGGTTAAAATTGGAGTGATTGATCTTGAAATAATAATCTGGTTTTCTTTTATATTCCTAGGTTGCTTATCCAGAATATAAATCTCATAGGTGGTTCTATCCAAAGTACAAATTCAAAATGGGAATTCTCTGGGCTCCATATTTGGTCAAGTATGAAGATTCAGGCATCGATGGCTACTCCATAAGGCTGATGAACCTCCACTTAGATCAAGCAGACAAATCTTGGACGGCTGAGGTCGGAAAGTTCGACTACGTCATCGTTTCCGCCGGGAATTGGTTCTTCCGGCCGTTAATGATATACGAGAACAGCCAACTCGTCGGATGCCATCTATGTCACGAACCAAACGTGACCCAACTCGATACCTACTACGCATACAGAAGAGCCTTCAGAACAACATTTAAGACCTTTAATAGGCTGAGAAACTACAAGGGATTGACATTCTTGAGGACGTTTTCGGTCGGACAGTTCGAAAACGGGTCGTGGGACAAGGGCGGGAGCTGCGGAAGGACGGCGCCTTTCGCGAGGGAGGAGGTGAAAGTAGAGTGGTTTATCGAACAGATGTTGGTGAGCCAAATGAAGGAATTTGAGGAAGCGGAGAAGAAGGGTTTGGAGAAAGGGTTGAAATTCAGGGTTTTGAACACGACGGTGCCGATGCTGATGAGGCCGGACGGCCACCCGAACCATTACGGTCGGAAAAATAAGAGGGTGGCTGACTGTGTTCATTGGTGTCTTCCTGGACCTATTGACACTTGGAATGAGCTTTTGCTTTATATGCTGAGAAGAGAAGGGAAGACACGTATCAATGTTTGCAGCAGATTTAATCTATTTTGTTGAAATATTAAATAATTAGTAATAAAGTAATTATTTGTAATTTATAAAAATGGTTTGATATGTATTTTAAAATAATATAATTAAAAAATAAAGGCAGAATTATTTGAAAAAAATAAGAATTAGATGAAAGATAATAAAATATTATTTATTTTGGAGATTAATACTTTTTTACTCCCAAACAAAAAATCAAAATAATAGGGTTTTTTTTTAAGCCGAACATAAAACATGGTTCGGTCATGTTTGATCGGTTTCAACCGAATTGGTCACAAGACGAACAATGTTATACCTTTCTTCACACTAAAAATATTCTAATACATGGCTTGCAATTCTCAATCACCCACTAAATTCATAAACCCTACTTCACTCCTAATCCATCTTTCTTACCCAATCAATATAATCTCACCCCATTCTCTCTCTCTCTCTCTCTCTCCTTTTCTTGACTTTTCAACTTCTAACTGAATCGTCGTAGGAAGGAAGAAGTGACAAATCAAAGGATACCCATGTTGAAGAAATTGAGAAGAAGAGTCAAAGCCTTAGTCAGCAAGAGTTTCAAAAGGCCTTCTTGCAGACCTTCAGAAGGCCCATCGTCTTCTTCCTCCTCCCATCCTCCTCTGTCTCAATTTCAACCTCCCACCATGTTTCCGACCCCTACGTACCGGAAATCTCCGTTTCTCTTTCCTCGTACTGAATCCACTGTTCTTCCTGATCCTACCCTTTTCTCTCCTCGTCTCCTCTCCGCCCCTTTGCCCACTAACTCTTTCTTCCAAAACTTCGCCCTCAAAAATGGCGATCAGCCTGAGTATCTCCATCCCTATCTCGTTAAATCTTCTCTCTCCTCCGTTTCCGTTTGCTACCCATCTCGATTTTCCAATTCCGCTTTCTTGTACCAAGTTTTTAACGCTGATCTTACAATTTCTGCCGCCGATAAAAGCTACACAGATTCGCAGAAACCCCATGTAATCTCTTCGTTCGGTGATCTCGGCCTCACTTTGGATATTCCCTCTTGTAATCTTACCTTCTTTCTCGTCCGGGGTAGCCCGTATTTGACCAGCTCGGTTTCGAACGGCACAAGAGTCTCCGTCTCCACCATTCACGCGATTCTCTCACTTTCCTGCAATAGTTCTCTCACCAAGCACACGATCAAGCTCAACAACAATCAAACATGGCTAATTTACTCATCATCACCAATCACATTCACCCAAACCCTCTCCTCGATCACTTCCGGGGCATTTTCCGGCATCATTCGCGTTGCAGTATTGCCAGATTCTTCCCAACAATATGAAGAGATCCTTGACCGATTCAGTTCGTGTTTCCCAGTTTCCGGAGAGGCTGATTTCACTAAGCCATTTTGTTTGGAGTACAAATGGCAGAAGAAAGGATGGGGCGAACTACTCTTGCTTGCACACCCTCTGCATCTTCGCCTACTATCAGGTAATGATTGTGATGTTACTATCTTGGAGAATTTCAAGTACAAAAGTATAGATGGTGATCTTGTTGGTGTTGTTGGAGATTCATGGGTCTTAAAACCGGACCCAGTTTCAGTAACTTGGCATTCAAATAGAGGTTTAAAAGAAGATTCGTATGATGAAATTATCTCTGCTCTTGGTAAAGACGTTTCTAGTCTAAATTCGAACAACATCGAAACGAAATCGTCTTATTTTTATGGAAAATTGCTTGCAAGAGCAGCAAGGCTGGCTTTGATTGCCGAGGAGGTAAGTTTTCTTGAAGTGATTCCAAAAATAAAGAAGTTCTTAAAGGATGCTATTGAGCCTTGGTTGGATGGGACTTTCAGTGGAAATGGATTTCTATATGATGCAAAATGGGGTGGAATTATAACAAAACAAGGATCTGCAGATTCTGGTGCTGATTTTGGGTTCGGAGTCTACAATGACCACCATTATCATCTCGGCTACTTTCTTTACGCCATTGCTGTTCTTGCCAAAATCGACCCTTTTTGGGGGAGAAAATATAAACCTCAAGCTTATTCTCTCATGGCAGACTTCATGAGCTTAGGCAGACGATCGAATTCAAACTATACCCGATTGAGATGCTTTGATTTCTACAAATTGCATTCTTGGGCCGGGGGATTAACAGAATTTGCAGATGGTCGGAACCAAGAAAGCACAAGTGAAGCTGTAAATGCATACTACTCAGCAGCTTTAATGGGACTTTCTTATGGAGATACCCATCTAGTAGCCATTGGATCAACGCTTGTAGCTTTAGAGATTCAAGCAGCTCAAATGTGGTGGCATATAAAAGAGGGAGACAATATTTACGAAGAGGAATTCGAAAGAGAAAACAAAGTCGTCGGAGTCTTATGGTCTAACAAAAGAGACAGTGGATTATGGTTTGCTCCTCCTGATTGGAGGGAATGTAGACTCGGAATTCAACTTCTACCCATCTTACCAATCACCGAAATGTTGTTTTCTGACGAAGCATTTGTGAAGGAGCTTGTTCAATGGACGTTACCGGCTCTGAGACGGGAGGGAGTGGGAGAAGGATGGAAAGGATTTGTTTATGCTTTAGAGGGAATTTATGATAAAGGCAGTGCTTTGGATCATATCAGAAAGTTGAATGGATTTGATGATGGAAACTCACTGACTAATCTCTTATGGTGGATTCACAGCCGACGCGAAGAAGAAGAAGAAGACTGCGGAGGAAAACACTGCTGGTTTGGTCATTATTGCCACTAAAGTCATGGAGTTTAACGATGAAGGCAAAGAAAATAAATCTGGAGATGGTCTTTCTCTTCTTGCATATCCAGTTAGTCAAAGGTTTGCTGATTTTATTTTTACGGTTTATTTATTTGATTTGATCTTGTTGTATAGCTGGACATGTTGAGTTATGCTTTGGATGAATTTTCTTGGGAAAAATGGATAGTTAGTTTGAACTCTATGAATTGGGTGGTAGTTTTACCATGTTTTGTCTTAGATATTGATCTTCTATCATGCTAATTAGCTTTTCTTAGAACATATTTCGTGAAAGGAAAACTCGAGTAACTGATCTTGACTCGAAAACATACTGCCATAGTTCTACTTGCTTGGTTGGGGTAAAACTAGGAATTTGATGGATTGGAGGGGCATAGAGACAAGCCGCCCGTTTGTTTCTAGAGGTGGTCTGCTCCAGTGTATTTTTCGAAACAAAGTCCTTTTTTTTTTTTTTTTTCCGAAGAAAGCCTATTTCCAGGTGTCAGCTTTAATTCTACTTAGATTGGTCAGGTAAAACTTGGGAACTTGATGGATTTCTCTCCTTTTTTATGCCCCAATTAAACCTTCCATGTCAAATAAGTCATCAATGAAAACATGATATGGTAATTTTTGAAGCAGCTGTAGGTAGTCAAAGGTAGACCCCTTGACATAATATCCTTTTCACACTCTTTCTGAGGACAATCTTGTCTTCCTTGTTTTTATATCCGTATATTCGGATGTGTTTGTGCCGGGTTTTGTAATTTATGTCCAAGGAAATTACAATTGAGCCCTTCTATATCAAATAAATCATCAATAAAAATACACATCAGGGTTTTTAATTTATATTAAATAATTCCAATAAATCATTGTCTGCTAGTCAAAGTCAAACTACAGCAAAAAAGACATTTGAAAGCTACGTCACGATCATGCCCTTCTTTTTCTAATTCCTTATTTCAGTTCACACCCACTTCCAATCGCAGCCGTCCATGCTTAGCCTTTATTTCTTTATTGAGCAAGGTATAAGGCTTACTCGGTACTGTAACACCAAAAATAACATCTTTTGTGTAAAACAAATAGCAATATCTCTAAATATATTAAATAATAATTCACATAATAAAATCTAATAATTTATCATATTATTAATTATTATTTGATGCGACAATAAATATTTTTAGAGAGTATAATAAGATAGTAAACGTAACATTATTCATAAAAAAATCATTATTTTTTTCTAACACTACCTTAATATTATATTCTAATTTAATGTTTAAATGTCATATTATTTTATTAAAATAAATAATAAATAGTTATATGAAAATTTACATAGTTGTAAATTGAGAGTAAGGGTAGTAGATTAGACAAATAACAAGTTTTATTTTTTATTTTCTAAATTTAAGTTGGTTTTCCTTTTTGAAACAATACTGAATTGTAAGGATTTAAAAAGTATATATAATATAAAAAATATCTAAAATTTTAATTTATATTATTAAATGTTGTATTACTGCGTTAGTCATAGTAAAACATTAATTAATAACCATAAAATCATAAATTATGCCCAAAAAATAAGACAATAAGTTTAAATAGCAAATATCATTATTCTGTTTAATTTTTTATTTGGTTTTTTTTTTTAATTTGAAAAATATAAATTAGAAATTAAATATTATATTTATTTAAAAAACAATTAAACCTAAAATTGATTAATGAGGTCTACATGGAAGGGAATAAAATAGAGGAAGAACCTAAAGAAAGGAACAGACAAAAAAGACACTGAGATAATATGATTGGTTTTAGGAAGTTCGTCCCCCTCTTTGGGCTCTGCAGACTGCATGTGAGAAGTGGATTCTGATCCGTAGTTGCCCCCGCGATTCTTCGCTTTTTTGGTGGGAACTGTGTAGCTCTTGCTCGATGTTTCAGCAGAACCAATTTTTTTAAAGGATTTTGTAGAATTCGATATGTGCAGCTCGTGGGGACAATCTTGGTTTTGGTTTGAGAAAAAGGTGAGTTCTCTTTCCAGTTTTTGGCTTCTGGGCTTTGATATGTGCTTCATTGGGTGATCTGGGTTTGTTGCGGTTTTTGGTCGCAGTGCTGGATTTCTTCCTTTTAGTTGCTTTTTGTAGCGTTGAGATTCTTGGTTTTCGC
Organism: Begonia peltatifolia; assembly: GCA_022433055.1. Classification (NCBI taxonomy): domain Eukaryota; kingdom Viridiplantae; phylum Streptophyta; class Magnoliopsida; order Cucurbitales; family Begoniaceae; genus Begonia; species Begonia peltatifolia. Next base: position 8,979,056 of record CM039527.1, read on the forward strand.
CATTTCTGCTTAAAGTGGAGTTGATGATTGGAAATTTTGAGCTTTTTCCTTTTGGGTTTCTACTGAAAGGCTCTTAAAATGCTGCGTTTTTGGTTTTTATGAGAATCGCTTTGTTTGTTGATGGATAATCATCCACATTTCCCAGTAGAGGAGAGAGGAGAATCAGGGTCTATCGGTTTTTCAATGACTGGGTATTTTCTCGTCGATTCTCGGAATGTAATAGGTTGTTTCTTATAAAATCACTGGCTCTGTTAAGAACACTTGTTTCTAGAGATGAACTGTATGGTTTGAGAAAAACATTGAAGAGATTTAGATGTCTCTGATTCTTGATAAGACGAGATTGCTGTACCACATTTTGATTTTTGAAGAGAAGTAACTAGAAATGGATTTGCTTTCTCCGAGTTCTCCTTCTGGTGTTCCTCCGACCACTTCTTCACCTCCACCATCTCCGTCAGTTACTTCTGCACCTCCATCTCCGGCAACCACTTCTTCTCCTCCTTCTCCATCAACCTCTTCTTTACCTCCTCCATCTCAGACCAATCAAAATACCGAACCTCCTTCTTCAGTCCCACCTCCTCAGTCACCACCAGCTTCTCCCCCTCCATCTCCTCCATCATCACCCCCACCATCTGCGCCACTTCCTTCTTCGCCACCTCCACCGCTGCTTGAATCTCCCCCACCGCCATCTACTCTGACATCTCCGCCGCCATCACCTCCGATATCACAGTCTCCTCCGCCTCCTCCGACATCTTCACTTCCATCAGCGCCGCCATCACCTCCACCATTGGGTTCCAGTTCACCTCCTCCTCCTCCTCCAGACTTGTCACCACCACCTCCATCCAGCGATTCTCCGCCTCCTCAATCTCCACCTGATACTCCTCCTCAAAACATCTCACCTTCTTCTGTGCCTCCTCCAGCAAATAACACAACACCAACTTCCTCAAATTTTCCACCTCCACCATCACAAAAGTCTCCAGAAAAATCTCCTCCACCTCCTAGACGCCATTCGCCTCCTTCCCCTCTGTCCCAATCTGAACCTCCTGCTTTCTCCTCATCATCTCCATTATTGCCTGACACTCCTCTTCCTTCAATTGCCTCATCAGCTTCACCTCCTTCAGTTTCTCCTACTTCTCCAACTAATTCATCCAGCAGTCCTACTATTTCACCATTACCTGAGAAACCAACTCCAGAGGCAACTCCAGGAAGTGATGTCACGGCCAATGGTTCATCTGGTGATGGGAAACAAAATTCTGGCCCGGTAGTGGCAATTGCAGTTGTAGTTGGGTTCATATTACTCAGTCTCATCATCATGGGTGTATGGTTTGTGAAAAGACGGAAAAGAAGAAACAAATTGAAGAATATCAAGTACACTCTCCCTTCTCCTTTTAATTCCTCGCAAAATTCAGGTACCATTAAATTTTATGTTAATCTGTTTCTAAATTTCATTCTTGAAACCTGTGTTTTTAGAACCTCTATATTCTTCATAAAACACGTGTAATTTTGTCATATGTTGAACATGCATATGTATGGTTCTGCTTTCTAGAGCAGTATTAGACAGTGGATCATGGAACACTTTTTCCATGGTGTTGAATCAGAAACTTTTATATATTTCGGAAATTTCGTCGAATACCTTCAATATCACCCTGAAAAGTGTCAATTTTGCTTTCTTTTCACAATGTCATTACTTTGCAAAATTCTACCGTCTGACAGTAGGTTTTATGAAGTTTTCTACATTTAAAAGGACTAATAAGTTATGTGGAATACATATATGCACTGCAGAATGGATTTTGTTCATTCAAAAGCTTATTTTTCTTAGGAGATATTTAACTACAGAAAGTGAACTATCAGATAGCGTATGGATAAATTTCATTAATGTTGTCTTTTGTTGTTAAGTAGCTCAAAACAAGTAGTACTAAACTATTACCCTAAGAATTTTGATGAGAATTTTTCTATTCTGTATTTAACTCACGTTTGGCCCACGTTGAAAAAGCTTTGTCATCAAAATAATGTTAATTAGTATTCAATTTTCTTCAGATTCTTCATTTCTTAGGTACCGTTCCCCAGTTGCCTTGGTGGGAAGCCGTTCAGGCAGCGATTTCATGCATTCATCAACCAAGGCCGGTGGAATAAGCAATGCAAGAGGGTTCATATATGAGGACCTAGTCCAAGCTACAAATTCTTTTTCAGCCAAAAATATTTTGGGTGAAGGTGGATTTGGTTGTGTTTACAAAGGCATCCTCTCAGATGGAAGAGAAGTAGCAGTAAAGCAACTGAAAATTGGCGGTGGCCAAGGTGAACGTGAATTTAGAGCCGAGGTTGAGATTATTAGTCGAGTCCACCATCGCCATCTGGTTTCTCTTGTTGGTTATTGTATATCTGAATATCAGAGATTGCTTGTATATGATTATGTTCCAAACAATACTCTGCATTATCATCTCCATGGTAAGGCTTTAATTTCTTAACCTTAAGAAAAAAATCCAATCATGAATTTGAGAAAGTAAAGTCAATTTGTAGCCGAGTTTTTGGTTTTGTGGAAACTCAGTTCATCATTTTGGAAATTTTCTTAGGCGTCTATGTTGTTTTGAAATATCCTTTGCTTTTGGTTGTGAAGTTATAATTCAACAATTTATTGGACAATTCACTTAGAAAAGATCCATTGGCCGGATGGTAATGCTGTTTAGGTGTAAATCTGCAGATTATAGTGCATTGGCTCTGGGTTGGGCAACGCGTGTTAGAATTGCCGCTGGCGCTGCTCGGGGGATTGCTTACCTACATGAAGACTGTAAGTTTCATCCTTCTTTCTGGACCTCTTCTGTGGTGGATTTGCTCTATTTATAGCCCAATTTCTAATAGGCACTCCAAAGATGTGCAAACATTTCATTTTCACTTTGTCACCAGTCTGACAAGCAAAGATGTGTCCATAATTTTTCTTTTTTATTTTTTAACGACACTTCTTAGAAAAATCTCCAGACACCATTGAACTGTTGGACAACTGAGGCGCTTTTATTCATTTTCAGCAATGAAGAGTTTTTTGTTATAATTGCTAGACGCCACCTATTCTGACCCTATTTTTCTATTTGTTGTCAGGCCATCCACGCATCATTCACAGGGATATTAAGTCTTCAAACATCCTGCTCGATGTCAACTTTGAAGCTCGGGTAATTTCTTACCTCCAACATCTCCGATTGAATTTAGTAGCTTTCGCATTGGAAGTTCTTCAGAATAACTCTTTGCCAATGCATTGATGGTTTATCTGGAGATTCATCATTCTTTCTCTGACAGGTTGCAGATTTTGGGCTCGCAAAGTTAGCTCTAGATTCGCATACACATGTTACTACTCGTGTTATGGGAACATTTGGGTAATGTAAAGTAAATTTGGATTTTGTTATATCACTTAAACAACTTTAAAAACAATCCATAAAATAATGTCCTAATTGTATTGTGTATTTTTATACCGTGCTCATTTTTTGGGTCTTTTTATTCATATTCAGTACATTACTCAAAAAAGTGTAAATATGAAATTTATGGTTTGGTCTTAATACTTGAATATAGACGATGCTCTATGGGTTATATTTGAGATATATTTGGTTCAGCTCATAACTTATTTGCATTGCAGCTACATGGCTCCGGAATATGCAACAAGTGGAAAACTGACTGATAAATCTGATGTTTTCTCATTTGGAGTTGTGCTTTTGGAGATAATTACTGGTCGAAAACCCGTAGATTCCTCTCAGCCATTAGGGGATGAGAGCCTAGTTGAATGGGTTAGTTCTACTCATCACCTGAAAACTTCTTAATATTATTTTAGACCTTAAAGTTCTGTTTTAAAATGCAAAAATAAAAATATGATATCAAAGTCGATGATCTAAGTCTTTGTCTCACTGTCTTAAGAAATGAAAAACGATATAGATTAATGAACTATCCTCGATCAAACCGATTAATTTTTTTAGTTTGGTGATAGTTTGACATAATGTTTCATGTACTTCAGGCCCGTCCGCATCTTGCACAAGTACTTGACGATCAAAATTTTGAAGAATTCGTAGATCCAAAGTTGGAGAAGAACTATGTTGCTAGCGAAATGTTTCGAATGATTGAAGCAGCAGCTGCATGTGTTCGTCACTCTGCCGTGAAAAGACCACGAATGAGTCAAGTAATTTATTTGCCTGAATTCCCTACCTCTTTCTTTAATTGGGAAATCTGAATTAAATAAGAGAATACAAGAAGGTTAATAAATCTCAAGAGAAACAAAACAATCAAGCATCTCTCTCTTACGCCCAAGCGATAAAAGTTGAAACTTGGAGACATTTTTCTTAAAATTACGCACTTTTCATATTTTTCTTTTCAGGTGGTGAGAGCTTTAGACTGCTTAGATGAAATGTCAGATCTTGCAAATGGGGTAAAACCCGGGCAAAGTGGAGTGATTGATTCAGTTGAACATTCTGCTCAAATTAGAATGTTTCAAAGAATGGCTTTTGGTAGTCGGGAGTTCAGTACTGGTTATTTCGATCGAGATCGAAGTCAAAGCCAGAGCAGCTGGAGAAGTAGAGAATATGACGACGATCTGAGTTCTTCCGCGCCGTTTAATCTATCCGGATTATCAAATAACTGATCATTTTTTCCCAGGGGCAGGTTTTCTTTTTGCACTCCAGATTTTGATAACTTCAACTAATTTATGCCTGTTTATTTCTTGTAAAATCTCTTGCAGATCATTATTCTTTGAAAAAAAAAAATGGAAAATTGTGTAAATCAGGAAATACTCGTACATCAGTTGTATTGATAATCATTTATGGAGAGAAATGTTTATAAAAATTATTTCTCTCGTTCTACCCATCTTTCTTGCTCATCAAAACTCTATTTCTGTTCATCATTTTCATAGAAGTGGTCTCTGCAAAGTTCATCTTTCTGTTTTCGAACTTTTTTTTTTTCTTTTGTTACAGTGAATGTAAATTTATGTGGATGAAAAGATTAGATATTTTGAACATGAAATTATTAGTTCTTGTTGCATTAGTAGTGGTGGGCTCGGGATGATCCCGTCACAAATCAACGGGAGTCTTCTGCCTCATATTTTCAAGATTTTCTTGATTCATGATATTATCTTTGATAGATTCGGTATGACAGAAAATCTAATTGAGCTAAGTTGGTTCGGTTTATGGTAGAAATTTCTTTTTGACTACGATCAAGATTTCAATTTAATATTATAAATATATGATTTATTCGTAAAATTCAACTGTGTTTTGATTTCTAATCAGTTGATTTCTCTATTATTTGTCATTTTTTTTCAAAATAATTTTTTCACGGAAATATTGGTGTCGTAATTGTTATATTAGTTTGTCCACAAAATTGTAACCCCGAAATTTGTTTGATTCTCATTGGACGTGGGGGTATGCATTATTTGTTTTGTTAGCTTGCCAATGTTGAAAAGTCATTCAATTGCTGAGGAATCTCTCTCAATCTCTAAGTTGGGGTATAAATAAGTGTAGATATTGCCGAGTTTAGTGAAGCAGGCAAAACCCAGCAAGATGAAGGCTTTTGTTGCAGTGATCATGCTCTTGGCTTCCATTCTCTTTCTTTCATCTTCAATGGAAGCTCTGGACATTCCAGCCGTTCGTAAAAAGGGAAAATAGCAATCAACGATTTACTCTCTTTCTTCTTGTCAAATCACTTGGAGATGCACACATTAGATCATGTCTTGAATTGTTGGTCTCCCGAATGATGTTGTAATATCTCGTATTTTGTCTATTATGCAGGACCGATCGTGTCTTGTGAGCGAGGATCACGGTATGCAAGGTGTATTCCAATACCATCACCGTCACGAGGAGAGAAGTGCAATCCATTTCGTCGCAATTGTTAGTCTTGCTTCCAAAAGAAGTTGCCATTAGTGGAGGGAAATGTGTCGTGTGGAGGGAGTTAAGAAGTTTTTCTTTTAATGTTGTGTTGTGTGGGGGAGGTGTGTCCTAAATGTGTGATGAATGTAATGGTAAGTGGTGTTTTGGTTTAAGGCTTGTATTTTCTCTTTTAATAAAATATACATCCAAGTGACGTGTGTACTAATAATGTTAATCCTATCTTTAATTGTTCTACTATTGATTTTATTTTAAATTATGATTTCAATATGATTCTTTTAATTCAAGTTTCGAATCTAGGCGTCGGATAAGTTCCGTTAGTTTTAATTCAACTCTACTTGGAAATTGAACTGACTTCGAAACTAAATAGACTTTATTTATTTATTTATTTATTTTTCGTTCTATTTTATATAAATTTAATTTTAATTTTGAATATTTTATTTTTTAATTTGGACTTGGTTTTAGTTTGTTTTTTTTATGTTCTAGCACAGGTTTTACTAGACTCTACTAGTTTGCTTATTGAGCGACTAATTTACATGTTTAACATTTTTAATGTGCGGCTTTTACTTATAGATATGCCTCAAAGAATCAGTATCTATCTCGAGGGCTCGTGCGTGCAATGTGTATGCATATACTAAACTAGTTTTCTCACTCGCATTCCTTAATTGCGTGAATAAATAATTATAACATATCATCTCTGGTCTAATTAAAATCTTTACTCGTAAACTTTGTACTAACCATAATTTGCGAGAACATTTTCGTCACTAAAATACATGTGTTTATTCAATCTTTATAGACTGACATAAAATTCATATCACATGTTCAGTTACCAATTTTCGTGCTTAAAAAAAAAAACTTCTTTTTGGGTTCACAGTACATTGAAAACAATCACGATTAAATGTTGCCGTTCATCGGTCTATATTCATGTTTATTTCTCTTTTCAAGTCAATAATAATTTTCATCATTTTTCAAAGTTTTCGAAAGATATCGGTGTAGATTTAATACGTTTATGCAGTACAAGTCAACAAAATCTTTGTTGTTGGTTGGACTCAAATGTAAAGTGGAACAAAAACCAAACTTCCGATTATCTAGTTGCGCGATCGATATTTAGAAAAAATATAAGAAGAGAAAGAAATAACGATACTCAATTAGCATTGACTAGATTAACATATGCCATAATTCAATCTACTTTATTAACGAGTCAAAGTTAAAAAAAGTTTGTTACGACAAAAAAACGATATTTTCTATCTTGAATTTTTAATCCGACCAATAAACTTTAAAGAGTAATTATCAATTTTAACCATGTATTATGCATTTTCTTTCCGTTAACTTCCCGTACTAAAAAAAATCAACAAACTGAATCTTGTATTTTTATTATATTATTAGTTCCATTACATCAACAATTTCGTCAAATCTTCATTTAAAAAATTATCAAAAGATATTGGATTCATTTGAAATTTTTACCACATATTCACTAAATAATGAAAAAATAATTTAAAAATTTTTGTGATTTTTTAACACATGTATGATTTATTGTAATTTTATTTTAGTAATTTATAAAATCATTATAATAAATCATATAAATTTTAGAAAATCACGAAAATTTTTTTATTATCTATTTATTAAATTCAATATGTTTTAATATTTTTTAAAAATTAATTTATAAAATAAAAAAAAAACAGAAATTAATTTTAAAAAAATAATAAAAATATTAAATTTATTTGTTTCTACATGTTCACTGCATTATAAGTATATAATAGAAAAAAATTTTGTTATTTTTTTAAAATTTATTATAATATTTTTATAAATTATTAAAATAAAATAACAATAAATTGTATATGTATTAAAAAATTTCATATTATTTTCTCATTACGTAGTGAACATGTGATAAAAATATCTAGTGAATCTTATATAATTTGGTAATTTTTTAAATAAATATTTAATGAAATTGTTGATAAAAATTAGTGTGTTAGTGTTTGTAGTATAGAGGGCTAACAAAAATAAAATACATATTACAAGATTAAAATCGATAATTATCCAAAACTTTAAAATAAAGTTTGGTCTTAAAATTTAATATTTTATTAGTGGGAAATGATCCGACTTTAAGGTGGGTAGTTTCGTCATTTTCTTTACCTTCTAAAATCCTCTCCGACTGATAAATCGCTTCAACATTTCTTCCAAATCAGAGCTTAGACTTAGATCCGCCATTTCAAGGTAATCTCCGAGGTTTTTTCGATTTTAAGGAATCTGGTTCAGTGCTCCAATTTCTACTTATCGCCGTCATCCTTTCTTGGTCTATCCGTTTTGTCGTTGCTATGGCTGCGGGAAATTAGAGACGTAGTACACGCAGCATTCTAGAATTTTGGGTTTTGATTTCGTTTGTTTTGTTCTTGTTGTTTGGTTTTTTTTTCACTTGCATCTAGCGTGGAACTCGATTGCTCTATTTCCTGTTACTGGATAGAGGGGCTGAATTCCCTCGATTCCCAAATCTGAAATTTCGCACCAGCAGCTGAAATCACAGTTCCCCGGCCCACATAGCAGCCGAGTGTATTTGATGGGGGATTTGTTTGTGGGTTCTGCAGTCACTCAGTAGGCAGTTGTCATGCGATGATTACTCTCGGCTTAGTCGACTCCTCAAAAGTTTCATTGCCTCGTAGCTCTCAGCCAGTTCTTATCGCGCGACCGAACCCACTTCAATTCTTGTATAAATGGCTGATTGTTTATCTTTACTTATCCCATATTGTCGCATTAATGTATATTGTTGCTGTTTTGTGGTGAATTGACTGTTGTTCTGTGTTGGTTACTGCGCACAATTCAAAATTGTTAATACCAAGTTTTTCCTTTGGGTACTTTATTAATGGTCATGAAAAAGCTGTTTTCTTCAGGTTATGTATTATGCAGGATATGGTAGAACTCATCAGTCTAATCTTAGACCACCTTGAATGTATTTTGATCACGGTCCAAAAAGATAAAAACAAAAGTTGAATAGTAAATTCTAGTTATTCAGGAGTATCGGGGAGCTTCAAATGATTCCTTCTGATTTTTTAATTTTCTTCATAATCACTTTTGAGATTGATTTTCAGCTGCTAATTCGGGAATCTCACGATAGCTGTTTCTCCATTAAAACACGATGCCCGATGATTTCATTTCCCTCCCGTCTAATGATTCTATCAATGGATGTGAGACCGAAGAACATAGCGAAGTTGATTCTCGTCCTAGCGAAGTTGATTCTCATTTGACTATTTTGGAGAATAAAGAGGACCAAATAACGGGATCTGATCAACACCTTTCCAATAGTGTGCAATATGTAGATGTGAATGTTGCACCTGAACCCACGGATGGAGTAAATGGGGATTCAGATATGGAAATTGAGGATTTGAATACCCTAGAACCTTATGGTAAGTCAACTTAATATGAAGTTTTTGCTAGTTCAACAATAGGCTCATATTTCATTTTTATCTGGCATCCCTGCAGAGTCTAAATATAAATTAGATTGCAACAACGTGCAGCCTGGCGAGTGTGATGGTCAACATGATGATAGCAATTTCACTGCCGGAGCAGAGCACTTGGTTGACAATCTGTCAATTACTCATGTCAATGTCCAACCGGTTGAAATTCCTGCAGCTACACATGACTTCCCTAGCTCCAATTCATTAGTGTTGGTAAAGGATGGACGCAATGCTGACAATGATAAGAGTTCTACTGTCAATCACAAGAAAGGTGGTCGTTGAATGTTTTGATTTTAGCTGCTTTTTATGATGTTATGATACTGAAACACAATTATCATCACTCAATGTCCTATCTATATCAGGGCATAAGCGAGCGCGACTTATGTTAGATGATGATCAAGCTTCATGTCGGCCTTCAGTACATATCACTTATCATTCCCTTACAAAGTTAGTCTGAGTAATCAATTAACAAAGAAACTACAGATGTATTTTCTTATAAGAAGTGCTTATAATCAAAACATTTTTAACTCCTTATTGAATCAGAAAAAAATCTCCATAATTTTAGTTCAGTCGTTTTGAGTACTATTTTTGAACTTTATGGTCTCGGCAGGGCAAGTTTGCAGAAACTTGAGGAACTTTTAAAGCAGTGGTCTGAATGGCATTCTCAGTGTGATTCCTCATCGCAAGTAAGAAGTTACTAGAAGAGGTTTGCTTTATTTTCTCTATTTATTTAATGAGTAAACACATTAATTTTAGTAAGTTGCTTGATCTATTTCTGGAAAAAAAAATTGAAATGCTTTTACGTCCTGGTATATGATAGTTTTGATAATTGGGGTATTTGGCAATACATCTGTTTTTCTGGTATATTTGTTGAATGCAACATTCATATTTTTCTGATGTCTATTGGCATTGATCATGGTAATTGAACCACTCGAAAAATGATTCTTTTGTCTTTTGATTAGTAGATTTGACTTTTCTTTCTTGCCTGACCGATATTGAAAGGTGAGTTAACAATTTGTCAACTATTTTCCCTTCAGAGTCAAGAATTGTTAGAAAGTGGCGAAGAGATCTTCTTTCCTGCTCTGCGTGTTGGCACAGAGAAGACATCAGCTGTGGTTAGTTTCTTTTTTCCTCTGATTTTTGTCAATTATTGGATAGTTTGTTGGCTGATGTTATATCATTTTCCTTTATGATCTTATGACGCGTCACAAATCAAAGATGTTATTCTTGTCCTGCTTCTTTATTTTATTTTTTCAGTTTTCTCCAATTTTTTCTGTATAAATTCTTCTCTCCATTCACATGCAGTCTTTCTGGATTGATGATCAAATGGAAATGCAACCGAAAGATTTCTTGGATGGCAGTCGCGTGCCTCTCTATGATCGTGGATATACATTGGGACTGAATTCAGCCGAAGTTTTGAGTGGCCTTGAGGGGTACTGCTCTTTTATTTTCTAGTAACAAAAGAAATGTTGCTGTAAGCAATATTGCTTGTCATGAATGTTTCCTCTATAACTAAAATATACTCTTAGAAAAAATTATAATTAAAATAGAACAATATCTTATCATGGTTTGAAATTTTATTCAAACTATTTACGTTCTTAGCAGATGGGCTTAATTATTTGATCAATATTTTTTATTTTTTATTTTGAACTGTTAAGTTTTGCATTCATTTTTAATGAATATTGACAGCTTAATTGTATATTTTTGGCTTTTACTTTACATTTATTTTTGCAGAGAAAGCTTAACCGTAACCATCATGAAGGCTTTGCTCCTTTCATCCCTCTAATTTTTATTCATATGTACTTTTCTTTAAGACGGTTTTCTTGTAATTTACTGCTTTGTTTCATGATATTAGGGACAAATGATTTATTGTATTATATCTTTTGCGATCTTTAACTTTGTAGAGGCCTGAAGATAATTGATGATGCCAGCCGCTGCTTCAACTGTGGCTCTTACAGTCACTCTATGAAGGATTGCCCGAAGCCTCGTGACAATGCTGCTGTGAACAGTGCTCGCAAACAACACAAGTCAAAACGAAATCTCAATGCTAGTTTGCGATATTTTCAGAGTTCTCAAGGAGGAAAGTATGATGATTTGAAGCCAGGAATGCTTAGTGCTGAAACAAGACAACTTTTGGGTCTCAGGGTAATTTAATAATTTTATTAAAAGAAAACCTGTACATCAATGTTTTTGATAATTTAATACCATGATAACCATTGGGCCCTGGTGTGGTATGATATACCTCATTAAAAAAATAAAACACTGCAAGCATTGTCATTTGGCGGTGTTGTAGGATAGTGCTATCAATTTTCCCAAAAGGTGCAACTAGTGGAACAGCCATACAATTCATAAGATCGATTGAGTGAATTGATAAAGGAAACTGTCTAAATAAGATCGGGAGATTGGATTGGTTTTTACAGTTACAACAATCTGAATATGCCTTGAGAATTTCACTTTGTTGTTAGTTTCAGATCTGGCGCTGTCATTTCATATTTTTACTTGGATATATTTGGCGTAAATTACCCATTACAATCATGTCTACGTTTCTCTAGCATGTGTTGCTTGATATGCTTGAAATAAATCGTTTTGACATTGGGAGTGTTTTCAACTTGGAAGTTAAAATGTAATACAGCTATATAAATAGGGAAAAAAATATTGTGACAATGAAAATGATGTAGCAAGTTTTGACATGATTGCTTCAATGCTTCTTCCTTTGTTTCTGGTAATAAGAACATATAATGCTGCATCACTAATCAACATTAGCTTTTCCTTGTCTTGCTAATATTCACACAACTTTGATAGGAGCTTGATCCACCGCCTTGGCTTAACAGAATGCGGGAACTGGGGTACCCACCTGGATACTTAGGTAAGTGAATAACTTGTATTTTTGTGTGTTTATTGTTGACTTGGACATCCCCCCTAATCTGCTTCTTTCTTCTTGTGCCGATTTGATGCTTTATTTTAGATACAATGGAAGAAATTGTATAATTAATTGTATGTTGTGGTACTTTCTCATTCCTTCAAGTCGTTTTCTCATTTCTTTCTCATTCCTTCGAGTCATTTTGTTATTTAGAACCCGAGGTTGGCATTCATTTGTGAAAGACTTTATTGTTTTCCCCCTTCCCAATCACGCTTCTTGCTACCTGTGGCTAGCTTATGCTTTATTTAGTAGATAAGATGGAAGAAAATCACTATCCACCTTCTCCATGGAATAGTGGCTTTGCATTCGAGTTTTATTTGTTTGAACTAAAAGAAAAGCCATGTTTTTATCAAGGTGTCGCTGATGAGCTGTCGAACATTACAATCTTTGCGGATGAGATTGAGGATGAACGGGAGGATGGGGAAATTAATGACACCAATCAACAAGAACCATCAAGTGAAAAAGCGAGGAAAGAAATGACAGTAGAATTTCCTGGGATTAATGCACCAATTCCAGAAAATGGGGACGAAAGAGCTTGGGCAGACAGTCCTTCAATCTTCGAATCCTCAAATCAATCAAACCGTAGATCAAGCCATCATTTGGATCCAGTAGAACGCCCACGTCATCATGATGAACGGTGGCCAAGTGATCATCAATACAAGGATCATCCAAGCAAGGTCACCCCTTCTTATTCGTCAAGATATGAAAGCTATGATTATTATTCCAACTCCCACAGTCCGAGAGGTCACGGGTCAATGCCTAGGAGCCTTCCTTTTGGGAGATCCTATTCGGAAAGAGGTAGGCAAAAAAAACCTTTGTTATAAAAAAGAGGAATGTTAAATTTATTTTTAAATTTTATATTTGTCCTTGTATAATGTAATGTATTTATCGGCACTGATGACAGGATATGGCGCCGGAAGATCGGAAAACTGGACAAGTCGAAGCGGAAATGAGTACGATGTGGATCACTACTCGTCTCAAAGTTGGGATAGACATAGGAAGTATAGATGGTAAATTAGACTTGTTGGATTTGTAAGAATGATTATGGAGATGCGTAGATTATGTTAGCATTTTGGTTGTTATCACTCTCTCTCTCTCTCTCTCTCTCTACCAATTGACTATTTTCATGGTTCCTGCGTCATCGATGTATGAAAAATATATGCAAGTGGCAATAGACATGACAAAAAAGTCGATCAAGGCAAGCTGAGTAAGAAGTATTTCGGCTCATTGAGTTTAATGAATTAAACGAGCTTAACGAGTCTATTGAACCTAACAAACTGAGCTTAACGAGTCAAACTTAATGAGTCAGTTTAGAAAAATTTTAATCTAAATTGGCTAACGAGTCACGAGTTAAACGAGTCGAACGTTTTAACTTATATTAATATCAGATTTTTAAAATTTTTTATTAAAACTATATTAAGTATTAATAATTATATGTCAATGATATTTAATTATTTAATTTAAAAAATAGTTATGTTAAGGTATATAAAATTGAACGTATTAATAAAAAAAAATTATTTGAGACTATCTAGAGATGAAAAACGAGTCGGCTGAATTGAGCCAGAAGTAGTCTAACTCACCGAATCTAACGAGTTGAGCTTACCGAGTTTAATGAACCAGCCTGAAAAAATTTCAATTCAAGCCGGCTCGCGAGCCACTAGTTGAACGAGTCGAGCTGGCTCAACGAGCCTTAACGTGCTGAGCCTAACGAACTGAGCGTATATAAATATTTTCAACTTATATTAATATGATATAAATTTTTTTAAAATTTTCATTTAAAATTGTAATAAATATAAAAATTATATGCTAACGATATTTACTCATTTAGTTTAAAAATTAGTTATGTTAAGCGGTATATAAAATTAAATGTATTAATAAAAAAATTATTTGAGACTATCCAATAAAAGATATCACATATATATCATTAAAAATATTTTGATCGAGGGACCTCATCATATTTGGACTTACACAATCTTCTGACAGTCTTCTTACAACTACTCTGGCTCATCGATTTTAGGATGGGGCGATCAGTATTACCAAGGAGAGGAAGATAGAGGCATGACCAAAAGCATTTCAGCTTCTTCTGCGACAGGACAGGAGCACCAAAAAAAGGTTCTCCGCGATCTCAACTCACTGATTTCAGGATCCACCGTCCTTACAGATGATGTCGTCAATGAAGTTGTCACTAACACCGAGTGGTTCTTCTTGGTTTCGATGACCCAGTCCTTTGTCAACGACAGTGGGTTGCCCGGTCAGGCCCGATTCAATTCATAGCCGATGTGTATTTATGTGTCGGACCGACTCACAGCGTTTACTAACCAACGCCCTCGACAAGGTCAAACCTTCGGGTTACAAATGATGATATGTATACCTTCTGCTAATGAAGTAGTTGAATTAAGGTCAACGGAGCCTCGATTAAGTAATCATATAATTAAAGAAGTATGGTTAAGTGGAGCTCAAAAATAGTTCTCTTATCATAATTTAATTATTATAGGCACTTAAATTTATTGTGAAATCAATTAGGGTTTAGGAAGATTAAGTCTTATTTGCTCAAAATTCTTTGTAATCTCTAGTTTAAACACAACAAAATCTGCTAAAGAAATATAAGATTGGAGTTTCAAATTATGATTATTATTATAAATTTGGCATGGAAGAACAAGAATTAGGGTTTGTTCTTGACGAGGTGAAATGCACGTCTAGAAGATAGAGGTTGGACCGTTGAAGACATGATCATCCACTGATGTTCACTGCCGAAGCTTGTCTATTAGGGCAAACACCACTATTCTTTTTTAACCCTGTGTTTTACTCTCTCTCTAGACTAGTCTGTGCTCCACTCTATCCCCCTGAAACCCCTTTCTCTCTCCTCCTCCTCCTCCTCCTCCTCTCTCTCTCTACAGATTTTAACGCTCAATTTGCTTCCCCTTTTAGGTTTGGAGAAAAATCCCATGATCTAATCTAATAATTCCCTCGAGCTTTTCGTGATTTTTGTTTTGTTTTGTTTTTCTGAAAGTTCTCTTTCCTACTTCATAGTTGAAGGCTCCCTATCTTCTCGGCTCTGTGCGACTCGTCTCATACTCTCCCCGAGAAGGCCTCCTCCCTCCATTTGACCTAGACTCTCGTTGATACCTCCAGGAAGAAGGTTCGAAAGCCCTACACCATTACCAAGTCCTTGGACTGAAGAAAAGCACAATAAGTTTCTCGAAGCTCTTCAACTTTCAATTCTCCTTTTCACCGACTTTTTTTCCCAATCGTTTCACGGATTGTTTTCCTTCTTTCCGAGTTGCTAGTCGGGCGGAGTAGAGTGGGGAAGGGGGGGTTTGGGCGGGTGGCTTGGGAGCCTGGTCTGCCAAGCCAATGAGCTGACACGTTAGCCGCCTCGTCTGGGGACCGCTTAGCTCGGTCCCTAGTGCTCTCGCAAGCTCAATCCATAGGTTTGGCTCGGCCAACCTTATGGGACCGAACCTGACTCAACTCGCTACTATAGCGACCCGGGTTAAGCCCGACCCGCTATTATAGTGAGCTAACCCACTCGTTAAATATCTCTAAAACTATCCAATAAAAACTATCACATAAATGTCATTAAAAATATTTTAACATATAAAAAGAAATTATAATTTGAAAAAAATTACATATTAAAAAAAAAATTACTTCAAATTACAAAAGAAATTCAGTAAAAAGAATCTCTATCTTCAATATTTAATTGCGTAAACTCTTCAAGAATTTCATCATCTCGTTGTTGATTTCTCGTTTTGGCGTCGGGCCAATATTTTGATACAAATGAACGCCTCTACAAGGTATGATGCAAATCTTCCTTTTCGTTCATCATAAACATGTCCACCTGCATTAAAAGCAGATTTCAATGCTATAGTAGAAACAAGAGGTGTTAGTAGATCACGTGTAATTATAAAAAGAATATGATATGTGATAGAAAGTCTTTTCCACCCATCTAAAATTTTAAATTTCTCGTCTCGAGAAAATGGTTAACGAATTTTAAAATAACTATTGAGTTCATTTGTAGAAGAAGTAGAATAATTTTCATTTTGTAATTTACTCCATATATCGTCAATATTATATTATTGACTAAAACTACTTCCAGCACCACTACCACCATTATTACTAGGATAACTCTTTATATGTGGATGTCGTGAATAATAACAATTAACATTTGAATATGTTGTTTCATAATAAGCATATAAATTTCAAATTTTAAATTTCTCGTCTTGAGAAAATTGATAACGAGTTTTAAAATAAATATTGAGTTCATTTGTAGAAGAAGTAGAATAATTTTCATTTTGTAATTCACTTCATATATCATCAATATTATATTATTGACTAAGACTATCTTCAGCACTACTACTAGGATAACTCTCGGTATGTAGATGTCGTGAATAATAACGATTAACATTTGAATATTTTGTTTCATAAGAAGTATATAAAATTTGTTATGTCATCACTAATAATTAAATGTGTAATATATAAATTTGTAGAAATCCTATTAATTATAAGACATACTCTTTTTAAATTAAATCTTGAATCTATGATATATGCATAACTAAAAATAAGTAGAATATTATGCTAATATTTTTTAAATTTTGTTTTTATTTTATTAAGAATATTACTAAATTTATCTACTTGTTCATATTTTGTAAAATTAGAAGTTAATTCTACAAAAATATAAAGAATAATATTAGAAGTGAGATAATAAATTTCAAAACATTAATTTGTAACATCATAAAAAAGTTTTAAAAAATCAAGAAAAATATTAGCAATATTGCAACTAGATTTGTCAAGATTAATATTTTCCGTCTTATCATTAATAAAAAAGACAAATAACTTACCAATATGACCTAACATTTTGCAATATTAAATAAGTTGAATTCCACCTATTATCTACGTCGATTTTTAATTTTCTTGGTTTAACTTGGACTGCTCTACAAAAATCTTTATATTCTTGTTGCTCAAATCAAACCCAATAATATAAGAAATTGCGGATTTAATTACTTCAATATGACGTGAAGTATATAACATATCATCTTTAACAACCAAATTTAAAATATGACACACACATCTTATGTGAAAAAGAGAATCACGAGTAACATCTAATTGTAAAAAATCTTTAAATTAAGAAATAACAACATCATTAGCACTATCATTATCAAGAGTTATGTTAAAAATTCTATTTTTAATAGAATATTCTTATAATATTATCATTATAAATATACAGATGGTGGTGCCAGAATGAGTACATTTAGAATTACGAAATCCTAAAATTCTTTTATTTAATTGCTAAACTTCATTAATAAAATAAGATATTATAATTATATAATCAATAACATTACATGTACTCCATAAATCAGAAGTAATGCAAATAGACATTGTAGGAGCATTTGAAAAAAATGTAATTAATTTATTTTTCATATCTACAAACATTTTAAGAATATATCTTCTCGTAGTACTTCTAGGAACACGTTTAAAACTTGAAGTAACATATTCTTTTATAAACTTTTCAAATACTTCACTATTAGTGAATGATAAAAGCAACTCGGATTGTGCTACAAGTTGTGTTATTTTTTCTCTCATTCTATTTTGTAAATACGTGGAAATGTCACTATCAATAAGATTTAATTGAGATTGTATTGAATTTCGTGTTTCTTCATTTAAGTGATATTTTAAAAAATGTCTACCAATTGTGCTAGTAGAGCTACCAGAAGTATGGACATAATTTTCAATATTTACATTGAGCTCTAGTTTCTATTTTGCCTGCAATTTTAACATCTTTTAAATCAAAATATTTCCATACATCCGAAGTTTTATGTTTTCTTTTTCTAGGTGAAGTGCATGCTTGTGCACATGATTGTCCCACATAAAATGAAGGAATTAATTCTCTAATTTTTTATATGTCATCATTATCATCAATAATATAATTGTGAGGATCTGTAATAAATAAAATTAAATTTTTAATAATAAATTGATACCGCAAAAGCAATGTCCAACAAAAATTAGTAGGTGATGTGAATTGATTAACTCTACGTATACGAAACTTTCAAAAAAATTAATATAAAAAATTTAATTAGTAAAATTACAATTAAAAATTATGTAAAAAAAACTAAAATATATCTTATCGAACAAGAAAAGAGTGAATTATAAGAAGAGAGAAATTGATTAAGAGCGTTAATTGAAGAATGAATTTAACATATTGAAGAAGATTTAGTGAAAAAAAATGAAGAGAAAGAAGAGTATTTATAGAGGAGGGGTGCTGACCATTGCTTGTTGCAACTTGCAAGCAACTGCCAATTTGACCGTTGGTCGTTGCTTCATGCTTGACAGTGCAAGCTTGCAGCAAGAGGGAAAGGGACACCTCAGCACTCAGCAGGGGGCAAGTTGGCAACAGTCAAGTTAATTGTTCAGCAACAGCCAACAAAAGGGGGTGGTGCCAGCTCAGCATGGTGAAAATCCTCTCTTTTGAGTCTTTTGACTCTTTTCTTCTTGCGCCCTGGAGAATTGAGAAGAGAGAGTGAACACTTCACAGGAGAGAAAAGGAGAAAGGTAGGCGATCGATCGGACATCGATCTCGCTGATTTTGGTCTTAAAATGTTTCTCTCGCTATGCTCAGCAACTCTTGTGAAGGAAGTTTTTTGCGATAAGTCGATTTTGTTTTCTAATTTCTCCTCTAAACATTAGGATTTTTGGGGCGTTTTCGTTTTTAGTCTAAAAATTTCATTCAACTCGAGATTTTGGTCTCAAAATGTTTCTCTCATTATGCTAAACAACTCTTGTGAAGAAAGTTTTTGCTATAAGTCGATTTTGCTTTCTAATTTCTCCTCTAAACGTTATGGTTTTTGGAGCGTTTTTGTTTTTCGCCTAAAAATTCTATTCAACTTGGGATTTTCGTATGTTTGAGTTGGAAATGTTGTTTAGAACGTTTTGCAGGTGAATATCAAGGGAGAGAGTGGCAGAAACGGTGGGAAATCGCCGACAAAATCGTTACGATTTTTGGGGTATTTTCATTTCGCTGATCAACACTGGGGATAGGCACTGGGCAGCACAACAGTGGAGCCTGCCCTGTTGGCCAGCTTTTTTGGGATCGTCTGGCCCGATCTTTGGTGGGCTCACGAGCCCAGCCCCTTGGGCTCAAGTCAGCCTGCATCATGGGATTGAGTTAGGATCAGCTCGCTACTGTAACGAGCCGAGCGGCGAACTGAGTTTGGCTCGACTCGTTACTGTAAAGGCCCGAGCAGGCGAGCGGGGTAGTTCGTTAAACAACTCTAGGTGGCAATACATAATTGGGTGGTCATTTAATTATGCTTGGGTTTTGATTAAATGGATTTTATTTTCTAATTTATGCATTTATGACTTTACGAAAGAACTCTTGTGGGGACCTTATTTGGGTTATGACATTTGACACAACCCAAACCAAACATTTAACATATATTGGTTGGGTTGATGGAAGAGATTTAAACGTCCAATTACAAATTTTAAACTATAATTTAAACTCAATTTGTTTGAGATTCAGTTATTTGATAGATGAGAAATTTTAAAAGATTGTTATCATCTAAATACTTTATTGTAAAATAAAGTCAGTGATATGATCCCCAAAAATTACTCCTTTTTAAATAAATACTTTATCCCTAATTCTTTTCGAATTCCTGTTTATCGGCGCCCGTTGCTCGCGCCTCGCGTCATATCACCTGAACGCATACACTCCCAACACTCGAAACTC
The DNA here is from genome assembly GCA_022433055.1 of Begonia peltatifolia. Taxonomy (NCBI): domain Eukaryota; kingdom Viridiplantae; phylum Streptophyta; class Magnoliopsida; order Cucurbitales; family Begoniaceae; genus Begonia; species Begonia peltatifolia. The sequence continues at coordinate 8,998,988 of CM039527.1, forward strand.
CGCACACTGGTTTTCCAACTCTCTAAGGACTAAGGCCCCTCGCTTCTCACTCGGCAGTCGAAGTCGCGGAGGTGCCTCTAGTCTCAGTGTAGAGTGATCAGTCTGCTCTACGATCGGCATTGTCAGTCTTCTCTCTCGGCGGATTGAGTACGTGTCCTCTGTTCGGTGCGCTTTTTTTTTTTACGTTTCTTTCTCTAGTAAATCAATTTTCTTTTCTTTTCTTTTCTTTTCAATGTTTGGTAAGTTTGTTGTTTCTGTGGTTGTCAAATTTAACATATAGAAACTACTGACATCGTGATTGTATTTTCTATTTGATTATGTTCTCTTTACATCCTAATATTAATAATTCGCAGAGTGCAAAAGTCTTCATGGAATTATAAAGATGCAAATGCAGTCTCGAAGAAATCCATGTTGTCAAAGGGTCGGCCTAATTCAAAACCTTTCCACTCCAAATCTTCCAAATTTATTTCAGGAGGGAAGGAATGGCTGTGGACCAAGGGCTTTACCAGAGTGGCATAATTCTCCCAGAGTTCAAAGAATTCGCGAGTTGATTAGATATAGAATGTAAGTTCTTGAGTTTACGCCAAAACACTTGTTAAATAATGAAATCACAATCTCTTTTTTATGGCTCTTAAATACTCTTCTGTAACGTGCAGTATTATCACTCTCTTGAGCAAAAACTATAATGCTCCGAGCCAGCTTTTAATTTATCTTGAAAATCTTCTGTTGAACGAGGCTGTTTCTGAGGTTTGTGTTTCCCCCCCTTAAGAACGTTTGAATAAATGGGATATACATGTTTGTTGATTGATCAGCTTAATTATTATTCTACATTTTCTGTTAAATAGAAAAGGGGGAAGATTTTTGTTGCCCAGCAAAGATGGAGACCTTTTTTTTTCCTTTTTGTATTTACTATTTGCATATTTGACAACTGATGTCTGCATTCATGTTGAAAAAATGTTTTGCAGGCTGAATTCCTGAATCTGAAAACTCTTAATGATCGGCTACAAAATATTTTCCGGCTCATCCTGAACGATCAGATTGCACCCAAAGATTTACAATCTTTTCCATACGATGCACGAATGCCGGCACCAATAGTTGATTTGTCCAATGATCATGTCAACTCAACAGGAAATGGCTTGAATTATTCTTGTTATGGAGCTAGATCTTACTCTACTGAGCATGGCACATTTTCGAACTATATCAATCAGTTTGATGGCAATGGGCGTCAGGAATCTTTTTCTCACAAGATAAAACGTAATAGCAAAAACTGCTTTCCTGCCTTTTCGGAAAATTTGGACATCTTAGATTTACATGCACAATTTTTTTTTTCATATGCACACAAATAATTACTGTCTGACTGTGAACAAATTTTAATATTGCAGGTAGACCTGATAACTGTTTTTCCAATTCCATAAACTGCGACTTGAGTTCTGGATGTTTGGATGACATTTTCATGCCTCTAAAACGTCCAAAGTTGGAGATGTCATTATTTTCATGTCCACGTGCGGTTCAGCCGTCTACTTTTCAAAGATCCCCCGAGTTGCGTCAGCAGCATAATTCACTTGTTATTTTGAATGAGGAGGTTTCTGTATTTGATACAAAAGCATCTGCCGATTTCACACAAGTTTCAAAGGGAACACATGATTTTGGGAACAATCGTTCAGATAATTGTATAAGCATGAATGAGAAGATTACACAAGTTCAATCTGAGAAATTTATCATTGATAAGGATGCTGAACAGATAGCATACCCTAGAAGATTTTGGAAGACTTGGGAAAATGTTGAAAAATGGTCAGGCATGGAGATGGAAAGTCCGGTCAACACTGAGTTAAGGTTGGGCATGAAAGAAAATTTGAACAATTATATTTTTCTGAAAGGTTGGACTGGAAAAGAACAAAATTCTGATAGTATGTCAGTTCCTTCCAAGGAATTCATCATTGATAATGACCCGCTGAAGATAGAATGCCCTATAGAGACTACCAAGACTTGGGAAAATGTTGACGAAGGTTATATCTATTTTGATTCCTCAAAGTTTGACTTTACAAATGTAGGTATGGATGTAGAATATGTGGCAGAAACAGAGTTCAACATGGGAATGCTAGAAAGTTTGAATAATTGCACTGATCTGGAAACTGATCATGGAAAGGAACATAATTCTGAAACTATGCAAGTTCCTCCTGAGGCTGTCATCATTGATAAGGACCCACAGATGATAGGGTACTCTACAAGCACTTGCAAGACATGGGAAAATATAGAAGATCCAATCAGAAATGAGTTAAACTTGGGAAGTTTAAACAATTCTGTTGCTGTGGAAGCTGATCATGGAAAAGGACAAGCTTCCTTTTATTTAATTAGAGAAAAGGAACAAAATTATGAAACTATTCCAGTTCCTCCTGAGGCTGTCATCATTGATAAGGATCCACAGAAGATAGGGTACACTTCTACAAGCACTTGCAAGACTTGGGAAAATAAAGAAAACTATTCTCTCTGTTCTGTTTCCACAAATGTTGCCTGTAAAGATGAAGGCATGGATGTGGAAGATCCCATCAGAAATGAGTCGGAGAGGGAAAAGTTCAACAATTGTACTGCTCTGGAAGCTGATCATGAAAAGGAACATAATTATGGGACTATGCCAACGCCTTCTAAGAAATCAATCATTGATGAGGACTCACAGAAAATCATGTGCTCTACAATCTTGTGTAAGACTTGGGCAAATATGAAGAAAGGTTCTATCTGCAATGATTCTTCACGCGATACCTCTTCCAATGAAAGCACAGAGGTGAAAGATGAGGTCAAAAATGCGTTGCATGAAGATTTGAACAAGTATAGAGTCTCAAAAGTTGATCAGGATGAGACACAAAATTTAGAAAAAATAAAAATGTCGGGTGTATCCTTAGCAGAGTTCTTTACGGAAGATGAAGTTAGAAGGCACATCTCGAGTCTGAAGCAGTCGGATTCTCTGGTGAGTTAGCCCTATTGCTAATTATTACTACTTTATGAAGTAATACAGATTCATAGAATTTCTCTTGTTTTGCCTCATTATTAAAGAAAAAGGTTGATGTTTTGTTATTACACACAGACAGTAGTTCAACTTACAAAATGCCATATAGGAACTTGAAGGACAGAAAGTTTATCATTTATTGTAAAAATCTTTGTTATTTCATCAATAGTAGCTTGCACGGTGAAACAACTTTCTTGAGCATAACATATCCGTTAGAAGGATAGAAGAAATAGAAGAATTCATTTTTTTTATTTAATCACAATTTGGACCTTTCGAACTATTGGACAGCATGATCCTTCCTTGAAATATGAACTATACTCAAGATTTTGAGTAAAGGCACGAGGACATGAGAAGCTACTAAAAAAAGCGGCTTAATGATAAAACTCTTACCTCATTTGTCCAATATAAGCCACTTTTTCTTGTAGCTTCTCGTGTCTTGGTGCCTTTACTCAAAATTTGTTCTTTATCCTTCCATGTCATGTGAACTTGTTAGAAAATTTTTTAGCAACAGTCTAGATTCGGGTTTTATCTGCTAATTTTCATCTGCCTTAGTGTCATGAATTTTTCTCCATTCTCATTGAAACAGAGTGAACGGGAAAACACAGGAGATATTCATTTGAACGGGTGCAATTTGTGTTCGATTGATAAGCTTTACTTCGCTCCAGTGCCATTATATTGCTCTAATTGTGCTAGTCGAATCAAGCACCAAGGACATTATTTTTCCACGACAGAGGAAAACAATTTGCAGTATTATCTTTGTCTCCCATGCCATAAGCTAGCTGTACGGAAGAAAGGCAATTTTCCTAAAATGACTGTGGAGGCAAAAAACATGTGTAAGAACAAGAACGATGAGGAGACTGAGGAATCAGTGAGTATTCTTTTCTTGTTTGATTTAGAATTAGGAAAATTGCGTAGTCGCTTGCTGACTGTTGTGCGCCTGCAGTGGGTTCAATGTGATAAATGCAAAAGATGGCAACACCAGATATGTGCTCTTTATAATCACAACAAAGATTTGGAAGGGAAAGCTGGGTATACATGTCCCAAATGCCTACTAAAAGATATTCAACACCGTGAGCGGAGGGAACTCAAGTCTCGTCTGGTTGCGAAAGATTTGCCAACTACCATGCTCAGTAATCACATAGAAAATAGATTGTTTTGCCGCCTCAAGAAAGAGAGGAAACTGCGAGCACGGATGGCGGGGAAGAGAATTGATGAGGTATGCCACCTGATCCTATTGTGTAATATATGCGAAGAGATAGACTTTTTATGATAGCAATGATGTAACGTGATTATTTAATTGACAGAAAGACCGTAAATGAAGGAAAAACCATTCCAGAAAAATAAATGGTGTTTTATTAACCAAATGTTTTTTATAGTGTGAAAGAATAAGACATCAAATTTTTACGTCTTCTTGAAGAATACAACTCTTGTTAATTATCAAATAATGTCATCTTTACTGCCAAGTTATCTAATTGAAGAAAACAGATTGCGTGTTCTAGTTTAGTTACCCACTGAAATTTCTTATAAAAAGAGAAGGAAAACACCCTCTCGAGGTTTACACTCTATTGTCATTGTTTATAACTGTTTTTGGATTATTTTCTAATGATTTTAGATTCAAGGAGTAGAAGGTCTGGCGGTCAGAGTGGTGTCGTCTGTTGAAAAGCAATTAAAAGTGAAGAAGAATTTTGGGGACATTTTTAGGAAACAGAATTACCCCGCTGAGTTTCCATACAGATCAAAGGTGAGAGCACTTTAAATATTAAGCTGCATCTTTCATAGCATAAACACATTTGTTGATGTGTTTCTGAATCAGTGCCATTAATTATTTCAGGTGATTGTTGTGTTCCAAAATATTGAAGGAGTAGATGTGTGTCTTTTCGCCATGTACATTCAGGAGTTTGGCTTAGAATGTGGGCCACAAAATCGTCGCTGCGTTTATATATCATATCTAGACTCTGTCAAGTACTTTACTCCAGATACAGAGTCTGGTAATGGAGAAGCACTTCGGAGCTTTGTTTATCACGAAGTAATGGTATGTTTACCCATTTCAAGCCATTGAGATGGTCTAGGTTAAGTGTCTTTGAATACAATGCAATAAATAAAGGTAATCTTAATTCTCTCTTGCTTATTGTTGTCACAATCAGATAGCGTCCCTGGAGTTTTTTAAGAAACGAGGTTTTGCATCCTGCTATCTATGGGCTTGTCCGCCGCCTAAGGGAGAAGATTATATATTTTACTGCCATCCAAAGAATCAGAAGACACCTAAGTCTGATAAGCTTAGGAAATGGTCTCTCTCTCTCTCTCTCTCTCTATCTCTTCTTTTTTAATTTAATTATTAGAAGTAGTTTCTCTTTTTCACTGGTTTAGGTTTTCACTTGACAGGTATCGATTGATGCTGAGAAAAGCAGCCAAAGAAGGGATTGTAGTCAATGTTACTAATTTATACGACCATTTCTTTGTTACTTCTGAAGTAAGTAACTTGAAGGTGACAGCAACTCGGTTGCCATACTTCGAAGGGGATTATTGGACTACTGCTGCTGAACATATAATTAAAAGCTTAGAGGAAGACAAGGATGGAGGTTCCAATATAAAAGGGAACAAACAAGTAACAAAGAGAACACTGAGAGCAATGGGACATAAAAAGCCTTCTAATTGCTCCATTGATGATATTCTACTGATGCAGAAAGTGAGTTCTTAACCTAAACTTCTAGTTTATTTAAATATATTAGTTGATCAGCTTTATTGGTAGAGGGCATATCAGTAAGATTACCTATCACCTGAAATCGATGTTTGCTAGGTGATATCTTTTAAACTTTAATGTTTAAAATAATATTGTTCTTCTAATTGTCATTAGACCTGATGGCTCCTTTTTTCCATATACATGTGTAGTTAAGGGTCGGATTATTGGAGAAAATCTGGAAAGTATTCAATAGTTTTTCTATCCAAAAAGCTCTAAAGTTTTCAGACAATGCTGGGTTGGCTTTATTTTTTGCTGTCAGAAATTTTATTTTTTTGCCAATTGTGTATATGAATGATCCTTAATGCTGTTGATTTAGAACAATTTATTGTGCTTTATTTCCTTTATTAAAAACATTTCGAGAGCAAAATAATGAACGTGATTAACCTTGTGAATTACTGAATTTATAATTCTGTCAACCATATAATGGAGACGCAAGAGTGAATAATCACTCTTTCAAGTTTGCAGCTTTTCGTTGTTTATTTTTAATTCCTTGATCTCTCACCCTTAACAGCTAGGGGAAAACATTTTGTCGTCAAAGGAGGATTTCATGATTGTTCATCTTCAGTTTTTCTGCATACGCTGTGATGAAGCGATTCTGTCTGGGAAGCGATGGTTTTGCAGCATGTGTCCAAATTTCCAGCTATGTGAAAGGTATCCTTTTTGGTTCCTTTTCTCGTTTTATTTATGTTGCTTTGAAAAATTAAGTTGTTCTCAAGCTTTTGTACTTTCGAGTTGGTCAACAGATTTGTTTGCGCCAATTTGTGCAAAAATTCATTTACTTTTGTAGCTTTTTGTGCGGAGAATGAGCATTCTGTCATTATTTAATAAGTTGATTTATATTTACTTGGTTAACTGATTGCATTGTAGATGCCATAGCACTACTGGGCAAAGCCGCAACAGCTTGGACACCCATACGTCAATCAATATGGAGACGCACATGCTGTCTCAAGTAATCTATATCCCACAATTACTTCTTTTCTCTATGTTAGAAAAAAAAAAAATTACTTCTTTTCTCTGTATGGATTTCCCTTGATTTCAAATCATTGATCAAATAGTGTGTTTTAGGTGGAGGTCGACATCCCGTTTATTAAAGCTGACGAGGATGTCATGGAGAATAGTTTATTTGAGGATCGACAATATTTTTTGGATTTTTGCCAAAATAAACGATACCAGTTTGACACACTACGGCGTGCCAAGTATTCCTCCATGATGATCCTGAATGACCTCCACAAGCAAAACTCGGCAACTGTGGGCAAAGCCAGTGGTTTGGTTGGTAACCTTTTCTCTTTTATCTTAGCCCTCAATTCTTATAGAAATTAGTAGGGGGATATTTCTGTCTCAAAAAGGGTCTTGGAAGCTATTTGGCTTTTTTATTTTTGTTGTAAGCATTTTGAATTAAATAAATTGATCTCAGTTACAACTTCTCCAAGTGGCCCAACATCTGTCAGAGTGCATTAAAAGGAGGGACCCTGGCCGATGCAGTACTCCACACTGCGTGCAAATGAAAAAGATGTTTCAGCACTGGTCAATTTGCACAACTCATGCTGGCGGGGGTTGCAGTGTATGTAAAAAGGCTACGAATTTACTCATAGCGCACTCCCGGAGATGTCAGAATTCAGAATGTGGCATACCTCGCTGCAAGTGAGTAGATATTTTCATATTCAAGAATCACATTCTGCTTTTTGTCTATCAAATAAACTCGTAGTTAACTTACGTCAAGTTTTATCAATTTTTCAGGGATCTGAAAAAGCAGCATAATCCTAATTCCCACTCGAAGCTGACGCCAAAAGATGGCACAGCCGTACATTCACACTAATGGACAGCCTTCAAAAGAGGATAATAGGGAGCGGTTGGTGGTCCAATGACAATTGTAGAGGAAAATCTGGATCATCAACAAAACAGCATCCGAATAATGTATAGATTCTTACCCCCATTGTTTGGTCAGGTGAATACTTCAGAAGAGAAGGATAGTATTATAGTAAAGTTAAAAGAACGTACTGTCATTGAATAAGATGTAATTGAGTTACTGAACATATCAAAATAAAGTAGATAAATTCAATTCTTTATATTTGAGAGTTGATTCTTTTCCCAGATTGGGATTCTGCCATTCCAAATGTAGAGCACATACTTCACATTTCTGCCCCTAGTGGAAATTTTGTTTAACTTTATCAGAATTGATCGTGTTTATAGATAATTTGGCTTGTGTGAGATAGTTGTGTTGATTTTGTGAGTTGGTGGGATAGAATTGCAAGTCTATAGATTTCATGAATTAGTAGTGAGTCGTGAGATAAATATAAGTTGTTGAAGTGGGCGTCTACTTTTAATGTATTTCCGGTACAGGTTTCATCGGATTTCTTTAAATTCCTTTGGAAAGCCTGCACAAAAATACTAATGTCTATCGATTCTTTGATTTGAGATGTTAGTTTGATATTTACATCCAAATTTTTCAGCCAGGGTGCTGCAATTTTGGACTTTAATTCTGAAAAAGACGTAGAAGGCTTTAATACATTTAAAAAAAAAAAAAAAAGATGAACCAAGTGTTTTAAAACCTTGCTCTCAAAAACGGGATAGTATATAAACGTAGACCATTCATTAATTTAATTTGCAGAAGAAAACTACCATTCAGCTTTACCTTAGTGCAATCTGCAAAATTCCAAGCATAAAACTTAGAAGTTACAATCTTTGTGTAAGTACTACCATTGAGTATTGCTACGAGCACCTATAAATAAAATGCAATTTTTATAAAAAAAATTGCGCATTTGAAATTAATTTATTGGCAGAAGCCAAATTGATATTGCAGAATCAACTGCAAATCAAATATCATAGATGAAGATGAACCACACAAAATACAGACGATTTTCTCTTCAATGTTTGGCAAAAAATAACTCATGATTTGATAAGCACTCTTTGAGAGAGATAGAGAGGGGTTCAAACAAATCAATTTAGAAACAAATACAAGCACTTTGATACAAACAATTTCGATTATAAAAACCGTCTTAAGTCAAGCAACTAGGAACTAGAAGCTACTGAAACAGCATAATATCTAGAGACTCACTAAAATCCCAAAAACAAAAAATTCAGAAGCCCCCAATAATCTGACTCCTACAAGGTAAGCAGAGGGAAGAAGCCAAATCCCCTCTTTATGGAAATACTCCATGCTTCTTCTAACTACATTTGAATTGTAGATACATAACTAAAGGCTCCTACCAATATGTCCAATTGGGAAAGGCAGTTAGACAATTCATACCCTTATGTTGTAAAAAAGGTCCAAAGCTTCTTTCCTATTGAAACTTCGCCTGGATTTAGGTCGGACTCTTCATCTTCGTCTTCAGTCTCAGCCACATCTTCCTCTCGAGACTCACTTTCGAATTCATCTCCATCACCAGACTCTCCTGCCCCTTCTTTGGTCCCATTCACCTCTTCGCTCAGGGCCAGATTATCATTTTTTGACATACCACCTTTCTTCTCTTGAGAGTTTGCGGCTGTCACACACTGCATAAGCGGACACATCACCTCCTTAGAATGACAATCCACATTTTCTTCTTTTTTTTTTTTTTTATATGAAGCATGTTGTGAATCAATGACAGAACAATTTATAAATAAAAAACAACAAAAAACTTGCAAACACAAGTACAATTGTGAAACAAAGAAAATATGTCAGTATAAGACATTTAAATACGAAGGGATGCAGAGAAAATTGACCGCAGCAATAATAATTCTATCTACCAACGGTTTGTCATTCATGCACTCAATAATTATTCTACCGACCAACAGTTTGTCATTCATCAAATGCATTTTAAGTAATCGCAACTCACCCGCACAAAATGTGTGCTTCCACCATTGTCACTCGCAGCTCCAAGTGAAGTTGCAGGAACAACCTTTGAGTAATGAATTTCTTCCTCCACATTCTTAATGCCCTCGACTTCTTCATTACCTTTTCTAAACTTGGTAGAATCCCGAGTAGTAGCAGCTCCACTGGCAGGAAATAAAATTAATCAATTCATTTTCTAAGCGCATTATGTAAGTTTAAACAGAAAAAATAAACAATCTGGACATCAAATCAGTGATATGTTGCATTAACACCAACCTCTTTTTTCAAACATAATAATACCGTATCCAGGAAAAGCATTACAGATTAGAGCCAAAACCCATGTGAACCGACTAGAAACTCTTTTAGTAGGAAAAAAACACCAATGTCAACATTTAGCATGGTTTACAATCTTAAAAATGCTCATTTACCAATTTTTTTAATGTTCGACATATAAATATAATTACTTCAAATTTGTTTATGACTACTTACTTTCGTTGACGAAGATTATATCGCCCTTTGCCTGGATTCTGAACATCTGGAACAACTTTTTGTTGTCTCTTCCGTCGCTGGCCAATGACATAATCGGAGCGTCCCTCGCTGTCCTCGCCATGATTTTCACTTGCTACATTTGATGAGTATGAACGGGTTCGCTTTCTTACATTATTTGATTTTTTATCCACTAGACTAGACTCATTCCTACTTTCAGCATTTATCTGGCTACTACTTTCACCATTTCCAAGTATAGCCTGAGCTTCTTCAACAACCGCTTTAACAGACCGTGTTCTACTGACTAGCTTCCCTTTTCTCCGAGATTTTCGCTGAATTTTCCTCAACTGAGAAGGCTGTGGTTCCTCTGGCACCTCACTATTGATATTGCTTTGATTATCAGCAGATGGATCACTTGCTTCAAGCTCCCTGGTGCTGTAATCAGACTGCGCCCTCTGGACATCAACAGAATCACTAACAACCGCAAAAGAAAGCTCTGTTTCATTCTCTACAGTACAGACTTTATCAAATTGTTCTGGCCTAATATTTTGTACATCAGTCAAAGGTACCTCATCTGTCACAAGTTGATGGGAAGTCTCCATCTTCTTAACAGGGGAAAACTTAAGAATCTTAGAGGTGCATTTGCGAAGCCAAGATACAGTTCCACCAGTATCGTGAGATCTCACACCAACTTCGGCAGGAGACACTTCATTATTTTGCAGCTCCAAACCAGCCTGATTCCCACTTGGAGACACCTGGATCTCTTGAGCTCCCATATGATCATCAGGATGCTTGGGCAGAATTACGGAATCTAAATTAACTGTTTCAGCTAAAGGTTGTAAACAAGAGAGTACAAACTCCGAGGTCATCTCTAAACAATTCTTGCAGCTTTTTTGTTTCTCAACAAATGAAATAAAGCGATCTCTCTCCTTAATGAGTTGCTCTCGCTGGTCCTTCAGCTTACCACTGAGTTTGAAAAGTTCATCAATATCATTCCGTATTTCAACTCGTTGCTTCTCCAGATGCACCTTGTTAGCTTCAGCCTCTTGCCTTTCTTTCTCTATTTTAAGCCTTTCCAGTTTCATTTCCTCCATTTCTCTTGTAGCTACTTCTCGTAAATAATTAACATTTTCTAAATCTCTCTCCCTTTCTTCATTAAATATCTTCTGCTTCTCACGAAACTGTTTGTCCATCTCCTCTGACCGATTTTGCATATCATTCTCAAGTTCCTGTTTCTTTAGTTCAAAATCATGAAGCATTTGACTTCTGTCACTTAGAGATTTTTCTGCCATCTCTGACCTCTCGAGCTCCATGCTAGCTTCGAAGGATTCTTTAGCTAATTTTAAACTCTCCTGTTCCCTTTCTATGTATTCCTGAGCCATCAGCCTCTCATTTTTTAACCTTTCCTCTTCATCTTGCCTCAATTTTTCCACTTCTTCTTTTTGTCGCATAAGATCACTCAACTCTTTCTGAATCTGAGCTCTTTTTTCATCCAGCTCCTCCCATTCTCTTTCAAATGTCTCCTTCTGCTGCTTTAGGTCTTCACTTTCTCTCAGCAGCATTTCTTTATGAGTTCTGTAGTCATCTATTTCTTGCTTCAATTCAGTTTGCAAGCAAACATATTCCAACCTCTCTGATTCAGTAATTTTTAAATGATCCCTCTCTTCACGCAACTTCAATATCTGTTCTTCATTATCAGCCCTTATTTTTTCAATTTCAGCCTTTAAACTTTCTAATTTCTGTATATCCGTAAGCAATTGTTTCTTCTCAGCTTCCAGTTTTTTCTCCTCAGTTTTCATAAAACTCTCTCTTTCAAGAAAAGCTTTCAACTTCAAATCATAGTTCTCCTCTTTTTCTCTGAACTTTTCCAATCGCTTTTCCAATGCTTGTTCTCTCTTTCCAATTTTTTCTGCTGAGTGCTTGATTTCAATCTCCTTGTTCTCAACTTCAATCATTCTATTTTTCAGTTCCTCTTCAAACGATTTTCGCTTTCGATCAAATTCCAGCTCAAATTCACGCTTTTTTGAATCCAAAACAGCATTGTGTTCATCCAGAAGCTTCTGAATCTCAGCCTAGCAAAATCAGATGACAGCTAAATTAAGCGAACGGGAAAAGAATAACCCTAGTGAAGAAGAAAAGAGAAAAACCCTGGGGAAAAAGAAAAAGGAAAATTGACCCATTTCCAAAGCCTTGCCACATAACTTAAGACACAGGATTAGCAAAGGAAGAGGATCAACAAATAAGTCTATCCTGAATGATTAGTTCATACTTACCTCTTCTCTAGCATTAAGTTTCTCCTCTAATGCAAGTAACTCTTTTTCCTTAACCTCCAAGTTAGTTTTCATGGCTTCATATTCCTACATGCCAACCAAAATCATATTAAGAATGTTAACATGTTTTTCAAATTCTCCGGCTAAAATCATTGTAAACATACTACAGCAACACAAAATACAAACCTTCTCTTTTATCATCACATTCTCTAGCCTGCTGCTTATATCCTTTTCTTTCATATTTAATTCTATATTAGCAGCATCAATTTTCTTCTGCACCTCTTCAAGGTCCTTTTCTTTCAGTTTAAAGACTCTATCATTCTCATTGGCCCTCTCTTCTCTTTGGTTAATATTTGTTTGTGCCTTTGCAAGTCTATCTTCCCCATCTCGCAATTTTCTTTCCCACTCTCGGAGATCTTCACGCTGCTTTGAAAAGATGCTATCCTGTGATTCTCGTCTATAGAGTCAAAAACCAGAATAGGAACATTATCTTTAAAAAACAAGAACAATACCAATATTCAATAACTCAAATTAAAAACATCAGTAGAAAGAACACAACATCAGCAGAAAAATAGATTGAAATGAAATGCTCAGATAACATACTCAGCATTTAAGGATATGCGGTCCCTCCGTATTGCACTTTCTCCGGCCTCTAAATCTTGTAATTTTCTGTCGACTTCAGCACTCCTTCTATTCACTTCAGCGAGCTTGGCTTCACTGGCTCGCAGTTTTGCCTCTACCTCTAAGGATTTTTCTTCAATACTTGCTGCCAAAGCATTTGCTTCAGCCAACTTTGAATCAGAGGTAAACTTAATTTCAGCATTTTCATTGCGAATCTCTCGCAAAGCCTTATCTAGCTGTCCAATAAATATAGTATGAGCACGATAAATATAACCTATGTGGTAGCACAACATTCAACAGCTTACGGGAAAATATAGATGACTAAAATCAAGAAAAAAAAATCTGAATCTGCATCTAATACATGTACCTAACTACTCCAGTCTTCCAATTCTTCCCAGATATACAAGTTTTAGTGGTTAGACCTCTTTAAAGCAATTAACACATTTTATGCATACAAATCTATATCAGTTCCCTAAACCCTGAATCCTCTTTTTCAATGAACATTTTTACGACGATACTATTGCTGAGTGTGTGCGAGAGGCTACGTTTATGTCTCGTGATGAAAAACATGTAGGATACCCTCTCTCTCTCTCTCTCTCTCTCTCTCTCTCTCTCTCTCTCTCTCTC